>JABAKD010000002.1:13679895-14175971 GCA_012845835.1 Undaria pinnatifida | reverse complement strand
AACCCTAACCCTAACCCTAACCCTACCCTAACCCTAACCCTAACCCTAACCCTAACCCTAACCCTAACCCTAACCCTAACCCTAACCCTAACCCTAACCCTAACCCTAACCCTAACCCTAACCCTAACCCTAACCCTAACCCTAACCCTAACCCTAACCCTAACCCTAACCTAACCCTAACCCTAACCCTAACCCTAACCCTAACCCTAACCCCTAACCCTAACCCTAACCCTAACCCTAACCCTAACCCTAACCCTAACCCTAACCCTAACCCTAACCCTAACCCTAACCCTAACCCTAACCCTAACCCTAACCCTAACCCTAACCCTAACCCTAACCCTAACCCTAACCCTAACCCTAACCCTAACCCTAACCCTAACCCTAACCCTAACCCTAACCCTAACCCTAACCCTAACCCTAACCCTAACCCTAACCCTAACCCTAACCCTAACCCTAACCCTAACCCTAACCCTAACCCTAACCCTAACCCTAACCCTAACCCTAACCCTAACCCTAACCCTAACCCTAACCCTAACCCTAACCCTAACCCTAACCCTAACCCTAACCCTAACCCTAACCCTAACCCTAACCCTAACCCTAACCCTAACCCTAACCCTAACCCTAACCCTAACCCTAACCCTAACCCTAACCCTAACCCTAACCCTAACCCTAACCCTAACCCTAACCCTAACCCTAACCCTAACCCTAACCCTAACCCTAACCCTAACCCTAACCCTAACCCTAACCCTAACCCTAACCCTAACCCTAACCCTAACCCTAACCCTAACCCTAACCCTAACCCTAACCCTAACCCTAACCCTAACCCTAACCCTAACCCTAACCCTAACCCTAACCCTAACCCTAACCCTAACCCTAACCCTAACCCTAACCCTAACCCTAACCCTAACCCTAACCCTAACCCTAACCCTAACCCTAACCCTAACCCTAACCCTAACCCTAACCCTAACCCTAACCCTAACCCTAACCCTAACCCTAACCCTAACCCTAACCCTAACCCTAACCCTAACCCTAACCCTAACCCTAACCCTAACCCTAACCCTAACCCTAACCCTAACCCTAACCCTAACCCTAACCCTAACCCTAACCCTAACCCTAACCCTAACCCTAACCCTAACCCTAACCCTAACCCTAACCCTAACCCTAACCCTAACCCTAACCCTAACCCTAACCCTAACCCTAACCCTAACCCTAACCCTAACCCTAACCCTAACCCTAACCCTAACCCTAACCCTAACCCTAACCCTAACCCTAACCCTAACCCTAACCCTAACCCTAACCCTAACCCTCTAACCCTAACTCGCGAAAGAATCAAAATCCTAACCCCTGCCGGTGACCCAGACTTAGCTAAGGAGCTGAATTTTTTTTTGGTGCTACCCATGACGTCACCCGATTCCCACATCGCCCGGAGCGGCACTATAACCCTAACCCTAACCCTAACCCTAAACCCTAACCCTAACCCTAACCCTAACCCTAACCCTAACCCTAACCCTAACCCTAACCCTAACCCTAACCCTAACCCTAACCCTAACCCTAACCCTAAACCCTAACCCTAAATTCCGCTAGCGCAAATATAGTCTCTTTTCATCTAACCCTAACTCGCGAAAGAATCAAAATCCTAACCACTGCCGGTGACCCAGACTTAGCTAAGGAGCTGAATTTTTTTTTGGTGCTAGGCATGACGTCACCCGATTCCCACATCGCCCCGAGCGGCACTATAACCCTAACCCTAACCCTAACCCTAACCCTAACCCTAACCCTAACCCTAACCCTAACCCTAACCCTAACCCTAACCCTAACCCTAACCCTTTGTTCGGGTCCTGGGCGAAGGCGTGAAAGGTGCGTCCTTGAAGGAGTGTGAGGCGGCATTTCTTCGGTTTCCAACACACGTTGTTACCAAGATTTAACAGGGGGGTCGTTATGGGTCTGAGGGATGTTGTTGCAAAACAGATCTTAACACAACCAATTATTAAAGGCGCACTAGGGTGTACAACACCGGCAGAATGGTGGTATTTGTTCGGGTCCTCGGCGAAGGCGTGAAGGGTGCGTCCTTGAAGGAGTGTGAGGCGGCATTTCTTCGGTTTCCATCACACGTTGTTACCAAGATTTAACAGGGGGGTTAGGGTTATGGGTCTGAGGGATGGTGTTGCAAAACAGACCTCAACACAACTAATTATTAAAGGCGCACTAGGGTGTACAGCACCGGCAGAATGGTGGTATTTGTTCGTGTCCTGGGCGAAGGCGTGAAGGGTGCGTCCTTGAAGGAGTGTGAGGCGGCATTTCTTCGGTTTCCACCACACGTTGTTACCAAGATTTAACAGGGGGGTCGTTATGAGTCGAGGGATGTTGTTGCAAAACAGATCGTAACACAACCAATAATTAAAGGCGCACTAGGGTGTACAACACCGGCAGAATGGTGGTATTTGTTCGGGTCCTCGGCGAAGGCGTGAAGGGTGCGTCCTTGAAGGAGTATGAGGCGGCATTTCTTCGGTTTCCAACACACGTTGTTACCAAGATTCAACAGGGGGGTCGTTATGGGTCTGAGAGATGGTGTTGCAAAACAGATCTTAACACAACGAATTATTAAAGGCGCACTAGGGTGTACAACACCGGCAGAATGGTGGTATTTGTTCGGGTCCTGGGCGAAGGCGTGAAGGGTGCGTCCTTGAAGGAGTGTGAGGCGGCATTTCTTCGATTTCCACCACACGTTGTTACCAAGATTTAACAGGGGGGTCGTTATGGGTCGAGGGATGTTGCAAAACAGGTCGTAACACAACCAATAATTAAAGGCGCACTAGGGTGTACAACACCAGCAGAATGGTGCTATTTGTTCGGGTCCTGGGCGAAGGCGTGAAGGGTGCGTCCTTGAAGGAGTGTGAGGCGGCATTTCTTCGGTTTCCAACACACGTTGTTACCAAGATTCAACAGGGGGGTCGTTATGGGTCTGAGGGATGGTGTTGCAAAAAAGATCTTAACACAACTAATTATTAAAGGCGCACTACGGTGTACAACACCGGCAGAATGGTGGTATTTGTTCGGGTCCTGGGCGAAGGCGTGAAGGGTGCGTCCTTGAAGGAGTGTGAGGCGGCATTTCTTCGGTTTCCATCACACGTTGATACCAAGATTTAACAGGGGGGTCGTTATGGGTCTGAGCGATGTTGTTGCAAAACAGATCTTAACACAACCAATAATTAAAGGCGCACTAGGGTGTACAACACCGGCAGAATGGTGGTATTTGTTCGGGTCCTGGGCGAAGGCGTGAAGGGTGCGTCCTTGAAGGAGTGTGAGGCGGCATTTCTTCGGTTTCCACTACACGTTGTTGCCAAGATTCAACAGGGGGGTCGTTATGGGTCTGAGGGATGGTGTTGCAAAACAGATCTTAACACAACTATTTATTAAAGGCGCACTAGGGTGTACAACACCGGCAGATTGGTGGTATTTGTTCGTGTCCTGGGTGGAGGCGTGGAGGGGGCGTCCTTGAAGGAGTGTGAGGCCGCATTTCTTCGGTGTCCACCACACGTTGTTAACAAGATTTCGCAGAGGGGTCGTTATGGGTCTGAGGGATGTTGTTGCAAAAAAGATCTTAACACAACTAATTATTAAAGGCGCACTAGGGTGTACAACACCGGCAGAATGGTGGTATTTGTTCGGGTCCTGGGCGAAGGCGTGGAGGGGGCGTCCTTAAAGGAGTGTGAGGCGGCACTTCTTCGGTGTCCACCACACGTTGTTAACAAGATTTGGCAGAGGGGTCGTTATGGGTCTGAGGGATGGTGTTGCAAAACAGATCTTAACACAACTAATTATCAAAGGCGCACTAGGGTGTACAACACCGGCAGATTGGTGGTATTTGTTCGTGTCCTGGGTGGAGGCGTGGATGGGGCGTCCTTGAAGGAGTGTGAGGCGGCATTTCTTCGGTTTCCATCACACGTTGTTAACAAGATTTGGCAGAGGGGTCGTTATGGGTCTGAGGGATGTGGTTGCAAAAAAGATCTTAACACAACTAATTATTAAAGGCGCACTAGGGTGTACAACACCGGCAGATTGGTGGTATTTGTTCGTGTCCTGGGTGGAGGCGTGGAGGGGGCGTCCTTGAAGGAGTGTGAGGCCGCATTTCTTCGGTGTCCACCACACGTTGTTAACAAGATTTCGCAGAGGGGTCGTTATGGGTCTGAGGGATGTTGTTGCAAAAAAGATCTTAACACAACTAATTATTAAAGGCGCACTAGGGTGTACAACACCGGCAGATTGGTGGTATTTGTTCGTGTCCTGGGTGGAGGCGTGGATGGGGCGTCCTTGAAGGAGTGTGAGGCGGCATTTCTTCGGTTTCCACCACACGTTGTTAACAAGATTTCGCAGAGGGGTCGTTATGGGTCTGAGGGATGTGGTTGCAACAAAAATCTTAACACAACTAATTATTAAAGGCGCACTAGGGTGTACAACACCGGCAGATTGGTGGTATTTGTTCGTGTCCTGGGTGGAGGCGTGGAGGGGGCGTCCTTGAAGGAGTGTGAGGCGGTATTTCTTCGGTGTCCACCACACGTTGTTACCAAGATTTGGCAGAGGGGTCGTTATGGGTCTGAGGGATGGTGTTGCAAAAAAGATCTCAACACAACTAATTATTAAAGGCGCACTAGGGTGTACAACCCTAACCCTAACCCTAACCCTAGCCTAAAACATTGCTCTTGACCCTAATCCCTAACCCTAACCCTAACCCTAACCCTAACCCTAAGTATGCGGGGATAGGGGATGCAGAAACCCAAACCCCGTGGAGGTTGCGGAAACCCGGGGATTTGCCTCAAGTGTGCCAAGGCCAAAACAGTTTAAAAGGCTTGCCACGCGCGACACACTGCACGGATCGCGCCCAAACCTCCAGCAACGTGAGCCCGACGGTCGAATTGTGCCTACCCCACCCGACGTTGGAGACAAAGGTGCGAGCACGAAGAGATGTGCCCGAAGGAAAAAACACACACACAATTATACATATACATATAATAGTAATAATAATATGAGGAACTAAAGAACGGGAGGTGTAGGCGTTCAGACATTCCTGAGTACATACTTCCCGCCCGTTTGCATGGCGTAGACACATAGCATAATACAAGTGCCAGCAAGCAGCTTCAAAATATGAGAACTGACTCAAAAAAAGTCGTCGAACTATCACCTCCTGAAGTCTTGAAAATATTTTTTTATAAAATGTTGATAGTGACAGCGTACAGAGTTCTTAATTTTTTTTGGGGAGTTACCGACTTTAATTCTCGAATGCTGTATAAAGAGTAATATATAAAATAACTAGTAATATTCTGTAGTCGTACTCTTCCCGATATTAGAGCCCGGGGGAGAGAAAAAACAAAATAAACCGCTCACCATACATATTATGATAGAGCAGTACAGTGGAAACTACAGCAATGCATTTATAAAATAGATGTGATGTTAGATCTAGCTCAAAATTCCCCACCCAAAGTAAAAATACCAACACTTACCATTATAGTGGACCAAAAATAAGGGCTGCGAAAGCAACTGAGTTAAATCGACACACGACGCGTATGAAAATACGCGGAAGTGTGGTGAGCTAAAGCTTTATTTTTTCCCATCCGCCGGAGGATAAAAAAAAAAAAAAAAAATCCAAATAAAAACTCATATATGTTGAATATTACAAGTACCAACAACGCAGCTTGCAAAGATGAGTATTGACCTAAAATTCGTCAAACTCACGGCTGACGTCCTTGAAATTTGTTTATAAAATGTGGGACTTTATGAGCCACGTCAACAAAAAGAGCTTTCCCGCATGTTGTTTTTGTTGCAACATAGGTTTGAAATCATCGAAAAAAGCAAAACCATGCCTTGTCGCCAATGCTAAGGGTTAGGGTTGGGGTCAATATTTAGATTACTCATCCTGTTCGTGATACAATTTTCGAGTGACGGGTCATGTAACCGCGGAGATTAAAACGATGACAGGACGGTGCAGAGGGATACGTTCATCGACAAAACGACACCGCTTTCAAATTTTTTAAGAAACCGAACGACAACCAAGGGCAAAGACAAAACATTTTGAAGCAGCAAAAGGGTAGAAAAATAAGCATCGATTCGCGCCTTGCGACTCCATTCAAATTTTCGAATGTGCGCAGGATTTTTCAACTTCACAACAACCAACTGCCCCACATACATGATGTTCGCAAAAGCCAAAACATACTGATGAGAGTATTTTTGTCACGACACCCGTCTATTCTTGACTCCCCCAAAAGTAACACACTCGAGGTAAGGTCTCATGGTACGAGCACAGCACCCCAACTCGAAACTGAAGGGAGACTACGAACGCATTTTGAGTGTTGTTGGAGGTGTCCTGCTTTGGCCGATTCCACACCAAGACGAAATTACTCGTCACAGATACCGCTTTTCACACGTGGATCACCTCACACTGCCCAGACATGGAGCCGCTTGTCACTGCTGCTCACTAGCAGCTACCAGTATGACACATGGTGCTGGCATGCGTCCGCACCAGTGCTTCGACCAATGAAGGCATTACGGCAGCTGCGAGTCCAACCACGACAAAGGCATCACGCGCGCAATTGGCGGCCTCTTCGTTGCTAGTATCCCTATCCTATCCCTATATATCCCTGGAAGCCCAGCAAACTGCCACGCCTGCGGGTATTCTGCACGGTGCGCCACCAAAACCTCAACCATATTATTTGGTGTTCGTCGGCATATACCAGAAGTACCCAGCTCGCTCCCACGGCCGACTCTTGGATTGTAGACTCGGATCGAGACGGGACCCATTCGAACTTTCCCCTGCCTTCCCCCACAGCCCGAGTGATATTTTCCGCTGTGGAAGCGCCCAACTGCGTGCATAGATTCCCCACTGAGTCGCGTAGCATCAAGAGTGGGATGCAGCCGACGAGCCAGAAATCTCTTTTGATGAAACTCGACGGTTCGGATGAGTGGGTGTCCGTGTGTCATAATGAGCCGTGTAGCATTTCCCATCGCGGGCCGTTTAGAAACCTCTTCAACTCTACTTCTCCGGCAGGGGAGGCTGCAATGTCACAAAAACCAGTTCAATTACAATGGGATCCTAATTACGCATACATCACACGCCGATTTGAAACCGTCAGTTGCGTTAAGCAGCCAATCGCCGCTACCATCCTTTTCGCTAGTCTTGGTGGCCTCGTTCCATACTCTGCCCCCTGGAACTACAAACGCAAACACACAATTCTTGATTGGCGTGCCGTGGGGGAGCTTAGCACTTCTCCAGTAATGTTCTACATGGTTCCATTTGACTGCCTTGACACCCGTTTTAGGCGGCAAGCCTGCCGATTTCATTTGAAAAAACCACAAGGTCTTGTTGCCGCTGTCCACACCGAACGAATCAATCGCTGGAAAAGTCTTGCATTCGGGCCTGTAGTACCTCCCACTGACGAGCGTATCGGGAAAACTATTGCCTTCGAATGATTCCTCCTCTAGAAAATTAAACCTCAAAGAATTCCCCTCAAGTACAGGCGCTATGGCACTGCTCAGGATTCTCATGGCAAACCTTTCCTGATCACCAGCGCCCCCGATTGTTTTGTGTGCAACAGTTTCAAACCCGGCTGCGCGCTCAGCTACAACCTTGGCGCCCAATTCGTCGTTTGCGAAAGCAGCCCGGACAAAGCTTGCAAGTGCAGCAAATTCCCTTTTGGGAAGCTCTCCTGAAGTCACATTATGGGCGTACTCACTCGCAAAACCGACACTGAACTTCTTGAAGCCTGTTTCAGGTATAGGCGACAAATGGAAAAGTGCGTCACCACTCCTATCGGTCGAAATCCGGTCAGCGTCACCAAGCAGAGTCTGTTGAAGCACACCTAGATCCATATTCGAAGCCGCTCTTTGCATTTTAACGCAAACTTCCCCGAGTTTGTCCGCATCGAAGACTGCTCTAGCCACACCTCCAACCATACCAAAACGTTTCCGCACGTCGCTCTCTGGCACATGAGCGAAAATAGCTCGCCGACATTCGAGCAGCTCACCCAGGCTCCACACTGGCATATAAAACCGACGGGAATTGGCTTGTTTCATGAAGTCGTTAGTCCTGGTCGTCTTGGGCGACACCAACACAACCGTTGGAAGAACAAGCACCTCAGGCCGGTTCTTCGGGTCACACAGAAACCAAGTGTTGGTGCCTTGCAGGTACCCAGCATTTATGAAAACAGAACGATTTCCTACGATCACCCCTTCATCACTAAACCGGTACCAGAAGCCCTTTTTGTCAAGAACGACAGTTTTTCCTCGACAGCGCAACAGGTACATTAAATAGAAACCAAACTGGGACTTGCCGATCCCGGGAGTGCCTGTCACGACAATCTTTTTCATAGTACCGTCGATAACACCTTCCCAGATGAGCTCCGACAGGTCCTCGTAACAAGGACGGATGAACAGCTTTGATCCCAGGTCAGGCTCACCCACGAAAAACGTCCCGTCCGCTAGTTCCAGGGTGTTGTTGGTTACCACTGCTCTTGTAAGCGCGGCGCCGAAATCCGCTACAGGCTTAGGGGCTTCAACGGGCAGGCAATCACATTGGGAGGCGGCAGAAGAATGAGTGTTGGGTCACATTGAGAAGAAACAATTCCGCGACCGTCGACGAAAAGCAACCGGCGCATGGAAGGGGAGCAAATGCCACGGGATGGGCGTTCGCCTCTGACGAATCACAAAACTTCCATTAAATACTGCATCAGCGTCACCGGAAACGTCTTGGGTAGACTTAGGACGACTAACAGAAAAAACAACAATCACTTAGGCTCGAAAAACACGGACAACTAGAACTCCCGCGCACCGAGTGGTGAAATCGACACACGCAGCGACAACGTGATCAACCTCACTACTTTCGCTGGCAAAGGACGAGGCCGACAAAGAACGAGTGACGAAACGCGAATTGTTTACTGTTGCGTATAATATTCGCCGCTTTGCTGACAAGTGATAGACACAAGGGGTTACGGTACATGATACGAATACGCGGGTACTCAAACAGGGAGGTTATCACACACCTGCGGTGGGCCGTCATGTGCAGTTGCCACCCAAGTCATCCAAGAAGTGCGGCGGCCGATAGTGTAGTAGGCCCACGTGACAAGGAACCACGAAACGCGGGGCAACGACCGCAGCGAGGCAACGACCGCAGACGTCAGAGGGTGGCTCATTGTTCAAAGGCCCCGACAATAGATGCCGCCACTGAGCGACGAGTAGAAAATCGATCCAACACAGAGCACATGCAGACGTAACACAACGTCTAACGGGTGTGTAACGATTGCACCTCTCTCTCTTGGGCCGCTGGCCTTGGAATTTAGAATTTCGAAGCTAAATAACAACGATTGACAACCAGAGCAATGACCAGGCCTAGGCCCCACGATAAAGTACAACGCACCGTACGCAAAAAAACTTCCATAAACGATCAAGACGGCGGAAAAAAAAACAAAGTCCGTGGACGAAATGCGGCGGATTTTGAGCCTTTTTTTCGCCGAAAAAGTCCCACGGATTTTTCCAACGGATCAGTCTTTGAAAAAAAAAAAAAAGCGACCACGCCGCGAAAAAAGCGCAACCCATGCCAAAAAAAGTGGCTGCGGACACGCTCAGAGCTATGGAGCACGCACCCACGTGTTGGTACGTACAACACTACCTCACGCACAAGACGAATGAAAAACCTCGACCCTCCGTAATGCTATGATACTTTTCTCGCAAAGAATCTCCACTCATGGAAGAGGCACGAGCAAAGCCAGCTGCCACCCTCGCCAGCCAGGGAATGGAAAAAGGGACCCTTGGCGATCAAATTTCAATTGGGTATGGACAAGAAGCTCTGATTGTAAGTTTTCTCAGCAAAATAATCACGCCAACAGCTGATGTACAACACGCAGCTCCTCGGTGACACAACAAAAACGACACATGGTTCGTATATGCGAACTCGACGAGAAATGACGCCGGCAGGGTGCATGCGGTATAGGCATTATTGAGTGGGGGTCATCATCGGCAACACATATGAAGCCAAGGTGAACACCCTAAACAGATGAAAAACAAGACAGAACAAAACAACACAAAAATCCAACGCAGCGTTACAGCCAGAGCCATGCGGTCGGGGCCCTTCTCACTCCGCCCCACATGGCATGACTTCTTTGATTCGTGCTTTCAATTCTATCGCGGTATGCGGTCAGCTTTCCTCCCCCCATAATCAATAAGCATGCCCATCTATGAGCAATCGCGGACTTCGATACAGCGTTGTGCAATCACTTGGGCAAAAGAAAAAGGCGTTGCTACTGAAATGTGGATTTCGTGTACCGGCCACCAGTTGACTACTCCTCGACTGTTGTACGATCTTGTTATTTCGTGGGCGTTGGGAAAACCACATGACTCGATCTACAACGCCACATGTGGAGGGTTGGGATCAACGAATACCAACTCTGTTCGGGTCCATTGGAATAAAACACATTGGAATAAAACACATTGGAATAAAACACATTGGAATAAAACACATTGGAATAAAACACATTGGGATAAAACACATTGGAATAAAACACATTGGAATAAAACACATTGGAATAAAACACATTGGAATGCAACACATTGGAATGGAACACATTGGAATTGAACACGAACACAAGTAGCAAGGACACCTACTTCTCCCTGTGTGCGTTCTAGACTACATCATGAGTGCTTGATCTCGCATTCTAGAATCACGTGTTTTAACCAAAATGATCGTCATCGCATGCACCATCGATCCGCCGCAAATAAATCATCTTCATACGGAGGTCGAGCACGCTTGGCACCTACGTATCAACATACATGGATGGAAAACAGCGCCTGTGGTCCGAGCATGCCGTGCGCGCAGCACCGGTATGAAGCACACAGACAAGACGCGAAACCGGAGGGGGAGCGAGATCACATTATAATCGAAACACAACGGGGGGGAGTCAATATGCGGGGGGGGGGGGGGGGGGCGGGGGGGGGAAGAACCGGTTGCGTTGCTCAGAAGCGCTCAAATAACAACAGGTCACGAAAACGTCCAGCATTGGGCTACACGTACAACCGTTGTAGCTGCACTACCGCAGCACCTGCTTCCGGGTGTTTCATGTGGCATTTCCCGACTTTATCCGACGAGAGTCAAGCAAATCCCCCTGCAGAGTCGTGTCTCACAAACGTGTAGGTAGGCGTTCTTCGAACCATTTAAACCTGGCTCTGCCGAAAGTTTCTCCTCAAACGTGCGAATATTCCACTGCATCCCCACGTCAAAATGATACTTATGTCCGTACTCGAGGATTTGTGCAATGCGTGACAAGATTAGGTCTGAAGACGGAAAGTAGCCCAAAGTGAGTAAAGCGGTCGCGTCGCGAGCGACAGCCCTGAAATCGCAAGGGGGCCACGGAAGAGTCCAGCACAGGGTTGGATAGGCAGCCGTTGTCGCTGCACTACTCCCACCGAAGCACTTGCTCCCTTGCAATACATGCGATCCATATCTATCGGAATCAGCAAACATTCCAGGAGTAGGGTCTCACAAAGTTGACCTTCTCAGACGTACCAAAATTTCACCGCATCCCCACAATGCGTCCGTTCGAGAGGATATGATGCAAGACTACATACAAACGAGAGGTGTCATTAAATCACGGGCCACGAGCGCCCCTACCTCCTGCAGCCCCATTCATGCCATGGCATGCCGTCACAAAAAACATGCGACAAAGCGCTGGCACGAAGACAGCTACATAAGAGACACAAGCAAGTACTCTCCGAAGGGAGGGCATGAGGAAGAATGTGGGTGCATTTGCTCGAAATTCTTGAGCAGCTCATGGGGCGACCTAACTTGTGTGTGGAAAAAGCACGATCACTCCAAAACTTGCTCGGAGTACACCAGTGTGGAACTAAGCATGCCGTGGCTTCTAGACCCAGGCGTTTACCAAGACAGTGCTTCAATTATTTTACGGTGTGCTGTCAATTTTCCTTCCCCCCACAATCATCACGAGGTTAGATATGAGCAGAGGGGGGCTTGTCGCAGCGTTTTGCAGCCAGGTGAGACAATAAAACGTCTTACATATGTACTGTAGTTACTGAGGAGTGTAAATCTAACATAACGTCCGCAGATTGCATTGAAGAGGACGCGGGTTGCCCGTGCAAAAGGACAGCACTACAAATGTACCGGCCGCAAGGCACAACTCCTGGATTGTTTCAAATGGTCTGTTTATATTGCGGGCGACTTCAATGCTTTCCTACTCGGCAAACTGTGTGGATATTAACACACACAACTACCGGGGTGGGTTAGGTGCATTATTTTTGAACGCTGTTACCCCGGGGGGAGATTGAAGTACCGGGGGGGGGAAGGTTACTCCGGGGGGATGGGGGGGGGGGGGGGGGGGGGGGGGGAAGGGGTGGTCCACACATCCAACACACGAAGACCCCAATGGTACGAAGCGCATAAAATATCCTCGACGAGCCTTTGTGCATGATATTTTAGGCACTCGTTATGCAGGCAGTGCTTCGCGAAGCCAAAAAAAGGCAGCTCAAACGTGTGGGAAATACACCCCCCCGGGGGGAAACGCTCTGGAAACTTAGTACCCCGGGGGGAGATTGAAATACCAGGGGGGGCTTTTATTTTTTTCGCAAAATTCCGATCCCCCTGGGGGAGGACTCCGTATCAACTCTACCAGGCCAAAAAGGTGATGGGGGGGGGGGGGACACTTTAGGGGGGGGGGGGGGTTCGTAGCTTACGGTACTCTGTTCGTGTTTGGGGAGATTGGTTGAGAGTTGACCCGCTCTCGGGCGTCTATTTCAGCCCTCTTTGGGTTAGAGGCTTAGGGTTAGAGTTAGGGTTAGGGTTGGGATTAGCTTTTAAGGGTGAGGGTTAGGGCTTCGCTTGCCTCGGCCCATCAACACTCGGCTGACACGACCCAACGCACCCCTTAGTGTTTCATACCTGGGGTGGAGAAACCAAATTCCTCAGGATGCCTACGGAACGCAGCAGATACAACTTCAGAGGGCAAGTGGACTGCTATTCTAAGAGAGGGGTCGGGCTGTTGCTGTGTATAGCTGTTGCTTGTGATCTACATGTGGTTGAGACCTCCCTGACCCGCTGTGCCTTTGTGTCACTTCTAGAAAGTGTGCCGCTTGCACCATCATAAGACAGCAATCTGTACTCGAACGTACCGCGAATGTTTTCGCTTGCACACCATGCACCTGTGCCGACGCGCCTGCGTGTGCGCGCCGATTTGTGGCGTCCTGCCTCTGCGCCGCCGATTAACTTTCACAGCATCAATATTTTCATAATGTTGGGATCGAGTCTCTATTGCAGTCTACCTGGCTGGCCTCATCTACGGAATCCCCGTGGCTGGTGGTAGTTTTGGAGGTTTTGATTTATGTGAGAGTCTGCTGTGTGCTCTGTCGAACCGTGATGCTAATTGTTCCTGTGCACATCGACACTCAGCTGACAAGACCCGCTTAGTTCATCGAACAGATTCGGACCCGGTTAGTTCAAGTGGACGGTATGCGGGGTCGCATAGCTGTATTCATACTTGGGATTCAGGGGGGCACATGCCAGCTTCACTTGATGCTTGAGTTGGATCAGCACTCAGCACCCCGTGTGCGTTTGAAACGTTTGGTCCGCAGCATCCGCTGTGCGTATTTTCCTCGCTCCCAAAAAAGTCGGGCTACATTCGTGTCGCGTCATTGCTTTGTACTGGTGCAAAGGCCACGGCCTGAGGCTCCGGGGCGTCGATTCCAAATGTTTACCGCATTTCACCGTATCCAGCCAAACCATGGCTCGTGTCGACCACACCATCGCAAGCGTTCCCACGAAAAAAAAAAATCGGCACCTACGTACTAAAACTTTTTTTCGCCCTTCCAGAGGGGGGAGGGGGGTACGAAGACCCCACCCCCCCCCATTACGCCACAGAATTTCCTATGCAAACAACCCCATTCTAAATCCTACATAATAAAGCGGCAGGGGGGGTACATACAAGACACGCAACCCCCTAATCGCGAGCAGCAGCATGCGCACCAGCTACGCACAGCACAGAGCAACGGAGAAAAAGGGAGAGAGCAAGAGAGAGTGGTCACAATGAGCACAGCCTCCACGGTGAAGGGACCCCCGCTACAACCCTCCTTCGACAAGACCGCTTGGCTACAAAGCGTCTGCGGAAAGCCAGCCGATGGCGAGGACTTCATTTGCTGCTGCGGGGCCAACTTCGGTGACGGTTCAGGAATGGACGAGGGCCAGGCCATTGAGCATGAGTGTTCGGCACAGCACAGAGAGTGAGTGGAGAGGCATGAGGGCTGTAGTGTGATATTGGAGCGTATCGTGTACCTCGCAGCAGCAGCAGCAGCAGCGGCAAGCACTGGAAAGACAAAACTCCGGCTTATCATGTGTAAAAGTGTTTACCATCGAGCAGTGTGTGTGTCGTGCTGCCTCCTCCCCAATAACTGACAACATCAGCAGTACCAGAAGCCTAGCCTTGGCAGCAGCAGCAAGGCAGCAGTACCAGAAGCCGTAGCCGCATGATCAAAATCGACAAAAAAAACGCGCGCGAAACGCGGACCAACTAAAAATACCCCGCGTCCGCGTCCCTGTTGGTCCCTGCACGCATTTCGCATGCAAGCAGAGCACTTTTGCCTATCGGAAAAATCGCCGCGAAGCAAAGCAGCGGCAACTGGGTGTGAAACAAGTGCAAGCGCGATTTCGGACGCAATGTAGAGCAACTGAGCCTGACTCACGTGGAGACTCACGAACAGTCCCTTCAACACAAGTAAGGACTTGTGAGGATAGCAGTTGTTGCATTCACTAGCACAAGCAGTTTCGATAAGAAATTGAAAAACGTCAGCTGTGAGTACGACCAATTGAATGGTTGAAACTCAAGTTTGCAAGCTGCGTGGTATATTAGATCTAGTTTCATTTATGATACGAGTATGCTGTTTGTGAATTATATGATGCCTGTTGTTAATACACTGATTCAATTATTTTACGGGAGGTCGTTCGCGCGTGTTCAGCAGTTTGGGAACTGCCACGATGGACGTATTTTAGTCGCGCAGTGTATGAGGCTGAAGGCCTTGTCGATGTGTGTATGCGAGAAGCAGGAGCAAATTCGTATTTTCTTTACACGGCTGATCAATTAATTGCTATTGCTCATGTCGCAAGTTGCATGTCGACCAACGTGTGTCGACAGGGGTGCTGGTGCCGCGGCGGCGGTGGGGAGCCGGCGCACATTGATGGGTTTTTTCAAACCGAAGAGCGCCACAGACTGCGCGAAGCAGTCGCCGGTGTTTACAGACAGTAGAAGCGGCGGGGGCGCAAGCGGTGATGCTGACGTGGTTGCGACGGGAGTTGTGAGCAGGGGTGAGGGTGGTACGAGCGAGCGCAGTGGCGCCGACGTGGTTGTGACGGGAGTTGTGAGCAAGGGTGAGGGTGAGGGTGCGGGCGCGGGCAGTTTCGCTGACGTGGTTGCGACGGGAGTTGTGAACGGGCTTGAGGATTGTGAGGACGCGGGCATTGATATGGATGGTGTTTTCTCCGACGCTGCAGACGGGAGTGGTCCCGCCGATAGGACGCTTGTCCACGCTCCCATCTACTGCGTGGGATTACGTCCGGCTGTCCGGGAACCTGTTCTCCAACACTACCCATCAACTCTCCATGGTATTGGCAACCAGGGGGTGTCGTGGGAGGCTCGGATAATCCTGTATCGCGTGTCTCTTCACGCGGTGCCAACTGCCTCCCGCGGCATCTTGAGCCCAGGCTGTGCGGGAACGGTGGAACAACCAGTAGGCACGTGCGCGCCGTGTTTGGACATGAAGGGCACGAAGGCTTACAGGGCTTCGTGCCCAAGCGCGGCGCTTGCCCACCATTGATTACTTCTGACTACATTGACCACTGGGGCGGCAGATGGTTTCGACGAGAGGAGGAGGGAGCCGAATCGTTCATGCGGAATTGGCATGAAACGGAGAGACGCAAAGCTGCAGAGCAACGCGAAAAGGATGCGGCAGCGCCATCCACGGTCGGTCTCTAAGCGGCCGGGGGGAGGGGGAAGGGGGGGGGGGGGAGGGGGAGGGGGGAAGGGGGGAAGGGGGGGAGGGGGGGGGGGGGGAGGAGGGGCGTCATGCCCAAGAGACCAAGTCTGGGTTTGGCCATCATGGTCTTGAAAGTTGTGGGCCTTCCAATGGCCGTCACAAGATAGCGTGAGACCGCCCTGACTTCTTCGCCATGTTGCGTTCTCTCCCTAGTGCCATTGATGATGCACTTGATAGTAATACCTCTGAGCCTAATGCCGTCTTTAGTCAGTTCCTAGGGTCTGCTAGTATGACATTTTTTTTCTCTTTTCATTTCCTTGATTCCTCTCCTTGTCTTGTCTGTTCTTGCTTTTCTTTTCTTGTCTGTTTCTTTTCTTTCCTTTCCGTTTTCATTTTGTTTCGTTTCCTTTTCTTCCTTTCCTTTATCTACTTTTCTTTTTCTTTGTTTCTTTTTTCCAATTGACTTGCGTCTGTCGTGCGTATGCGTAGTCATAGACGCTACGTGTAATATATACGTGGTAGTCTTGGGTGGCAAGCGGTATAGTCGGTTTTTCCAGGCGCGAGTAATGAGACGTATGCACCGGTATGGACCTGGCACATCGTAGACTGACTCCCGATTTCACTTTTATATGTTTCTGGTGGAGGCATGAATTGCCTCAGCTGTGATATATGCGTGTACCACCTTGGGTTGTTTGTGTTTTTCCCTAGCTCCAGAGTGGCTAGAGCCTGTCCTGACCACGGACTTGACTATGCGAGTTAATGTGACAACAACAACAACTCTGTACCTGCTATGATACCTGTCTGCTGTACACGTCACCCATCACCCACAACAAAGAATCACACACGACAGCACACCGCGCTTGTTGTGTGCGAGAAGAGCTTCGTCCTTACACAAACGCTACAGCAGCACCACCACCACCATGAAAACCACCACACCAGCACCACACCAGCGCCACACCAGCAGACATCAGCAGAGGAGGTGGTGGCCTAACGTCGCGGGCGACAGCAGCGTACGTGCCAGATTTTCAAAAATAAAGGCAAACGGATAATCAAGACCTACCATTTCAACATAAAACCACTTTTCAAAAATCAAACGCCATCATGGACGCGCCTGATTTCTCATGCAGTTATTTCTGGAGCCTCAAAACTACAGAAATAATCGAGTGTTCGCGAAAATAAAAATCAATAAAAATTATTACATCAACCTAAAAAAAGGCCAGATTCACTCCGGCATGCTTTTGGTTATGTTTGCGTTGAAGAAATCGCAGAAAAGGCGTACACGGTCTCCATATCACAGGCGGGGAGCGGGGAGGCGGCATCAAATTTTGAATTTAGACATAGTGCGGTAGCACTTATTTATAGACTCACCGACGGGGGCAGGCCCAGCACAGCACCATCAGACAAACAGCAGCACAGCAGTGGCAGCTGCTGCGCAGTAGCATCTCAGCAGCCACTGCCGCAGCAGCAGCGGCGGGGGCAGGGACGGAGGTGGCGGTGGCGATGGTCCCGCCAGATGAGTTGCGGCACAGCAGCTCGCCTCGGCCTGGCTCGATCACCACGATCATCACAACAACACAACAGCCAGTTTTTTGTGAAGTTTTTTAGAAACAAACGCAGGAGACACCAACCGCCGGAGACACCAACCGCAGCCGCAGCACAATAGCCGCCGCCGCCGCCGCACAGCAGCAGCAGCAGCAGCAGCAGCAGCAGCAGTAGCGGCGGCGGCGGCCGTGCGGCGTGGGTGGCGGTGGCGGTGGAGGCTTCGGCGACGGCGTTGAGGTAAACCAACGGATGTTGACAAAATCAGCACCGAATACGACATGACGCAGCAGCAGAGAACCAGGTCACATCGTAGAGAGCGCGGGAGCGGTGGCTCACTAGCACCTACCCCTGAGGTTGCACGCACGCGCCATGCTTCCCCAGCTACCCTTTGTGCCTCCGCATCAAGGTTGAGTTGTGTCTACCGCTGCCAAGCACAGCGCACAGCGAGCAGTGTCTGCTGTGTGCTGCCGTGTGGGTTGTGCCCTCGTGCCCTCCTATTGTTGTGCCGTTGTGCCTGGGGAGCAACGGTGCTAAGCTCGGTATTTGTAGGCCAATCGTATGAGCTGGTCGTCATTGATGAAAGTTCACTCTAAATCGTTCACTCAAATCGGAATTTTCCTAAGGGTTAGGGTTAGGCTAACCCTAACCCTTTTTTATTACTGCACCTTTAATATTACAGGTAGGTGTCTTGTACTGCTGTAGTGCCGCTGTATATCGTAAGGCACGGAAATACTGACCTACAGCAGTAGGTTGGCTTGTTTGTTCTCACAGGTAACTTCAGTATGTTTTTTTTTTCTCTCACATTAACTCTTGTCAAAAATCTGGAGTCCGTGGTCACATAAAGGTATATTGACTCCGGAGTTTCTTATTCCGGTAGCTAAATATCATCCTGGCTTTCTTATTACCAGGTTTATGTTTACGTGCCCTGTACTGCTGTACATCAGCAGTCTGTCTGCGGCAATGTCATTTGGATACGAGGTACGAGTCGTACCAGGTCATTGTAGGCTACTGATCCTGCTGCTTGTGCGCTGCTGGTTGTACTCGAACCTACCTGGTACCAGGTATCATAGCTCTGAGCATGCGATACCTGGTACCTGGTACGAAGTATATACCATACCTGGCCTCTGATGAATCGCGTGCCAGATACCAGATGCAGTACGTCGTACAGGGAACCTAAAAGATACCAGGTACATAAATAGTGACCTAGGCTGGCTTTCTTATTTGGGAGAGGGTGCACACTACCTTATTGTACATTAACTTTAGTATAACGTATCCCGAGTTTCTTATTTTTGTGTAAATAACAGCCTGGCCAATTATCCCATCTATTTTGAAGCTATTGCTTCTGCTGAAGCTTGTTTGCTGTCGCAGCTTGTACACTCGTACACGTGATGTATAGCTCTGAGCATATGATGACTGGTACATGATAACTGGCACCTGGTACAATTGGGGCAGTCGTGTTTTCTTGGTTCGGCAGTTCGCAGCTGGCACTAGGCGTATTCAATTCGAAAATCCTCGCTTGCGTTTCCCAAGGTGAAAAACCAGCGTGATTTGGTACCAGGACATGATGGTAGACTTGGCGTCAACACCAAGTCAGACGCGACGTAATTGGATGAGGTCAAAGCCGCGAACACTGTGGACGCGCTGACTCACGCGAAAGCTTGTTGGGTGCAAACGCCATCTTTTTCGCTGGCGGGTATAGTGTCTACTTTGTTTGGGAAAGAGTTGCCCACGTACCCGACCTCCCGCTTGTCTCGCCGGAGTTCTCCCCTCAACGCCCAACTGGTGATACTACTCTAGTTAGCTATGCGCGTGTCCTATTAACGCTCGTTGTAGGTTATCGAACGTTTCTTGTTGCCAGCTTGTTGGCGCCATTCTCTTGAATCTGCTGATAGGTGGGATGTTAATGATGCCTGCCTTTTAAAATCCTTATGGTGCCGTCACGGGTAGAGTATGCCTGCCTGGATGCTTACGCGTCCGTTCTCGTTTACGTGGAGATCGAGATATTGAAGGATCCCATACGCGGCCCGGTTCCGACCATTTTGCCGCCGGGAACACAGATGCGATTGGGATGTTTTGTAACATATTCATCGAGACCTTATTTCTTGCACCATCTAAACCAACAACATGCACGGCACATCCGCATCACAAGCGACTTAACCTGGCAACATCCCCCAAACCTGGTCTATTTTACGATGGAACTCTAGGTGCGACTCCACAGCAACAACCATGCCAGTTGTGTTGGTGTTGGGCACGTACAGGGCCATGAGACTACCGCTGGATCCTTGCTTCGGTGGCGTTCTCAATGACGTCAATTTGGCGGCCAGAAGGGCGTCGTAGTCAAAGTGAGCGACGCGGTCAAGCCTGCTACGTACGCAGCACACAAGGAGGCACCTTTCTTCGCGGGTGTGGGTCGTGTGACGATGAAAGAAATCTGCGGCGGCGGTGACAGCCTTGTTCTGTGGGACATTGCCCATGTTCGCCTTGCGGCCGATTGGACAGCCCCCCCGGCGACACCAGCACCGTCGCCGAACCCGAATGCAAGTGCCGCTTACAACGATGGCGCCGATTTCTTCGCTACCGAAGCACCTTGCCACGTGGTGGGCTCGCTAGGTAAGGCCTTACCCCGTCCTAGGAAGAAATCGAGCTGAGTTGTGTGACGCCCTGCCCGCATTGGTGTTCCTCATTTTCTTGCTGACGTTTGTATTATTCGTCAAACAAACAAAACTTTTCCGTTGGTGTTTTTCTTTTTAGATGATGCGAACTCGGACGAGGGCGAAGAGGACGGTGGCGACGGTTATGACTTTGATGTTGGTCACGACCGCGCTTGCGACCTAGGAGCCGGAGACGAGATCGGTGGCAATGTCGACCAGGACGACGTGAGTGCTGTAGAGGTGGCAAATATGTTTCGTTTGTTTCTGAAATCTGCTCGGCGTCAATGTGCGCTTTGTATACGACTTTTTTCTGTTCGAGTGATGTGAATTCGTGTTGATTGTTGCCCAACTGTATCAGGGGGGTGGCCCACACATGCTCAAGGTTCGCCTGGATACCTTCCACGCGCTTCCACGTATCTCGCGCCTGGTGAAAAAGAGTCACGGCGCCTTCAAGCCCTTCATGGCTGGGTTGAGAGATGCTTGCTATATCGTTAATCTGGAAGCCATCCAGGAGGCAAGTGGTCTTGACGTCACTTGTGTCGTTGTTCGGATCAGTGATGTGGAGAGACTTTAGCTGTCGTCGAAAAAAATGCCTGTACTGGGGTCATGTGTCGTGGCCATTACGCTCCTGCCGATCTCGCTTTCAATTGCAGGTAGAAAGTGCTGTTCACGCGCAACAAATGGCATCGGAACAGGTTGTAGAGTATACAGAGATGAACTGGACGTGTTTCTTGCGGAATTGTCGGCGGTTGGTGCCCGAGCGGACACGATTGTTGACTCGCTTTGATTCAGTGATTGATCGGTTCTGCGACGTGATCGATGCGAAATCAGGATAAACTCTCCTGCGCCCGAAAGCACTGGAGGTCGTGAAGCTGTTCCGCAAGCATATCGAAGCTGATTGTCTAAGCAAGCCTGACGGCGTGCTGCTGTACTACGCAACAGGGAAAAGTAAAGCGGGGATCACCACTCGTCGCTGTGTCAGAGGTTCCAGCAGTACAGGGGCTTGGTGTGTGTTTTGCGTGACTTTTCTATCACTAGCAGGTACAGCAACCATTTCCACCCATACCATTGGCCTCACGACATAACCCGATGCTCATAGTATTTGCCGTCAAGTATACCGCACGGTTTCGTTTGTTGCAGTGTTTGTAACATGTTAAGGTTTTTCCTCGGCTTGGTGGTCAACCAGGTAATTCGTGTTATGATGGACCTGACGTGCACACCTGCTCAATATGTTTTCCGCCTGCTGTAACTGTTTGTCCTTTTTTAAAGGGTTTTCATCGTTACCTCCGCAGGTTACTGTTGCGCTTCTCCTGCGCTGGCCCACTCGATCCTGCTGGAGTTCAATTATCGCTGGAATATTGGGATGGCTGCGAAGAACCGCGGACTGCCGAAGTAGATTGGAGCGTGCTACGAACAGTTTGAGTTTGAGATTATCTAAAGCGACACGGCCAGCTGGTCACCGGATAGCCCGATGTTTCCTGGGCCTCTGCTCTTGACGTGGCAGGACACTGGTGCGAGAAGCGACCTTTCTCAGAGATTGTGGGGACCTGATGCTCGGGGTGAGGGGCCGGTTGATCTTGTCGGCCTCCCAACAACTTCAGAATCACTATGATGAAATCAAAGGGCACGCCAACGTTAAGAATACGATGATCTCTATTAGTCAACGGCATGCTGCATTGCGTGCGAGGTTGCGGGAAGCCGACGGGGGCGCGATGACTGCGGGTGTTGTCGGTAGCGCTGTTTCCCCTGCTGTTTCGCGGAGTTGGTATGGGGCAGGTATTGTTGGCGTTTGTGGCGGCAGTAAAGGGGGGGGCGCAGCGGCAGGTGCAGGCGTGTCGGCGTCAGCTGCAGAGATGTTGGAGTTTAGCGGCGGCGGGGATGAGGTTGGGTAGTTTGGCGCCGCCAACCGACGCCCAAGAAGCCCAAGGGCCCACTCCGGGGCCCTCAGATTTTCTTTCACCGCGGCCACAGTCGACAAGAAGGCGCGTACCAGGAGGCTCACCCTGCCCCGCGTGGGAGGGAGGGGCGGCCCCAATGCAATGTGTCGCGAGAAAAGCACCGGCCCGAGGCCTGCAGACCTGGGATACTAAATCAGACGGAAAGCGGTGGAGGTCATGATGTGAATGTGAAAAGTGCACAATAGGGTCTACGCCTCTGATCGTCGCTTTATACTCCGGCCCATCTTGGTGTGGTAGGTTAGCGTCTGTGTCGGGTCGAGTTTGCGTTTTGGTAATTCCCAGAGAATAAAGACCGTACGACTTTATTACTCCGGAGTATGTTTTTACTTCGTTTGTGAGCCGGCCGTTTCATTTTGTGTAGCCCTGGGATTGATTGTCTGTTTCATCTCGGGGGGAAGGGGGGGAGTCAACAGCGATACTATTAATACCACCGTCGTCGACAAAATCGTGACGCACATTTGTTTTGTTTTTCCATTCCCATGTTTTCCTTTTTGCCATCCCTGGGGAGAGGGAAAGAAGAGGGGGGGGGGGGTTACCTGGTACCTACTCGAAGCTATTCCCCACCCCCTGTTATTTCTCATGCTTCGCCGGGCATGATGGGGGTGCTAGATGTCGCCGGGCGGCAAGAATGGTTCAGTGCAAAGACATACACCATACAAGAGTGTCTATATTGGAAGAACGAAGATTTTTCAAAAGCATCGCCAATCATTTGGTTGAACTGGAGTTTATACATGGGTCCTATTTTTTGTGGTGTTCGTGTCGTCTATTTTGGCGGAACCACCCGCATCGCTTCCCAGTCGAATATTGTCACCGAAAGCCCTACTTCATTCATTCGATACACACCGAGGAGTTCAACGCAAAAGAAACGCGTTGTATAGCAACGACAACATTTGTATCACAAACGCATGACAAAATCACTGCTTTGCGGCTGGTTGGTGATGCTTGCCGTTGTACCAGGTACATATTATGTGATACAGCAGCACTACTTGTTGTAGTAGTAGTGCACAACATAAATAAAAAAAAACGAACAGGGATATAGGAAAGCAAGGCTGATACCTTACCAGGAAAGGAAGACAATTGAGAGGCGCTGTGCTGAAGATAGTGTGTAGAACTCACCCTTTCTCAAATAAGAAATTCAGCCTCGGCCAGAATCATCCCGGTTTCTTCCTTTTTTTCCTATTATTATTTCATTTCTACTACTACTGCTGCTGTATGAACAGCACAGCCTAGAAGAATCTATTAGCACTACGCCTACTTGTACAAGTATCAGGCACCTATTTGATAGCGAGAAACAGGAATCCTGGTTGTGGCTTCGGGTTTCTTATTTGGGAGAGGGTGTCATCTGCACTAACTTGAGCTTCCGGATTTCTTGTCTTCCTACAAGTATCAGCTTGCTATTCTTACGTCCCGTACTACTTTTAGAGTGTTGTGCCGCCGGTCCTCTGATCAGAAACCGAGCTTTTGTTTTTTTCTAGGCTGAATTTCGTACCAGGTATTTTTATGAAAATGATGTGCCCCACACTAACTTCAGTATAAAATTTACCGAAGTTCTTATTTCTCCGCAAGAACCTTGCGTGAGCCCCGTTCTTATAAGAGGGAGGCATGCGCGATTATTTTTTATGATGTTCTTCCATGTTCCGAAACGCCTCCAATTTTTTTTCGCGCTTCGCGCGATTATTTTAATACCTTACAAAAGTGTCCCTATGTATAGGATCCGTGCCCACATTTCCCTATTTTTGCACAGAGCGCCACGCTACGATCCTGCCTACCAGCAGCAGTCCAGCCCCCTAGCAGCAGCAGCCTGCAACTCTATGCGCGTGCGGCTGCTGTTGTTGTAGGTGATACTTTGATCGGAGCCTGCGATGCTCTACCCGCCTACACGCCACTACCTCTGGCTGCTGCTGCTTGTGTTGCTTCCGTCAAGTGACACGCCGGCGTACAGTGTAAGGGTCGTTTGAATATTACATTAGTACTGAAACGGTCCTTATATTTATGTCCATGTGGGTGTGTTTCTTATGTTATACCGTACCATACCAAGAGAGCACAACGCTACAATTCTGCCGCACAGCAGCAGCGGTAGGCATCACCATCAGTGTAAGATCGCAGATGACAGACAGCAGACAGCATGCGGAGAACACAGCGCTAGCCTGAGATGCTCTACCCGCCTATACGCCACTACCTCTCGCTGCTGCTACTGCTGCTTCTGCTGCTTCTGACAAGTGACATGCCGGCGTAAAGTGTAATGATCGTTTGAATATCACATAAGCATCTAAACGGTCCTTATAATTATGTCCATGTTGGCGTCCTTCTTATGAGATACCGTACCATACCAAGAGAGCACAACGTTACAAACTCTACCCCACAGCAGCAGCGGTAGGCAACAATATTTATGTGAGATTGCAGATGACAGACAGCAGACAACATGTGGAGAGCACAACGCTACAACCCTGCTGCACAGCAGCAGCGGTAGGCGACACCATTTATGCGCGCTTGGCGTGTCCTCGCTATGCTGCGGCGAGTTGGTTGTGTCGGAACCTGTCATAATTTGTCACCCGACCATACCGCACGTTTCTGCTGTGCTGCCGCTCTGGGTGCGCGTGTCCATCGATGCGAAAACATAGGGACCTTTGTAACAGTACTAATTTGGATACCAACCCATCCTTATACATTTACGTCCACAGAGGCAGTTCTTCAACGAGTATTTTTCTGTTTTTTGCGAAGATCGCAGATGGCAGACAGCAGACAACGTGCGGGGAGCAATACGCTACAGGTAGGACCATATGCGTGCGCATGCTGTATCCTCTCTTTACGGCGGCGAGTTGCTTTTTTTTGTCATAGCATAGGTCACGTGTCATTGTCCTCTTGCTTCCTCGTTCTAAATACGTGCCGCATCTCACGCCACACGTGCCCCTTCTCGCTTCCTGGCGGTCCCTAATAAGCTGGAGTTCGAATTGTGACGCTCTTCTCGAAATCATACATACCATACGGTGTAAAGGTTTTGTGTGTGCTATCAAAAGTGGTGGTACTGTGTGTATTTTCTCAAGAACAGATCGGCCGTGGGCACGTCTACGTCGAGTATACCCAAAACGTGCTAAAAGTACGTCGAGTACACCCAAAACGTGCTAAAAGTACTGCTATTGAGTACACTCAAGAAGTACTTTTTTGTGCGGGTGAAGTGTGATTTCATTATTTTTCCGGGCGAGTTTTTTTTGTATTACAAAAATGTTCATCGCGTCGGGAAGTGAAAATAATGTGTCCTTGCGCCACTCCCCTAGACTAGGCACTTACTTCCCGGAGGGGAACCATGTAGTATATTACAAGTACCAACAACGCAGCTTGCAAAGATGAGTATAGACCTCAAATTCGTCGAACTCACGGCTGACGCCCTTGAAATATGTATAAATATAAAACTATATACCTAGACCTCGCCCCCCTCGGACGTCTCGCTCGGCATATCCTCCCCCCTCTCAGCCCTTCTCAGCCCGTAATTGCCGAAAAGAAAATTAGTTGCTGGGAAAAAGAACCGTCCCTAAGTTCCTTGCCTTCCTTGCTTTCCCTAGTCTCATTCTTACTTACTTACTTTTTAGCTCTCATTCTCTGATCTTTACTGCTTGCTCTCTGATATTTTTATATTGCTTTTTCAGCAACTTCTTTTTTGTACTTTTATTTGAAGTTGGCCAATTGCTGGCTGTTGAGAGGGAATTGCCGTTGACGGCTGCAAACAATTTGAATTTGAAATTTGCCGGATCGGCCAGGATCGGCAATAACAATTTGAAGTTGAAATTTGCGAAGCGGACCAAGGCTAGTGCGGGAGGAGGCTCCGCCAACAGTGGGGGTGGTGGAGGTTCAGGATCAGGCGTGTGGAAGCTGGTCGGGCAAGAACGGGACTCAGCTTCTTCTGGCAATCCTGATTGGCCGTGCCCGAGCAAGGGTTGTGACGGCTTCCTCATCGCACGAAATAGGAAAAACAGGAGTTCCCAGTACGCTGTCTGCGACACCTGCAGAAGTGACGAGCCTTCCACGTGCCAAGCTTTTCACAAGAAGCACTGGGGAAGCGGCGATAACCCTCGTGTGTGTGACTGGTGTGACGCGGACACCTGTGATTCACCTTCGATCGGCGTCCCTGACGAAGGAGCTGAGAGCTTGACGAAACGTGAGTTACATTTCTGTTGTTGTGCTGTGATTTCTTTTTCATGCGTACAAACACACTTTTGCATGTACGAGTATGTAGTACGTGTACGGGGCAGTCCCGTCATCGCGGTGTAAGCGGGAATTGTACAAGTACTCAGGTCTACGAGTAGACCTATGCAGTGACGCTGTGTGATGCGATTTCTTTTTCATGGTCTACGAGTAGACCTATGCAGTGACGCTGTGTGATGCGATTTCTTTTTCATACGTACAGCCAAACACACTTCATGTATGTACGACTACGAGTACGCGGCAGTCCCGTCATCGGGGTAAGCGGGGGTTGAACGAGTGGTCCATGCAGTGACGCTTTGTGCTGTGATATAAACACACGTTTTGGATGTACGACTACGACTACGTGGTATCTATACATGTAAGACGCAATGAAAACGGGAAAGTCTCATCACGGGGGTCAGCCAGGGTTGTAAAAATGGTCCATGCAGTGATAAATAACACAGCAGCATGATACCTCAGCACCAGTCGCAGTACACACTGGAGGTTGATATATAGCAGTAAACAGAAGCTGAAGTTAACCTGGGTGATGCTGGAGAGCAGTCCCGTGATTGGGGTTAGCGAGTTGTTCATGTAGTGACGCGGTGTACTACTACTGTTACTCATTTTTCATACAACCACATGAACTCTTTGTATTAACGAGTACAAGTAGGGTGCACCAGTCGCAGTACACACTGGAGGTTGATATATAGCAGTAAACAGAAGCTGAAGTTAACCTGGGTGATGCTGGAGAGCAGTCCCGTGATTGGGGTTAGCGAGTTGTTCATGTAGTGACGCGGTGTACTACTACTGTTACTCATTTTTCATACAACCACATGAACTCTTTGTATTAACGAGTACAAGTAGGGTGCGCAACCTCTTCAGGAATCGCAGTACACGTCGGTCGTAATAGTGTTGATAGCAGCAGTAATAGAGTAGTACCGAACAATATATACAGCAGGTACTGTCTTTTACCCTTCGTTGTCGGTATTCCGCCGATAGGCGTTATATAGCAGTATACCGGGGCTTACGCTTACCAGTTGCGACTGTGAATCCCGTTCGTTCCTGTCCCAGTGGTGGTTTCATAGGTGTTAGCAACGTTGTGGTACCAGGCAGGGCTTTGCCCATAAACGACCGCTTTCATTACAACAGTGTTAAATTGTACGACTTCCTTCCAAACTTTGGAAATCGACGACAGCTACGTGGCCTTACTATTTTGAACATTCACTGAACGCTAGGTATTCCCATCCGTTGTTGTCGTTTGCAGAAGCCCTGCGAAGCAGCCGCCGCCAAGTCGGCGAGGACATAAACACGAAGTGCACCGGCGACATCAAGGTCGGTGACCTCCTGAAGAAGGCAGGCGACCACTTGCTCGATATACATCCTGCATTCCATTCCCACGGTGCCACGAGGGCGTTCGACATCGAGGTATGTTCTACTCTTATCTTGCGTCCTGTGTGTCACGAGTCGATACATGCATGTCTCTTGCTCAAGACTAGGGGATGGCGTGCGGATATAGTCTATGAAGTGCGGCTCTTTTTCCAAGTACCAAGAGCAAGTACAACAATACCACAACAATTACTAACAGCGAAGAAAGGAGCTCCAATAATTTGGATGGTTACGACGTCTGCTGGAGAGAAGTACGAATACTTTTTTACACATACTTATCGACGTTCTCCCGCCATGCTTCAACGTTTGTGGACAGATCCACAAGATCATCGACAAAAAACAAGAGTGCAAGGTGCTGGGTACCCCCGCTGAGGAGGAAGAGTCCAAGCAAGCCTGCATGCTCCTTCGGAAGCAATGTTGACAGCACGTTCTTTATAGAACGTTAAGTTGTGGTTTATTATACCAGCATCGTTTTTTGAGAACTATGGCTAAATGCGTGCTCGTCTTTCAGGAATACAAATGTACTTCACATGTTTGCGGTGTGTGCGTTCAAGTTCCTGCTTCCAGCATGTTTTTTTTGGCACTGCGCTCCTTTACATCTTAAGTTGTAGTTTTCCTGTCTCTATCCTTGACAAGCGCGTGCCTGGTGTTTATGCACTGCGATAATTTATTATTGATGGTCGACTTAGAGAGAGCTATTAGTAAGTGTACAGGACCTAGGTGCTACCTGAGAGGTGGAAGGATATGCCAAGCAAGTCCTCCGACGTGCCCATCATGGACTGGGCGAATGGATGATAATAACAAACTCATAATCATAATCGTCTCTATCCTGTACCGTTGTACTATATATGGACCTCTTGGCATTTTCAAGTCGCCAGTTGCGCCATTTGTGCTTCTTTTCCGCCTTTCTACTGAATGTCTATTCCTCCTTCCGCAAGCGTAGCGGGCGGCGCCCAGCCGCCCGCGAGCGAAGCCCTTGTAAAATATACTTACTAACTTATTTCTGCTGAGAGTGCTCGATTGGTGCATCCCTAGCATCTCCGGGGTCGCACGGTCCATCGAACGGTCCAGCTTACTTGCGGAACGGTCCAGCTTTTCTTTGGTTTCTTGCTCGGCCTTTATTGTTTTTGATTCTGCTCGTTTTGCCAGTTGTTTCTAGACCTTTCAGCTGCTTCCTGCAAGTTTGGTTCTTCTGCCAAAACGATTCTGAACTTTTTCGCGATTTTTTCTTCCTTTTTGGGTAGTAAGTTGAACTTCCTACCATTTGCCGCTAATTTGCCGCCTGTGCATTAGTTGCGGAACGGTTCAGCTTTAGCTTTTCGTTGATTCCCGCCATTTGCTTCAGGGCTCCCGTGGAATTGCCCATACGTGCAAGGTTTTTTAGATTTGCACGTAAATTCAATAGCGATTTATGTATGACTTCGACCCTAATTTGCCACCTGTCGGTGCGGATAGAGTCAGTTATTTTTTAGTTTGATAGCTGGCAAGATTTTTTTGGTGTAGTCAGTGTCTGTGCGGATAGAGTCAGTTATTTTTAGTTTGAAGTAGCGGGCAAGATTTTTATGGTGTAGGCGGTGCCTCGCGCGCACACAAGCGCAGAAGACCAACCTGGAGTATGTCTTCGATTTACCGTTCTTCACCTGCCAAAAAGTCTAAATCGGGGAGGGGCGGGGGGGGGGGGGGTGCTGCTGTGGCGTTGGGCGGAGGCGCTGAGGTGGAGGATTCGGAGGGAGGGTGGTCGTTTGTCGGGGCGGAAGGAGATCAAGATTGCCCCTGCCCTACAGCGGGTTACGAGGGGCACATTCTCTCCAAAATATGAAAATATCCAAGCTTTACCACGGCATCTGCGATCGCCGCATCTGCGACCGCCGTAGGGCCGACGACGGGGAGGGACGCTGTCCTCTATTTTACGACATTAACAAGCCCCATTGGGGCTCTGGCTCGAACCTTATTAATAGAGCTTGTGAGTGGTGCGACCAAGATACGGCGGGTTCACCGTCGATCGGGGTTGCTGGCGACGGTGCTGGCGCTGATAAGGGTAAGTCAGGATCATGTGTTGAGGTTGAGAGGCCTTTGTGTTGTTGATAACTGCAGGGTTTTGTGTTGCTTTTTTCCGGCGACAGCAGTGATTGCTTATTGTGGGCTGTGAGAGATTGATAGGTACGTGTGTTAACACTCTGTCGGGCTTGATGTACCTCCACGCTGATCGCTAGCAGTGCGACGCGTTCTTGCTCCGGCGGTGACGGCTGTCGTGTTGTTCGCCACCTTTCTTTGTTGCAAATGATTTCATTTGAAAAAAAATGCAGCTCATTTTCTTGCATGCATACCATGATGCGAAAACGCATATTCCGTCATCGTCTGCTGTTGTGTGTCGTACCGGTCGTACCAGGCTGGAAAAATTTCCACGTGGGGCGGAAAGCGTGTCTGGGATTCGGAAAGTGGAAAGCTAAAGTTTGGGTGGGTTGTGCCCGAGGGGAGCCCAGTGATTGGGGTAAGTTTGCCGTTCATTGTTCATTGTTGTTCTTCGTTTCTATCTTCGTTTTCACAAATCTAAAGCTAAGTTAACCGTGTTACGTGTGATTCGCAGCTGGACGACACGTGTGGCGTGCTCTGTTCAAGAGCGCAACTGACTTTCACACCAGCAAGTGTTTTCTTCTGTTGCTTCCCCGCATTATATTATACAAGCAAATAAAATATAAATGATGTACCACGCAGCTTGCAAAGTTGAGTTTCAATCATTCAATCGGTCGTACTCACAGCTGACGTTATTTAATAATACAAGGGCTCCGCATGGGCGCCGGCATCCGCCGGCGCCCATGCTTCGGGTAGGGCAGGGCAGCACTTCGACAACTTGAGGTGTAGCTGTCCGATTTGGCATGCATTGAACTTTAAAGTAATGCCAAGAGTTTAATACGAACATGGGATTATGAAAGTCATGATTTGACAGAAAAAAAACGTAATATTATACAACAAAGAAGGCAAGGATAGGCGAAACACACTATGTTAAATGCGCCGCCAAGTAAAAGTTGGCGTCTATCAAACAAAAATACCGAAAAGAGTATTATTGAGAACCTGCGTCGCCTCTAGGCGAAACGAAAGAGGCCTTGGCATCAATGAAGAGACTGCACTGCTGTCCCCGTGGCAATGGAGGTTCGAAGTCGACAGGATGCAAAGTCGGTTTGCATCAAACGTCGACATGAGGCCATGTCAGCCGGCAAGGTTTTGGAAGAAGATTGTTTTGTTTGTTACGTGAAGGCTGTCGCATTGTTTGGTCTGCGTGGTTGCGGGCGAGAAGAAAAACGAAGAAGAGGAGGGCCATCTCTCGTTGCGTCGGCGTTGTCTAAGATAGGTGCGGGGGTGGCTTTGCTCGTACGGGAGGTTGGCGTAGCGCTTCTTCTCTGTTTTTTCTCGAGAAGGCGGGATATGTGTGTCTGCTGTCTTTGCTTCGTGGGTGCTTTCACGTTGTCGAAATCGGACGCGTCCCCTCGATACAAAATATCCGGAGTATCTCTACCATGACGACTGCTGATAGTGCCGTGCGTATTTCCTAGAGACTGACATATTATTTACTGGTAGTAATAATAATATACCTTTGCAACTTTTTTTTTCTTCATCCCATTTATTATCCCCGCACCACTCTCGCGCTCCCGCCCAGTAGTAACTCAGATCATCCGGGGTCACATAGTGGGCCCTCCTCCTCCCTCCCCACTTCGGCACGTGCCGTCATTTTTACCGCGAGGAGAATCGAGCATTTTCTTCCCTCGTCGACTCGCGTCGAATTGTACCTAGCAGGCGCTCTCAGCAGTTGATTTCTTTTTGCATTTTTGCAAATAAAGTCAAATTTCATCGTGGTGGGTGTCGAACTCAAGGACAACCAAACGTTGGTAGTATTCGAGGGTAAAACCACTAGACCACCGGGGCGGCCGGCTGACAATTGAATAAAACAAAACAGGATCTTTGCATAGAGGTTACATTCCCTCCTCCCCCATATTGTATGATATTACGATGGTTGACGCGATATAGAATAAAGCGCCAAATACCTAAATATCAGCCTACACGGAGTTTTAGATATCATGAACAACGAACGATCGCGACGGCAGAGCACGGCAAAGCATAGCGCTTCGCTCTGCTGAGCTAGCGCTGCGCTGCGGTGCGCTGCGGAGCTGAGCCGCAGGGCACTGCACGGCGCTTCGTTGCTGTGAGCTATAGCGCTGCGATGGGGTGCTGGGCGGTGCGGAGCTGATGAGCCAAGCCCAGATCTCAGCCGATGAAGCTTCGTCAACTACAAAGCAAATGGTGGTAATCAAAGAAAAGCTAAAGCTGGACCGTCCCGCAACTAATGCACAGGCGGCTAATTAGCGGCAAATGGTAGGAAGTTCAACTTACTAGACAAAAAAAAAGAAAAAATCGCGAAAAGGTTCAAAATCGTGTTGGCAGAAAAACCAATTTTCAGGAAGCAGCTGAAAGGTCAAGAAACAGGCAATATTTCAGTTGTTGTTGTTGTCGTTCTCACATTAACTCCCACAATCCAGTCCGTGGTCACAGGACTGGTTCCAGTCACTCTGGAGCAGAGGAATACCCTAGGGAAAAACACAAACAACCCAAGGTGATACACGCATAAATCACAGCTGACGCAATTCATGCCTCCACCAGAAACATATAAAAGTGAAATCGGGAGTCAGTATACGACGTGCCAGGTCCATACCGATGCACACGTCTCATTACTCGCGCCTGGGAAAACCGACTATACCGCTTGCCACCCAAGAAAGACTACCACGTATATATCACACGTAGTATCTATCACTACGCATACGCACAACAGACGCAAGTCAATTGGAAAAAAGAAACAAAGAACAAAGAAGAGAAAGGAAAGGAAATGGGTGCATGGGGCCAAGGAAAAGAAAAGAAAAATAAATTTTGGGGGGTCTACTGGCGAGGCTGCCACCAAAACGGGATGTCACATGTCACGTGGTCTTTCGACGGTCTACAGCTGTAGTACTACGAACGACTTCCGATACACCCACCGAAGCACGGACTATCGGCCAATTACGCGATCGACAGCTGGCCGTGGTTATCACGTGTCTCTGTGTTGGGGGCCCCTGCCCTGCCTCTTGTTGGCTCTTGTTTGGGTAAACCATGCGGTGTGCTCGATGGTCTCCCGGCAGGAGCACACCAGAACGTCCGCTCGTACGACGTATCATTCTTACAGGAAATGTAATTTTTTTTTCATCAATATGGACATAAACGGTTGTTATATATTGGACAGAGTGATGCGTGTACGACTATTCTTGCCAACGGCACTCGCACTGCACTTTGAGCTATCTGCTGTAGTTCTGGTTGCTACTAGTTGCTGCATTATGTGCTAGAAGTTTCGCCCTTCGGCTACTGCTGCTACACCTGCTGTTGTGTGCTTGCCAATGTCGTCAATTGGCGTTCATGCTCGTCGTACATACTGCTGTTCTCACCGAGTACGTACGGGTTTCCTCGTACCCCAACCGTACGACGATGAGCTCAAAACAGAAGGGAGGTGACATGAAATGGCATGGACAATGGCCACATAGAAGCGAGCACAGCGGGATAGTTCGCTGCGAATCAACCGCACTCGTTCATGCCTACAGCAGAGGCTGCCTGGAGTGTCAGCGGCCGTGCTAAAGCCAGGGCCAAAGGCCGAAGAGACGGCTCTACCTGCTCGGTTTTGTCTCGAAATTATGTTACGTGAAAGTATCATGATTTGGGAGTTATTTTGTCACGAAACGTCTTGCCCTCGGTAATTTGTGTCACGAAGTTGTTGAATATCGTCGGTAAGTTGTGTCACGTTTTAGGTGAACCCACACTAAAAAAATGAATTTCCGCTGGCAAAACGAGCAGAAACAAAAGCAATAAAATGCCGAGCAAGAAACCAAACGAACTACTCGTAGTAAAAAATTACAGCAAAGAAACTAACGCTCGAGAATATGCCACCGCAAAATTCCAAACATTATCACGTACCGTTTGGAAATGATGCCAATTTTGTAAATCATTCAGGCGTTGCAGCCATTAAGATTCAACAATTTTTCCAAAATTTCTCCTCGACACTCGCTCGTCTCGCTCGGCACCCGTCCGCGTTCACGTCGATGTGCGGAACGGACACGGCAGGGCGAGGGGCGTTGGAGCCGCCCCCCGAAGGCGGCGCTCGAACCAAGCCATATTCGACCGAGAATTCCAGTTCCGCGAATCGCATACTTAGGCCGAGACAAAAAACTCCTGACCAAAGTCCATGACACCAAGGAATGATTTGATATATATTTATATAAAAAGTGCCTACATCGGGGAAATAGCAGGTGCCAGTTCCACGTTTGTTACCGAACATGTTGCCTTGCGCTGCTGCGCTGTGAGCTGCGCAACACAGCGGCCGTGCGATGCTGAGATGTGTTGTGTTGTGCCGACCAGTGCCCCACCCTGCGGTGCAGTAACATTTGTCCCCGCCCGGCTCTCCTGGCCTGAACTTGGCTATGCTGTGCATAAAACTATATACCTAGACCTCGCCCCCGTCGGACGTCTCGCTCGGCATATCCTCCCCCCTCTCAGCCCTTCTCAGCCCGTAATTGCCGAAAAGAAAATTAGTTGCTGGGGAAAAGAACCGTCCCGAAGTTCCTTGCCTTCCTTGCTTTCCCTAGTCTCATTCTTACTTAGCTCTCATTCTCTCATCTTTACTGCTTGCTCTGATATTTTTATTTTGCTTTTCAGCAACTTCTTTGTCTTTTTTGTACTTTTACTTTTGAAGTTGGCCAATTGCTGGCGGTTGGGAGGGAATTGCCGTTGACGGCTGCAAACAATTTGAATTTGAAATTTGCCGGATCGGCAATAATGACAATTTGAAGTTGAAATTTGCGAAGCGGACCAAGGCTAGTGCGGGAGGAGGCTCCGCCAACAGTGGGGGTGGTGGAGGTTCAGGATCAGGCGTGTGGAAGCTGGTCGGGCAAGAACGGGACTCAGCTTCTTCTGGCAATCCTGATTGGCCGTGCCCGAGCAAGGGTTGTGACGGCTTCCTCATCGCACGAAATAGGAAAAACAGAAGTTCCCAGCACGCTGTCTGCGACACCTGCAGGAGTGACGAGCCTTCCACGTGCCAAGCTTTTCATAACCTTAACAAGAAGCACTGGGGAAGCGGCGACAACCCTCGTGTGTGTGACTGGTGTGACGCGGACACCTGTGATTCACCTTCGATCGGCGTCCCTAACGAAGGAGCTTACAGCTTGACGAAACGTGAGTTTCATTTCTTCGTGTTGTTGGAATTTGATGTTTGCTGTCAGCTACTATACTACTGAATCTGATGATGTTGAGAGTTTCCCGTTGTCAGTGTGTTCAGCGCCGTGCGACATAGGTAAGACACCAGATGTCAACACCCTGTATTTTCGGTAGTGCTGCGTTGAGTGTTGGCTGAGTGTGCTGCAAGTTGTGCGCAATAGACTACCAGCATGTGGTTTTGGGTGTTGGTGTACTCAAGCGAATCCTGTTTCCAATAATGATGCACATTGAAATTTGCATTGTTTGACCTTGTGTGCCTGTCTGCAACGTCTGCTGTAGCATGTGTGTGCTACACCAGCGTGGTCGAACTACCACACGGTGTGGAAGCTGTGCTTGGGGACGCGTAGCCTGAACAAACTCAAGTTCGCCTTGGTGGTCACGGAGGGCAGTCCCGTCGTCGGGGTAAGCATGTTGTACTAGTTGTCTACGCAGTTGTGTGCTATGATTTCTTTTTCATGCGTACAAACACACTTTTGCATGTACGACTACGTGTACGGGGCAGTCCCGTCATCGGGGTATAAGCGGGAATTGTACAAGTACTCAGGTCTACGAGTAGACCTATCTATGCAGTGACGCTGTGTGATGCGATTTCTTTTTCATACGTACAGCCAAACACACTTCATGTATGTACGACTACGAGTACGGGGCAGTCCCGTCATCGGGGTAAGCGGGTGTTGGACAAGTGGTCCATGCAGTGACGCTTTGTGCTGTGATATAAACACACGTTTTGGATGTAAAACTACGACTACGTGGTATCTATACATGTAAGACGCAATGAAAACGGGAAAGTCTCATCACAGGGGTCAGCCAGGGTTGTAAAAATGGTCCATGCAGTGATAAATAACACAGCAGCATGATAACTCAGCACCAGTCGCAGTACACACTGGAGGTTGATATATAGCAGTAAACAGAAGCTGAAGTTAACCTGGGTGATGCTGGAGAGCAGTCCCGTGATTGGGGTCAGCGAGTTGTTCATGTAGTGACGCGGTGTACTACTACTGTTACTCATTTTTCATACAACCACATGAACTCAACTCTTTGTATTAACGAGTACAAGTAGGGTGCGCAACCTCTTCAGGAATCGCAGTACACGTCGGTCGTAATAGTGTTGATAGCAGCAGTAATAGAGTAGTACCGAACAATATATACAGCAGGTACTGTCTCTTACCCTTCGTTGTCGGTATTCCGCCGGTAGGCCATATATAGCAGTGTACCGGGGCTTACGCTTACCAGTTGCGACTGTGAATCCCGTTCGTTCCTGTCCCAGTGGTGGTTTCATAGGTGTTAATAGCTAGCCGGTCGCCCCGGTGGCGTATCAGGTTATCCTCGAGCCTGGTATAGGTCGGTTTCGCGAGTTCGAGCCCCGCCGAGTGCATACGCGTATAATTCGTTGGGACTTTTTCTTGCACAAATTGACTTGCGGAAAGCGCGAGAGCGTGAGTTAGCAACACTCGATGAAAAATCGACGAGCAGTGGGATTGCTGAACCCTATGCGCGATAAAAATTGAAGGCAAGAACCGGGGAGGAGAAGGGACGACACCTGTGACCACGGCTTGTCCAGAAGCTGGAAAGTGAAAGTGTGAGAAAAAAAAAAAAAAAAAAAAAAAAAAAAAAAAAAAAAAGGTGTTAGCAACGTTGTGGTACCAGGCAGGGCTTTGCCCATAAACGACCGCTTTCATTACAACAGCAGTGTTAAATTGTACGACTTCCTTTCAAACTTTGGAAATCGACGACAGCTACGTGGCCTTACTATTTTGAACATTCACTGAACGCAAGGTATTCCCATCCGTTGTTGTCGTTTGCAGAAGCCCTGCGAAGCAGCCGCCGAGGGCCGCCAAGTCGGCGAGGACATAAACACGAAGTGCACCGGCGACATTAAGGTCGGTGACCTCCTGAAGAAGGCAGGCGACCACTTGCTCGATATACATCCCGCATTCCATTCCCACGGTGCCACGAGGGCGTTCGACATCGAGGTACGTTCTACTCTTATCTTGCGTCCTATGTGTCACGAGTCGAAACATCCATGTCTCTTGCTCAAGACTAGGGGATGGCGCGCGGATATAGTCTATGAAGTGCGGCTCTTTTTCCGAGTACCAAGAGCAAGTACAACAATACCACAACAATTACTAACAACGAAAGGAGCTCCAATAATTTGGATGGTTACGACGTCTGCTGGAGAGAAGTACCAATACTTTTTTACGCATACTTATCCACGTCCTCCCAGGTATTCCCATCCGTTGTTGTCGTTTGCAGAAGCCCTGCGAAGCAGCCGCCGAGGGCCGCCAAGTCGGCGAGGACATAAACACGAAGTGCACCGGCGACATCAAGGTCGGTGACCTCCTGAAGAAGGCAGGCGACCACTTGCTCGATATACATCCCGCATTCCATTCCCACGGTGCCACGAGGGCGTTCGACATCGAGGTACGTTCTACTCTTATCTTGCGTCCTATGTGTCACGAGTCGAAACATCCATGTCTCTTGCTCAAGACTAGGGGATGGCGCGCGGATATAGTCTATGAAGTGCGGCTCTTTTTCCGAGTACCAAGAGCAAGTACAACAATACCACAACAATTACTAACAACGAAAGGAGCTCCAATAATTTGGATGGTTACGACGTCTGCTGGAGAGAAGTACCAATACTTTTTTACGCATACTTATCCACGTCCTCTCGCCATGCTTCAACGTTTGTGGACAGATCCACAAGATCATCGACAAAAAACAAGCGTGCAAGGTGCTGGGTACCTCCGCTGAGGAGGAAGAGTCCAAGCAAGCCTGCATGCTCCTTCGGAAGCAATGTTGACAGCACGTTCTTTATAGAACGTCAAGTTGTGGTTTATTATACCAGCATCGTTTTTTGAGAACTATGCCTAAATGCGTGCTCTTCGTCTTTCAGGAATACAAATGTACTTCACATGTTTGCGGTGTGTGCGTTCAAGTTCCTGCTTCCAGCATGTTTTTTTTGGCACTGCGCTCCTTTACATCTTAAGTAGTAGTAGTTTTCCTGTCTCTATCCTTGACAAGCGCGTGCCTGGTGTTTAGGGTCTGCGATAATTTATTATTGATGATCGACTTAGAGAGAGCTATTATTAAGAAGTGTACAGGTGCTACCTGAGAGGTGGAAGGATATGCCAAGCAAGTCCTCCGACGTGCCCATCATGGACTGGGCGAATGGATGATAATAACAAACTCATAATCATAATCGTCTCTATCCTGTACCGTTGTACTATATATGGACCTCTTGGCATTTTCAAGTCGCCAGTTGCGCCATTTGTGCTTCTTTTCCGCCTTCCTACTGAATGTCCATTCCTCCTTCCGCAAGCGTAGCGGGCGGCGCCCAGCCGCCCGCGAGCGAAGCCCTTGTATAATGTATGTTTTAGCACGGAGACAAAACCTGGCATGTGCTACAGTACCCTGGCTTCACTCGAGGTATTTAGGCGTTGTGTTTTGTTACTTTCTTGCATCATTTACGTTGTAATTGGAAAGTAATCGGTTCATTCTGAACATGGAAACTAAAAGGTTCAAGTTCCACGTTACCACGCATGCTGTCTTGCGCTACTGCACTGTGAGCTGCGCAACACAGAGGCCGTGCGACGCTGAGGTGTGTTGTGTTAGGCCGACCAGTGCTATACCCTGAACTTGGTTGGCTATGCTGTGCAACCATTAGTCGTGCTGTCCTTTGTCTTTCGTTTATAACATATATCTGAGTTGACGGTGCTGGGTGTAATCCGTTGCAGGATGAAACGTTATGTGCTGTGCTCACCTCCATTAAGATGTTTCCCCCCTTGCTCTGCTCGGCTGAGCTTTGCTATGTTGTGCTTATCGTTCGTTTTAGTACAGAGAAAAACTGATGTATGCTGCAGAACCCCGGCTTTTTTCGCCCCCGCCATGCTGTTCTATGCTCATCATGAAGGGTTTCATGAATACGGCAGTAAAAGCCGGGTGTTGTGCCCTACCGTATGGTGCAGTTGCATGCTTGCCAAATTAAGTCAATACCGTATGGTGCAGTTGCATGCTTGACAAATTAAGTCACATGCCGTGATGTGCGGTGCTGTGCCATCCTGTGCAGCATTTTGCTGTGCCATCCTGTGCCGCATTCTTCTGTGCCTTCTTGTTTACATCCAGCAGTGATGCTGTGTTTTTACCTTTGTTTTTCGAGTCCCCATTCAATCCCGTTCAATCACTCGTACCCCATTCTGACGCTTTTCATGCTTTTTCATGCCTTTTTAAATCCAATGTACACGCAGCCTGCAGAGTTGAGTTTCAACCATTCAATCGGTGGTACGCACAGCTGACGTTGAATGAAACACGGATCCAATAATGTACCATGCAGTTTCCAAAGTTCAGCTTCACCATTCAATCGGTCGTATTCACAGACGACGTTTTTCACTTGAATTTAAATCCCCTGCGTTGCTGAGAGATACGCTACGTTCTGCCGCGTAACGCTGCGGCCATGATTAGCTATAGGCCTAGCCGCGCTTCTATGTGTTCGGCTGCACAGGTTCATCGCTAGCAGTGGTACCATGTTTTGTCTTTCTTTCGTGCCAGGTTGTCATCAGCTTCGCTCTGTTCATTCGCGGTAGTACGAATTGTGCCGTGTTGTGCTGTGCCTTTTTTGTTATAACCAGCAGGGGTGCTGTTCTTTCAGGTTTCATTTATATAACGTAGACTAGGGATTTGCAGTATTGTTGTACTGCGCCTTTTTTTTATAACCAGGAGTGGTGCCGTGTTGTTAGCTTCGATTTTATAAACCCCCTTCAAAAAAGAGAACGCCTGGGTGCGGTACCTTACCGTTCCACCGCCCCTACTGCACCTTGCTGCTTTCAACTGTCGTGCAGGATTTCCGGCATTAACTCCTGAGCATGAAAATATTTTCAGCCGAACCGCCATCAGGACATCTTTCCGTCCACTCTTTCAGGGACGAAGAAATTTTCTTTTTCCCTGCTTCTCCAAGCTGTTAACGTCGGCGCAACCGCGATGTTTCCTGGATGTTTTGGTTAGCTGAGATTCTTGCCTTGTGCCTGTGTGTGCATCTTTCTCATGTTAATATCCTACGAGGGTGTCATAGGCACGCGTGCACATGGGGCTGAGGGAATTAGTTGTGAGTGCCGCGCGGCCATTACTCCATGTATCGTTTCATACGTGTTCCCATTTTTTTGTCTCAAGTGATATAGGGTACTGCATTATATACAGTATATGTTCGTTGGTATCGACTCAAGTACTTTTTGTTATAAAAATATTTCAGGGACGTCAGCCGTGAGCTCGACGAATTTCAGGTCAATTTTCATCTTTGCAAGCTTTATTCGGTTCTCAGTAGTCTCTGCTACGCGTACATGCGTTCCGGCCACCATGGCCATCTTATGTGATGTAAAGTACATGGATGTCACTGTCGACGCTTGTCATGTACGCTCCACAGCAAACTCTTTCATCCAGAGGGGAGAGGGATTTCATTGCCTGTATTAGTGTCGGCTTTAGTTGTATAGAGAACGTGTACGTTGGAGACAACGGTGTGCGGCCACACTCTGCATTATTAGATGCTCTGTACATCAGCCTCAGCAATTAATATTGTTCCTCAATTTCTAAAGAGAGGGGGGCGTCCCTTTAACTTCTTCATTCTGTTACCAAAGGGTAAAGGAATTGCGTTGTCGTCATTATCCGCTGAAGTTGTACAGAGCACGTGTACGTCGGTGCCAACGGTGTACGACCACATCCTGCACTTTTGTATGATCATGTGCGATCGACCAGCTCCACTAGTGTTGATAGACTGCAAAGTTGTTGTGCCAAGGGAGGAGAGGAATTTCATTGTCCGTATCATTGTCGTATTGTATATTCGTCGGTTAAAATTGTAGGGTGTTCACAGTAGTCTCTGCTACGCGTACATGAGTTCGCGACACTACGGCCATTTTACAGAGTATAAGTTCGTGTACGTCGCTGTTGACGCTTAGAGATAGTCATGTAATGTGCGCTCTACCGCACACCGCTAGCGTTAATGGACGGCAAACTTTCTTTCTTCCCAGAAGGGGAGGGATTTCATTGCCGGTATTGTTGTCGGCTAAAGTTGTTTGGAGTCTTGTTGTCGGCTGAAGTTGTTTGGAGTATTGTTGTCGGCTGAAGTTGTTTGGAGTATTGTTGTCGGCTGAAGTTGTTTGGAGTATTGTTGTCGGCTGAAGTTGTTTGGACTATTGTTGTCGGCTGAAGTTGTTTGGACTATTGTTGTCGGCTGAAGTTGTTTGGAGTATTGTTGTCGGCTGAAGTTGTTTGGAGTATTGTTGTCGGCTGAAGTTGTTTGGAGTATTGTTGTCGGCTGAAGTTGTTTGGAGTATTGTGGTCGGCTGAAGTTGTTTAGAGTATTGTTGTCGGCTGAAGTTGATAGGAGTACGTGTACAGAGTACGTGTACCTTGGCGACAACGGTGTAGGGCCACACCCTGCATTATTTGACGGTCTGTACGTCACCCTCAACGACAAGGGGAAAGGGCATCTCCTCGACTACTTAGTTTTGTTTTAATACAGACTAAAGGCCTGCATTCCTCGTACATCTATCCATCCCCCCCTTTTTTTTTGGAGGAACAAGCGGTGAGGATCTCTCTCTCTCAATTATATTGTTCACCGACGAGGGACTAGTTTTGTTTTAGTAAAGACTATAAGCCTGCATTCATCGTCCATCTATCCCTCCCTTTTTTTTTGGAGGAACAAGCGGTGGGGATCTCTCTCTCAATTGTATCGTATAGTGGAGTGCTATAACCGTGTAAGTTCATCATTCTGCGCTCGGCCTTGTATGCCACACGAATATTTTTGGGCCAAAGCGCGCCATAGGAAGTTGTACATGGCGCGTGTACGTTGGTGCCAACGGTGTGCGGCCACATCCTGCATTGTTTCGCGATCACGCTTGATGTCCGATCACCGCTATCAATAGTGTTGATAGACTGCAATTTATTTTCAAGGGCAGAACTTTTATTGCCCGTGTTTTTATTTGTACCGTTCCTGGTGCCACATAGTCCATAAGCATGCATGTATTGCATTGCCATACGCGCACCAGTGACCTTGTGCAATAATAGTAGGTGTATATAGGTGTCCGCGATTACGGTGTTGCCTTTTTTGGCCCAGGGCGAAAGGCATCTCGTCCTTTTTCGTTATGTTATAACCATCTGAAATGGTGGGCTACGGTGCTTCTAGGACATGTTTGTAATCCTCTGCATAAATTCGCCATTTATGCTCCACCACACACCCTTGGCGTTTGAAGCCTGCAAACGGTCCTTCTTGGTATTTTGGAAATAATACATAAAAACAATATATACACGTAGGTTTTCAGTCTATTCCTTATTTTCATACAATCAAAATATACGGAGTAGTATTTTTCCATGAATATTCATCATACGTTACATGAAAAAAAAGACAACGAAACGAAAAACGTCAGCTCGCGAGCGTGGAAACAGCGTTGTGCAATGAGCTTTCCAACATATATCTTGGCATTATCAAGTCGCCAATTGTTAGACATCATGTACTCGTCTGCATCATCTGTACACTTTTTTATCAACATCTTCCTTGTGCGAGCGTAGCGGGCGGCGTCAGCAGCCCGCGGAGCGGGGCCCTCGTATGTATAATTGTTATTTTTTTTTTTTCTTCGGGTACATTTCTTCGTGCTCGCACCTTAGTCCGAAACGTCGGGTGGGGTGGGCACAATTCGACCGTCGGCATCACGTTGCCGGAGGTTTGGGCGCGATCCGTGCAGTGTGTCGCGCGTGGCAAGCCTTCTCAACTGTTTTGGCCTTGGGCACACTTAGGGCAAAATCCCCGGGTTTCCGCAACATCCCCGGGGTTTGGGTTTCTGCATCCCCTATCCCCCGTGTACGCACGTAAGATATGGATGCAAACCGGGATTTTCTGCTCGTAGAGGTTACACGCACATTTCCCTATTTTTGCACAGAGCGCCACGCTACGATCCTGCCTACCAGCAGCAGTCCAGCCCCCTAGCAGCAGCGGCCTGCAACTCTATGCGCGTGCGGCTGCTGTTGTTGTAGGTGACTACTTTGATCGGAGCCTGCGATGCTCTACCCGCCTACACGCCACTACCTCTCGCTGCTGCTGCTTGTGCTGCTTCTGTCAAGTGACATGCGGGCGTAAAGTGTAAGGATCGTTTGAATATCACAGTAGTACTGAAACGGTCCTTATATTTATGTTCATGTTGGTGTGTTTCTTAGGGTTGGGTACTGGCGCGCAGCGCCAGTACAAAGTATACTGGCTGCGACAGCAGCCAGTATCAGCGACAGCAGCCAGTATACTGGATTCGATCAGGATACTGCGCCACCATCGCCCCCCCCCGGGTGGTGAGGGGGCCCCGCCGGAGGCGCCTCCGGAGGGCCCCGCTGGAGGCGCTTTTTTACGCGATTTGGCTTCACTAGAGCAAAAAAAATGAGCGATTTTGGCTCATCTGACAGAGGCACTGTCGCGGGGAAAACTCACTTTTTTTCTCTATTTTTGACATGGGAGAAAGGATCAATTGTCGACCAATTTTTTTAACTTTGCAACGCCTACAAACTCCATGATCGTGGGAGATAAAGTATCCGATCACACGAGTTGAAATGGACAGCAGAATCATCTAAGAATCATAAGATCATTCCATAGCGTATTGTACTCCGTAGAAACTAGTAGAAACCGATGGAATATCTTCCACCAAATCCCAACCCCCCGCCACAGGTCAATTGCCAATTGAGAAAAAAAATGAACACGAATGCAATCAGTTGGTGTAGCGAGGAGAACAGTAGCTAGAAAAGCAACGGTAGCGACAGATTACAAGGAGACGACAACGGTGCCAGAGCTACCCAACCAACAATTACACCGCGCACAAATCGCAGCTGCTTGTACCAGCACAACAAGCATCTTCATTTGGATGGCGATTCTTTTCGCCAAAACCTTTCCGGAGAGAACATCGTCTGCACTATGTGCTGCTGGCGCAGCGGGCTGCTGCTGCTGCTCTGCTGACCCTCCGGGCGTCGCTGCTGCTGCTGACGCAGCAGCCCCTGATCCACCAGCACCGCCGCCGGGGTCTGCAGCAGATGACGAGCTGCCAGGGGAGACAAATCTGTGCATGGTCGTATGGTCCCCACCGCTGTGTGGTTGTGTGGGGTGTGCTGTAAGGCTGTGTGTCTCTCTGCTTCTCTGCGGCAGCCTGAATACATGGGTTTCAGCTGGTTTTCGAGGCGTATGTGGGGATCTTCGTAGATACTGATGTACTGGCGTACTGGCAAGTCCGTTTACCAGGTTCAGGATACTGCCAGCACTAGTACTACTGGCAGTACGTACTGGCTCAGTACCCAACCCTATCAATCGGTACATTGCGACAAAAGGCGGCTAATCTGGGCTCGGATGGGATAGGTTCCCCGTTGACTTCGCTAAAAGCACGAGACAGTATATCAGGCACGACATTTAATTTGCCTGGGACATGTTTGACAGTGAAATCGTAATTCTGAAGTGCGATCGCCCATCGGGTGAGCATGTTAGAGTTGTCCTGCATTTTATACAGGTACGTTAGTGCTTGGTGGTCAGTCCAGCATGTGAAATGCTTGTCCCATAGGTACGGACGCCAATGGGTGACAGCCCAGACCACAGCACAACACTCTTTCATGGTCGCACTATAATGACGCTGGCTTTTTGAAAAGCGGTGACTGTAATACGCGATGATGTCAAGATCGGAATCGGAGCTACTTTCGCGTGAGCGTTGAGCGAGAAATGCTCCTACTCCTGCTTCTGAGGCATCGGTATGGACAATAAATTCCCGAGTAAAATCTTGGAAGTTAAGGACCGGCGCAGAACTTAGGGCACGCTTCGCGCGAGCAAACGCTTCACGTTGCGCGGGCCCAAAAGCCTTATTGAAAGCGGTCTTTTTGACATAATCCTTACGAGTGAGTTCAACCAGCGGTGCTGTTATTTCAGCATAACCGTCTATACAACGGCGGACATAGTTGAGTGTACCTAAGAATCCGCGATTATCTTTGATACACTCAGGCTGAGGCAGTGCTAAAATGGCTTGGACACGGTCGGCACTAATTGAAATGCCTTTTTCCGAAATGACATCGCCAAGATATTCGATTTCTTTTTGACCGAATTGAAGTTTGGTCACTTTCAAAGTTAAGCCAGCTGCCTGTAACGCTGAGAACATTTGCTCTAGGCATTTCAGGTGAGCTTCGAACGTAGAATCAAGACAAATAATATCGTCCATGTACGTAAGAGTACCCGACTCAGGACCACGGTGGCCCAAAGTGACAGACATCATGTGTTGAAACAACATTGGGGCGTTGCAAACTCCAAAAGGCATACGTTTAAACAAAACTTGCCGGTCGGAGTGACGAATGCTGTCCGGTCGATGTGCTCTTCTGCGACGGGTAGCTGCCAGAACGTGCAGAGGACATCGGCTGTAAACATGAATTTGACGCCTTCGCATGCATCCAGACAGGAATCTAAATTCGGAAGGGGCCAGCTCTTGCGGACAATGTTACGGTTGAGGGTACCAATGACGATAATTAACAGAAACGAGGGCTACCGTTCTTCTTTGCGACAAGCGTACAGGGGCTACCCCCACAGGCTGGGACGTTCTTCGATTATGCCTAATTCGAGCATATCGTGAACACATTCATCAATGACAGCTTTAGCTCGAGGGTTGGCACGGTACGGGGGACTATCGATAGGACGGGTTTCAGGAGGCAAAGGGAATGATGCTTCTGCATTGGTGCAACGACCTAGCTCTGACATTGACAAGGCAAAGACAGGACGGTACCGCGCGCACAAATCTAGGACAGAGACTTTCTAGTCAGACGTAAGCTTAGTGTTAGTAAAAGCTTTGGACAGGGGACCTTCAATCTCGGATTTGGCTTGAGCGAGTTCATCAACTGATGTAGGAGTTTTCGCAACGGCATTAACGTGCAATTGACCAGGCGTCACTACGGACACAGTGAATAACTGACCAAGGGTTAACCCTGACCAAGACATAAATCAACAGGTAGCGCAACCCCGTCACAAGACGGGTTTGCAATTTTCACGGCTACTGAACCATCAGCAGCATGCCAAGTAGCAAGAGTGCGAGCGGCAATAATTTTTTCGAACACTGACGAGCTACTAGACTCTAAAAACTCAAGCTCAGACATGATTAGGGGTTCTACCACAACAGTAGAATCGTGCGCGGGGAGACAATCAGTAAAGGCTACGACAAGGGCCTCGTGTCTAGGTTTAAGATCAACACGTTCACGCAACCTGACATCAACTCCTTCTGCATCATGGTGGACAGCAGCGACGGACAGGTTAGAGTCGCTAGCGACAGTGGAGGGATCAGCGGGGCGGGAGGCGGGGAAGCTAGTACGATGAACTGCTGGTATAAAATCACCAGTAGAAGGAAAAGACATTACTTGGTTTTCCCAATCAAGAACAGCTCCAAAAATAGACAGGACACTGTTATCAAGGAGTATTGAAAAATCGGGACCAAGAGACTGTACAACTAATGTTTCGACATCGTGCGTAATCGTACCAAGGGTGAGTGAAAAACAACAAACCCTAAGACATTCAACGGCGAACCATTCGCTGCTCGTAAGGCAACGGCGGTCGACGGGACAAGTTGGATAATGGCAGAATGCAAGGTTGGGTGTTACTTCAACCATGCATGAGAAACTACAGACACATCAGTAGCAGTATCTACAGTTATTGCGTGTGCTGGATAGTCTTCTACAGAGCAAGAAATCTGCACTATGCGACAGTGTGATAGTTATCGCTGCCCAAGGCGTACGACCTTTGGCATGACGTTCGACAGCCGATTCGAATCGGGACATAAGAGCGCAGAAACGTAGCGCAGAGGCGGATACAGTCTCGCCTTTTTCGGTCTTAAAAGTCGCTAGTTTAATGGCGCATTTCTCTACCGAATTAGAGGGCATGAGTATATCGAGAAGAGCTAATTTGAGCTCCTCCCAGGTGGAAGGCGGGGCAAACGAACCGGGATTACTCATGTTCTCGGCATTGGCAACGTTGGCACACCAATCAATCCTTCCTGACATTGGTTGTTGGTATAGCGTAAGACAAGGACCATCGCGAATGAGTGACAGATGCTCAAAGGCAAGATTATCCGCGAATTTCTCGTCGTGCGGAGCTGCGGCTTCGCTCGGAAACCAACAACGAGGCGAAACTGAGACAAGACCTCTGCGACATCAACGTCGGCGCTACCAGTTAAGCGCGGTAGGCTACGTACGTCATTGGGCGTGAAAGTGACAGCTTTCGGTGCGGACAGCACTCCTGCGTACGTGGGAACTGGTTGGACAGGGAGAGAGTTCGAGGGGTCAGTCTCGGACAAAGCGGCAGACGAACTACCTGAGACGCATACTTGCCAGTTGTTGCAGCATTGAGTTATGTTGATCAGAAAGCTGGTCGATCGCTCCGTTCTCCATGCGCTCCAGTTGGTGATTGATGATGCGAGCTAGGCGCTCGCGGATGGCGACGATGGATGCGGTAGAAGTCGGTGGAGGGGTTTCTGGTAAATTCCCTTTGTGCTCTTCGATGCCTTCTGAGCGTGGCGGATTTTTTTCTCCAGCTGCAGGGTCGAGGTACTCTCGGTCAGTAGACATCTCCAGGCTAGGAATCGACACCAACAAGTTGATTTTTCAACTGCCGTCAGACGCCAGTAAGATTCGTAGTCAAGAAAACCGTCGGTGGGTCGTGATCCCACTTCTCTCTGCGTGAGCAGTGTGTTCTCACTGTTGAACTACGACGGCGGAGTGTGTGACAACACGGGCTAATACAGCAGGCCGTTGGCAGAGGGAGAGACAGGACAGGATGAGAAGAACTCCCAGAGGTGCAAGAAGCACCGGTGCCAGGAAGGGACAAGTAACAAGTAGCGAGAGCGGTGGGCGAGCAGTTGTCAGTGCTCCCCCAGCTCTCGGGTAAAAGGAACAATCCAGCGGGGCCTTCCAAAGACCCGCTGCGGGGAATCCGCTAGGCGGTGTATCCGCCGCGGATGATCCGTCAGCGGAACGTGGAGGGGAAGGCTCGGTGGGGTGTTCTAGACATGACAAATCTCTCGTGTTCCCCAAGCGATCCTTCCAGAAACGATGTCTGGAAGGTTGAAGGGGTTTCGACATTTCCCGAGGCGTGTTGGTTCGGGGACATGGTATCCACATACCTGGTAGTATTTATTGATATTGCTATGTCTTATGCATGATTTGTGCCTTGTGATCGTGTGTGCATGTTTTTGTGAAGTATTGCAATGTTTTATGACTCGTAGTCATTGGGTATGGTATCTAGATGTATGCGGTCGTATATAATTCAAAAACGACATTTATGTTTTCTTTGATGTTTTTGTGTAGCTGATGCTCACTTTTGATCAAAGCTTGTTCATGAACTACTTTGAGTAGGAACGCGCTTTTGGGGGCATTGTGGACAGTGGAGCACCAGAGGGTGTGTAGTGTTGTCGGTAAGACACGATAGTTGATCTTCTTGGTGGTGATTGACTGTTGAGGATCTGATGTGGTGTGTGAACGCTGAAGACAACAGCTGTAGTAGGGGTTTCTACCTATCCTCTTCTGGATTCTGATATGGGGATTCGGGGATGAAGTTAAGATCGCTTGTTTTCTTGTGTTCGGAGCTGATACAACAACTTCTCTCTCCTTTCTTAGCACCCGAATAGTGCTGACCAGCCCCACTCGGGCCAAGGGGGGATACTTTCTGGTCAGTACACCTTGCCTAGCTTAGGCGTGTCTACCGACTAAAAATTGTGGGTAAGCTACGCCCTGGGACATTTCGTTCGTTCGGACGGAAAGGCTGCACAACCGACCGCTCGTGGTTTATTGCAAATCTACGCCAACACACACGTCGACTCTTTTCATGGCTCAAGCTTCATAGCGATCAAAAACAAACGTCGGTCGGACGCAAAGGAAGGTCTCCAAGAAACTGAGCCTATTCATTCCAATCCCCTGAGCTTGTCATGGAGGAATAGGCGCTGATGGGCCACTCGTTCGGTCGAGGGGTGACGTGTACGCAAAACCGACGCACCGACTACGTATTGTTTATTAATTCAAGGGGAAAATTTTTGGACTCATCATTCACCGCACGCACGCACGCCCATGAGCACTACCGTTGGCTAAGTGTGCTCAGCTGCTCAGCTGCACAGGCCGTGCTCATACATGTCTTCACAGAAAGTAAGGGTGTTGGATTTGTCTCTAGGGGCTCATGGGTCGCTGCTGGCGGTGAGAGCAACGCCGGGTGCCGGTTCGGTATCGAGTAGTGGATTTCACCGCTCTGTGATGGTGTGATGGTGCGATTGGTGCTGTGGGCTGCTGCTGGTTTGTGTGCACGGAACGACAGGTGTCGCACACGCATGGACTCTCCGCTGCTGCTGCTGCTCGTCGGAACTCGTGTTCGTGTGTGCTGCAGTGCTTTCCCTGTACATCAATAGGCGCTGCACAGCAGTGTACGCTTTACCGCCGTTTACAGCAATATGTGAGATGCGCAGTGTAAAGTACCGCCGTCCAACTGCTCGTCGCAGTGTGTAGCTGCTGCTCGTCATCTACAGGTTGTTGAGACCTCCCTGACCTGCTGTGCTTTTGTGTCGTTTCTAGAGAGCGTGCCGCTTCCGCTTGCACCATTACGTGATTATCGGTGCTCGAACGTCCCGCGAATGTTGCGCATGCACACCATGCACCTGTACCGACTCGCCTGTGAGTGCTCATCGATTTGTTGAGCCCCGCCTGCTCCTCTGATTACTACTCACGGCATCTGTTACATTAGTCGATCATGCTCCTTTGTCGGCTAGGCTGCCTTGCTGCCGCTTCACACTCGGTCGCCCGTGTGTGCTGCTACCTGCTTCTTCATTTCTACTCTACACGCGGATCATCGGGCACCTGAAAACCTCCACCGTACTTGTGCATTTTTTTTCCGTTTCTACATTCTTGAGATGAAATACGAAGTGGTTCTCCTCAATTATGAGGTTTGGGTTGAAATGAGGCCGCCTTCTGCGAAAAGCCTCGAGACTCCACTGAGGGTACCACCCCCACGTGGACAGCCGTTGCCAACGCCGCGGTGGCGCAGAGAGTACTTGAAATGATGAGTACTCGCGGGATGTCAGGAATACACGAGAGAGGGCCTGCTCTTTTATCCTTCTGCCACTCCGTTCGTGCTTGGGGAGACTTGTGAACAGTGGGCTCGCTCTTGAGTCTCCATTTCAGTGCACTTGGCGGGCCTCATCTACGGAATGAATCCCTGCGGCTGGTACGTAGCTTTGACTGATGCGCGATGTGAGTCTCCTGTGTGCTTTATCGACTCGTGATGCCAAGTTTAAGTTTTCCTTGGCCCATCGATACTCGGCTAACAAGACCCAACGCGCACTGCGGATAAAGAGCGATGAGCCCCGCGTGTTGCATGCCTTCGGTGCAGGCCACCAAAGTTCCTCAGGACGCCTACGAAATGCAGCAGATACAACTTCAGAGTGCAAGCCAGCTGCTGCTCCAGGAGAGGGGTCGGGCTGTGGGTTTTGGGGGAACGTACACGCCCAGATTGTTTCTAAGGTCAACGGGAAGAAGTTTGACTGACGATTAATTACCATCCCGGAGCATTGGCGGGCTGTTTTCCTATTCTACAAGGTCAAAACGAGAGTCTATTCGAGTCCTTTGTACTACAACTCACTCAGATCACCTGCAACTGCTGTTTGATAATGAAGTGAGACAAACGCTGTTTGGAAAATGGAAGTCAGACGAGGACCGACAAAGCTCCCGCCGTGCGTTTGACTCAACGCCTTCAGGGGGTCATCACCAACAACATTTTTGGAAGCGACGGAAGAAGCAACACCAAGTGTAGAATCGAGAGGAGCTGCGAGTGGATACATTCAGTGCCCTGGGGCAGAAAAGAGGGAGAAAGGCCCAAGAAAAAGCCGCGGCCATTTGATGTAGCGGGGGTCATTAGTTTTGTCAAGTGGATAGGCACTACGGTCAAGCTAGGCTCAACGAATTTACCCGAAGTGACTGATATCTCAATCTCCCCGTACATGTAGCTCTAGAACATCGACACGCACAGACGGCCACGACGCCAATTCGGAGATGAAGAGCACGTAGCAAGTCGTGGGTGGAGATTTAAAATATATATATATATATATATATATATATATATATTGTAAGGATGTCAGCCGTGAGTTCGACGAATTTCGAGTCGATACTCATCTTTGCAAGCAGCGTTGTTGGTACTTGTAATATACTATACGGGTGAGTTTTTTATTGGGAGGGGTCTTGTTTTTGTCCACAATAATGGTTAGGCCATTTCTTATACAGTCGGATTTGTCAGTCGAAAACGGCCGTTTTCGACTGAAGCCCAAATCGGGCTTTCTTACACAGTCGAAAAAGGGCTTTTTCGACTCAACTTTTTCGACTCAGTTTTCCGACTGCGGGATCCAGTCGGAAAACTTGACATTTTCGACTGGATCCGTCAGTCGAAAAACTCAGTCGAAAAAGTTTCACACCCTGTACAAATATCCATAACAAATACAAATAATAGTTGCGTGTATTTGTCCCAGGGCAGTATTTGCCTCCAGACAAATATTTGCGCAGCTTCTCAAGCGAGTATTTGCCTGCCAGACAAATATTTGCACAGGTTCTCAAGAGAGTATTTGCCTGCAGACAAATATTTGCGCAGCTTCTCAAAAAAGTATTTGCTTCCAGACAAATATTTGCGCAGGTTTTCCAGAGAGTATTTGACTGCCAGACAAATATTTGCACAGGTTCTCAAAAAAGTATTTGCCTGCAGACAAATATTTGCGCAGCTTCTCAAGAAAGTATTTTCTTCCAGACAAATATTTGCGCAGCTTCTCAAGAAAGTACTTGTCTGCAGGCAAATATTTGTGCAGGTTCTCAATAAACTATTTGCCTGCAAACAATGTATTGCGGATGCGGAGATATTGACCTCTTCGGCGTACAAGTACGTACATTATATGGGGTACATACGTAATGCATAAATACGGCCGTTGAGCCCGGTGTATTTGCAGCCGCGAAGAGGCCGTTGAGCCCGGTGTATTTGCCGCCGCGAATATCAGTGGTCCTGCACACAACCAAACCAGCTCCCCATCACGGCACGAGCAACTACCGCGGGCTGTGCATGTCAACATGCCAGCTGTCAGTACCGAAGAAGCAAATGGCAATGGTGATGGTACGCCACCTGGCGACGGAGCTGGCGCGTCGGCAGCAGCTCCAGTTATTGTCGACGTCAACGCAGCTGGGCTGGAGTGATTTTCGGGGCTCCTGTGTCGGCGGCAGTGCTTGAGCGTGACTTCAGCGCTGCTGGGCGTATGATGACGTCCTCCAGGAGCACCACGGACAGCAAGTACGTGGAGATGATCCTGTTCCCGCACGGAAACCTGGACCTCATCCCTCAGGACATCCCTAAGCTGACCGAAGCTGGCGCGCGAAGCAAGATCCCCGGGAGACTGGTGGACCCTGTGGAAGGGCTGAAGGAGCTCGACGGCGCATTTGCCCCGGAGGACCTCACCGCCGGGGAGTCGGGGGAGGTGGACGTTTAAACAGCATGGAATAGTAGAAGTAGCTTGATGGCGATCAGGCCCGCAGCGAGAACGAGTAGCAACGTCTTTGTGGTGTTTGTGGATACTTGGTGTTTGTTGTACTTCGCCACAGGAGTTGACTCATCTCATGATACGGAATGAGTAAGATGGTGGAGGGGTTTGGTGGCGTCGGCGTGTTTGTGTTTGTTTGCGTTCCGTACGGGGTGAGGCGGCTTCGACTGTTGTAGATGGCACAAGAAGTAAATGGCAATGGTCGACGGGGATGGCCTTTGCATATTAAAAAATATATAATATGACTCATAGGTAGTCGATAGATTTTCATTTTTTCTCGGTTTGGCTGATCCTGTGTTTTTCCACTCCGATCAAAAGATATTTCAGATGCACGCTTCAGGGATTTGCTTTTGTATTTCCGACACCAATCTCCCATCGCATGACATATGATACGGCTAATCTCTCCCTCCGACCTTCCTGCAGTAACAGCTGTTTTTTCAGAATAGTTGTCAGGACAAATACATTACTATGTGCGCAGGTTCTCCAGGGCAGTATTTGCCTGCCAGACAAATATTTGCGCAGGTTCCCAAGAGAGTATTTGCCTGCAGACAAATATTTGCGCAGCTTCTCAAGCGAGTGTTTGCCTGCAGACAAATATTTGCGCAGCTTCTCAAGAAAGTATTTTCTTCCAGACAAATATTTGCGCAGCTTCTCAAAAAAGTATTTGCTTCCAGACAAATATTTGCGCAGGTTTTCCAGAGAGTATTTGCCTGCCAGACAAATAGCAAATAATGTATTTGTACAGGGCGTGAAAGTTTTACACCTGTTTTTTTAACCCATCGCATCGCTCATCCCACCACTAAACACACACCCATACCAGGTACCCCACAGCAGAATCATACAACAGCGCCGACGCTGCCTTGGCTATCACTGCTGTTGCTCCTCGCCGCAAGTCAGTGTGGCGCACTCCTATTAATATTAATATCAATAGCTCCGCTCGCCAGCAGCGTGTATCACACGACAGCAGTAGCGCGCGTTATCGATGCCATTTTGCCAACAACGGCTACGCCTGCGTAGCTTTGGCGGCTCTCGGCTGAGTGCAACGCCACGAACGTAGCTTTGGCGGCTTTCGGCTAAGCCCAACGCCACCAACCCGCTTGGACGAAGCTTCGTCGCGCGTGAAGCACGCGTTGCTCGCGAGGAACGCGCGAAGCACAAGAGCTGCCAACCGATTTTCGACTGCCATACAGCAGTACTCCATCACACCAACCGCCTCTAAGAGCTCAAAAACTAAAATATCGACTCGACTGACGATAAGAAGGACCAGAAGAATCAAGTCGAAAAAAAATCCAGTCCAAAAGGGCCGTTTTCGACTGGCGGAATCCGACTGTATAAGAAATGGCCTTAGTGTTGTTATTTTTACTTTAGGTGGGGAATTTTGAGCTAGATCTAACATCATGTCTAATTTATAAAGTTATTACTGCTGTAGTTTCGACTATACCGCTCTATCATATGTATGATAGGTGGTATATTTTGTTTCTTCTCCCCCCCGCTTCAATATCGGGAGGAGTACGAATACCGTAATCATGCGAAGGTTGGCACCGGTGTGTGATCGATATTTAAATGTTTCTACGTTGTGTTTTTTATCGCACCCCGGTGCTATCTCTCCGATGGGTGCCAACCTTCCGATGGGGGTGCGGAAATACAATTAAATGGAAATACAATTAAATCATGCCGTTCTTCAATTTTGGCGCACCCCCGGTGCGATTTCTCCGATGGGTGCGCTGCTGAATCGAAATACACCGCGCCGTACTGGGGCAACGGTGTTGCGTACAAGCACCCCGGATACAAATTAAACACTCAAAGCTACCTAAAACGACTTGACCGAAGCTGCGTTGGTAAAGTACGTTTGAGAGGAGTGGCGCACTGGTGATATATCATCGGAGTATGAAATAATGAGAATATTACCTACCACAGACCCGCTGCGGTGGCCCTCAATTTCTATTCATGTCGGGGAAATCGCACCCGGGTGCGATCTCTCCGATGGGGGTGCGAAAACACGATTAAATGTTTCTACGTTGTGTTTTTTATCGCACCCCGGTGCTATCTCTCCGATGGGTGCCAACCTTCCGATGGGTGCCAACCTTCGCATGATTACGGTACAGACAGAGTATTACTCCGTATTAGTTATCTAATCTGTTAACATTAACACAGCACTCGATAATAAAAGTAGGCTACTGCCCAAAAAATCTCTGTGGGACACGAACGCACGGTTCCAAATTGATACGCTGCCACTCTTGACATTATATAAAAATAGTTTCAGGACGTCAGGTGTGAGTTCGACGAACTTTTGTCACGAGAAGGTATTAAATTAACTATAAAGACCAACTACTATGGCGAATATTTTCGGCGATTATTTTATAAACAAATTTCAAGGACGTTGGCCGTGAGTTCGACGAATTTTAGGTCAATACTCATCTTTTCAAGCTGCGTTGTTGGTACTTATTTTCTCTCTTTAACCGGGATCTCCGACGCCAACAATAAAAACCATCCACTACCGGACCAGAAATCATTGTTATTTCCAGGGCTTGTTCGCGGGTCGGGTCAAATCTCGCGGGTCGGGTCGGGTCGGGTCTGACCCGACCCGACCCGACCCGACCCGCGAGAATTTCCCGACGTCTTGACCCGACCCAACGCGACCCACGAGATTTCGAAAACCTCCTGACCCGACCCGACCCGACCCGACCCGCGAGGTTGTGGAAACCTCCTGACCCGACCCGACCCGACCCGCGAGATTGTGAAATCCTCCTGACCCGACCCGACCTGACCCGCGAGAATTCGGGTGACCCGCGAGATGCGGGTTTCATGTGGGTCAGGTCGACTTCACCCGTGACATTTCTCACGGGTCAAAGTCGAAAAGTCATGGTTCAAAGCATGTATACCTCGGTAGGTTGGTTGGTCCTTGGTCCCTCGTATTTTTCCCAGTATGAGGTGTCCTCTGGGTTATTTACCGGCATTGTTTGCGGCCGATGATAATGTCATGTGGTGTGCGCGCGAAAAATAGGAAAGGAATCGCAACCCACATGAATGGGCATGCCCGTACCGCTAGACCACCGGGTCGACCCGACAAGCGACCCGACGAGCGACCCGACGAGCGAGCTAGTTGTAAGCTTCAAGTGTAATCTCCGGCCCCAGCAAGCAGCCTAGCTGTACCGCCTCCGGGAGCAAGCCCACAACTGGGGCGGTAGATCTGTCAGCAGGGGCTGCGATCCGCGAGGATATGTTGTCTGCTGCTGGTGTTTGCTGATGCCAAGGTGCTGCTGCTGCTGCTGGTGCTGCTGCTTCGACGACGAAAATATGATAATTCTTAAACCTGCTGCTGCTACTGCTACTGCTACTGCTACTGCTACTGCTACCGCTACCGCCACCGCCACCGCCACCGCCACCACCACCGCCGCCACCACCACCACCACCACCACCACCACGACCACGGCCACGACAACGACCACGACCACGACCACGACCACGACCACGACCACGACCACGACCACTACCACTACCACTACCACTACCACTACCACTACCACTACCACTACCACTACCACTACCACTACCACTACCACTACCACTACCACTACCACTACCACTACCACTACCACTACCACTACCACTACCACGACCACTACCACGACCACTACTACTACCACTACCACTACCACTACCACTACCACCACCACCACCACCACCACCAGTACCACTACCAGTACGACGACGACGACGACGGCCACTACCACTACCACTACCACTACCACTACCACTACCAGTACGACGACGCCGGCGCCGGCGCCGGCGCTGGCAGTGGTGCCACTACCACTACCACTACCACTACCACTACCACTACCACTACCACTACCACTACCATTACCACTACCACTACCACTACCACTACCAGTACGACGACGGCGCCGGCGCTAAGCGCTAAGCGCTAAGCGCTAAGCGCTAAGCGCTACGCGCCTGGCGCTACGCGCCTGGCGCTACGCTACGCGTCTGGCGCTACGCGTCTGGCGCTGGCGCTACGCGTCTGGCGCTGGCGCTACGCGTCTGGCGCTACGCGTCTGGCGCTACGCGTCTGGGTTAGGGTTAGGGTTAGGGTTAGGGTTAGGGTTAGGGTTAGGGTTAGGGTTAGGCTGCTGCTGCTGCTGCTGCTGCTGCTGCTGCTGCTGCTTCTACTACTCCTACCGCTGCTGCTGCTACTACTACTGCTACTGCTACTGCTACTACTACTACTACTACACTACTACTACTACTACTACTACTGCTGTATCTATCTTCTATCTGTGCAGTCTTCAGCCCCGGCAAGCAGCCTAGTTGAGCCGCCTCCGGCAGCAAGCCCACAACTCGGGCGGTGGGTCTGTCAGCAGGGGCTGCGATCCGCGAGAATCCGGGTTCTGCTGCTGCTGCTTCCTGCTGCCAGTGCTGCTGCTGCTGCTGCTTCGACGACGACTGCCCTCCCTTGCCTTTTTACGTTTGGTCACATTTCGTACGGGTATGAGCTTCAGCAGGTACGGGATTTGCGTCACACTGCTGTACGCCTTGGTACGAGTGGCTAGGGGTACTGCGTGGTGACTGTTCTGCACGCTGTGATGACATATGATCAAAGCATCGGCACGAGAGAGGCAGGAAGGGGAAATGTACATAAAATGGGACCCGAAGGGTGCGCCAGCTAGCGTTGGGCTGCGAAAGCAACTGAGTTAAATGGACACACGACGCGTATGAAAATACGTGGAAGTGTGGTGAGCTCAAGCTTTATTTTTCCTCATCCGCCGGAGGATAAAAAAAAGAAAAAGAGAAGAAAAAAGTTGGTATTTTATTTGCGGACCCGCGGGCCCGACCCGCGGGGCGCCTGGACGGTATCAATAGCTCTCAGGTTTAACTTTGAAAAAGGCGGATCCGCGGGCCAGATCCGCAGGTTTGACCCGCGGGTCAGCCAAAAACAACTCGCGGGTCATTATTGCTTGACCCGCGAAGTGACCCGTATCTCGCGGGTCATGACCAGGCCCGACCCGCGAAATTGTGAAAACCTCTTGACCCGACCCGACCCGACCCGCGAGATTTTGAAAAGCTATTGCTCCGACGCGACCCGACCCGCCAGATTTTGAAAACCTCTTGATCCGACCCGATCCGACCCGCGAGACTCTGAAACCCCCTTGACCCGACCCGCGGGTCGGGTCATGACCCGTGAAAAGCGCTGAAAATATAAAACTATATACCTAGACCTCGCCCCCCTCGGACGTCTCGCTCGGCATATCCTCCCCCCTCTCAGCCCTTCTCAGCCCGTAATTGCCGAAAAAAAAATTAGTTGCTGGGGAAAAGAACCGTCCCGAAGTTCCTTGCCTTCCTTGCTTTCCCTAGTCTCATTCTTACTTAGCTCTCATTCTCTGATCTTTACTGCTTGCTCTCTGATATTTTTATTTTGCTTTTTCAGCAACTTCTTTTTTGTACTTTTACTTTCGAAGTTGGCCGATTTCTGGCTTTTGGGAGGGAATTGCCGTTGACGGCTGCAAACAATTTGAATTTGAAATTTGCCGGATCGGCAATAATAACAATTTGAAGTTGAAATTTGCGAAGCGGACCAAGGCTAGTGCGGGAGGAGACTCCGCCAACAGTGGGGGTGGTGGAGGTTCAGGATCAGGCGTGTGGAAGCTGGTCGGGCAAGAACGGGACTCAGCTTCTTCTGGCAATCCTGATTGGCCGTGCCCGAGCAAGGGTTGTGACGGCTTCCTCATCGCACGAAATAGGAAAAACAGGAGTTCCCAGCACGCTGTCTGCGACACCCGCAGGAGTGACGAGCCTTCCACGTGCCAAGCTTTTCATAGCCTTAACAAGAAGCACTGGGGAAGCGGCGACAACCCTCGTGTGTGTGACTGGTGTGACGCGGACACCTGTGATTCACCTTCGATCGGCGTCCCTAACGAAGGAGCTGAGAGCTTGACGAAACGTGAGTTTCATTTCTTCGTGTTGTTGGAATTTGATGTTTGCTGTCAGCTACTATACTACTGATGATGTTGAGAGTTGTGTGCTGCAAGTTGTGCGCAATAGACTACCAGTATGTGGTTTTGGGTGTTGGTGAACTCAAGCGAATCCTGTTTCCAATAATGATGCACATTGGAATTTACATTGTTTGACCTTGTGTGCCTGTCTGCAACGTCTGCTGTAGCATGTGTGTGCTACACCAGCGTGGTCGAACTACCACACGGTGTGGAAGCTGTGCTTGGGGACGCGTAGCCTGAACAAACTCAAGTTCGCCTTGGTGGTCACGGAGGGCAGTCCCGTCGTCGGGGTAAGCATATTGTACTAGTTGTCTACGCAGTTGTGTGCTGTGATTTCTTTTTCATGCGTACAAACACACTTTTGCATGTACGAGTACGTGTACGGGGCAGTCCCGTCATCGGGGTATAAAGCGGGAATTGTACAAGTACTCAGGTCTACGAGTAGACCTATGCAGTGACGCTGTGTGATGCGATTTCTTTTTCATACGTACAGCCAAACACACTTCATGTATGTACGACTACGAGTACGGGGCAGTCCCGTCATCGGGGTAAGCGGGGGTTGGACAAGTGGTCCATGCAGTGACGCTTTGTGCTGTGATATAAACACACGTTTTGGATGTAAGACTACGACTACGTGGTATCTATACATGTAAGACGCAATGAAAACGGGCAAGTCTCATCACGGGGGTCAGCCAGGGTTGTAAAAATGGTCCATGCAGTGATGAACAACACAGCAGCATGATACCTCAGCACCAGTCGCAGTACACACTGGAGGTTGATATATAGCAGTAAACAGAAGCTGAAGTTAACCTGGGTGATGCTGGAGAGCAGTCCCGTGATTGGGGTTAGCGAGTTGTTCATGTAGTGACGCGGTGTACTACTACTGTTACTCATTTTTCATACAACCACATGAACTCTTTGTATTAACGAGTACAAGTAGGGTGCGCAACCTCTTCAGGAATCGCAGTACACGTCGGTGGTAATAGTGTTGATAGCAGCAGTAATAGAGTAGTGCCGAACAATATATACAGCAGGTACTGTCTCTTACCCTTCGTTGTCGGTATTCCGCCGGTAGTCCTTATATAGCAGTATACCGGGGCTTACGCTTACCAGTTGCGACTGTGAATCCCGTTCGTTCCTGTCCCAGTGGTGGTTTCATAGGTGTTAGTTAGCAACGTTGTGGTACCAGGCAGGGCTTTGCCCATAAACGACCGCTTTCATTACAACAGCAGTGTTAAATTGTACGACTTCCTTTCAAACTTTGGAAATCGACGACAGCTACGTGGCCTTACTATTTTGAACATTCACTGAACGCAAGGTATTCCCATCCGTTGTTGTCGTTTGCAGAAGCCCTGCGAAGCAGCCGCCGAGGGCCGCCAAGTCGGCGAGGACATAAACACGAAGTGCACCGGCGACATCAAGGTCGGTGACCTCCTGAAGAAGGCAGGCGACCACTTGCTCGATATACATCCCGCATTCCATTCCCACGGTGCCACGAGGGCGTTCGACATCGAGGTACGTTCTACTCTTATCTTGCGTCCTATGTGTCACGAGTCGAAACATCCATGTCTCTTGCGCAAGACTAGGGGATGGCGTGCGGATATAGTCTATGAAGTGCGGCTCTTTTTCCGAGTACCAAGAGCAAGTACAACAATACCACAACAATTACTAACAACGAAAGGAGCTCCAATAATTTGGATGGTTACGACGTCTGCTGGAGAGAAGTACGAATACTTTTTTACACATACTTATCCACGTCCTCCCGCCATGCTTCAACGTTTGTGGACAGATCCACAAGATCATCGACAAAAAACAAGAGTGCAAGGTGCTGGGTACCTCCGCTGAGGAGGAAGAGTCCAAGCAAGCCTGCATGCTCCTTCGGAAGCAATGTTGACAGCACGTTCTTTATAGAACGTCAAGTTGTGGTTTATTATACCAGCATCGTTTTTTGAGAACTATGCCTAAATGCGTGCTCTTCGTCTTTCAGGAATACAAATGTACTTCACATGTTTGCGGTGTGTGCGTTCAAGTTCCTGCTTCCAGCATGTTTTTTTTGGCACTGCGCTCCTTTATATCTTAAGTGGTGGTTTTCCTGTCACTATCCTTGACAAGCGCGTGCCTGGTGTTCATGCACTGCGATAATTTATTATTGATGATCGACTTAGAGAGAGCTATTATTAAGAAGTGTACAGGTGCTACCTGAGAGGTGGAAGGATATGCCAAGCAATTCCTCCGACGTGTCCGTCATGGACTGGGCGAATGGATGATAATAACAAACTCATAATCATAATCGTCTCTATCCTGTACCGTTGTACTATATATGGACCTCTTGGCATTTTCAAGTCGCCAGTTGCGCCATTTGTGCTTCTTTTCCGCCTTCCTACTGAATGTCCATTCCTCCTTCCGCAAGCGTAGCGGGCGGCGCCCAGCCGCCCGCGAGCGAAGCCCTTGTAAAAAACATGCCAAACCTTTTCTTTTTCTTTTACAAAGCACCCGCCCGAGGGCCTTCTCTTTACGTTTGTCTCAGTATGCTTGCGTACCTGATGCTGAAAACGAACGGAACTTTTCCTTCAGGAGCATCTTCTCCTTCTCCCGGAGTTGCCTCTCCTTCTCCCGGAGTTGCCTCTCCTTCTCTAGGAGTTGCCCCCTGCGGAGCTCCTCCTTCTTCTCGAGGCGCTGCTCCTTCTTCTGGAGGATATCGAAGAGGAGGTCACGGTCAGATATGCCGAGATGAGGAGGTCCCCCAGAAAGAGCAGCCTTCACAGCCCGAATCTCCTCCTGGCCACTCTCGATCACAGCGCGAACCTCCTCCTGGCCACCCTCGATCACAGCGCGAATCTCCTCCTCGACATCCTCGATCTTTTGGCCCACGGCCCGCAACTCCTCCTCGACAGCCTCGACCCGGGCGTCCGTCGTCGCGATTGCAGACTTCTCCCCGGGTGTGTCGCCCCGTCCTCCGTCGTCGGCACGTACGCTCATCTCGCGGGAGAACGCAAAACCCCGCCTAGCACCCGAGAAGGCACGCGATGCCGAGCATGGAGAACCCCGAGACACATGACACGTTCCAGCGTCGTGCCACCCGAGTGCACGCCTAGTGGCGGGAGGTGCCACGCTCGGGGCGAATGAACCCCCGAGAGTTGCACAGCACAGCAACAGAATACACAGAAGCATCGCCGTGTCTTGCCCTAGAAAGCTTCCTGCCGGGTGTGAATGAATGTGTGAGGACGCACGGCCAGGAAGCACACGAGCACACGTATCCCGAAAAAAAAAAAACGCTTCGAACGGGAACCAGGGGCTCATGATTTTATTTTTTTTATGTGTGTAGGAGTAGGTGAGACGGGTGAGGTAGGCTTTTAGGCCCATTATGCTAGCATTTCTTTTGGCATAATTGTCGTTTTGAGGCATAAGAAAAGCATAATTAAAACAATACATGTTTAGTCAAGTGCTTTTTGAAGTGTTTTGTCATACTTGACTGGTGGCTCGCTGCGCGAGAAGGCACTTGACGATCGTCGGGAGTGGCGGAATGTTTTATCACAATTGACTGCGCGAGAAGTCACTTGGCGATCGTCTGGAGTGGCGGAATGTTTTGTCACACTGGACTGCGCGAGAAGGCACTTGGCGATCGTCGGGAGTGGCTGAATGATTTTTCACACTGGATTGCGCGAGAAGGCACTTGGCGATCGTCGGGAGTGGCTGAATGTTTTGTCACACTTGACTGCGCGAGAGGCACTTGGCGATCGTCGGGAGTGGCGGAATGTTTAGCCGGCGACTTTCGCTTTGAGGCGGAGAATGTCACCGATAGGATGCTCGTACTTAGTCCCCTGTAAAGGGAACAGCAGAATTTGGCGAGGAAGGCCGCATGGTGTGATGACAACGTGCGCATGGGTTACGTTGTATCGCAGGTGTAGGATGTAACGTGCTGAAAGACACGAACACTTGTGACAGGACGCACAACCGTAGCTGGAGACGCAGTCTAGACTACATACGTGGGAGATGATGCATACACAGGTGATGGAAGGGATTTGTACCGCAGGAACGCTGGAGGAGGGTGAGGTAGTATGGCAGGTTCGAACACGTACGCGTATCCTACACACGCAAACACACAGGAGTACTGCTGCGCTACACAACATGTCATGTATGTGCTACACACAGACAGCGATAGCTGTGTGCACACCGCTGTACACACCCGCATACACGGGTGATGGAAGGGGTTAGTACCACCGCAGGAACGCTGGAGGAAGGTGAGGTAGTATGGCAGGTTCGAACACGTACGCGCATCCTACATACGCGAACACACAGGAGTACTGCTGCGCTACACCTGTAGAGTATGTGCTACACACAGCGAGAGCTGTGTGCACACCGCTGTACATACACACACTGCTGTGACCATGCTGAGTGCGCAGCGTATAAGCAGTGCCGTGTACACACCTGCATTCACATGCGATGGAAGGGATTTGTACCGCAGGAGCGCTGGAGGAAGGTGAGGTAGTATGGCAGGTTCGAAGACGCACGCATTCACATGTGATGGAAGGGATTTGTACTGCAGGAGCGCTGGAGGAAGGTGAGGTAGTATGGCAGGTTCAAACACGTACGGGTATCCTACACACGCAAACACACAGGAGTACTGCTGCGCTACCCATGTATGTACCACACAGAGAGAGCCCTGTTAATGATGTGTATCGGAAGAGTTGGTGTCCCCAGTCGTCAAGATACCGCTCTGCTGTAGGGACGTTCCGCTGCACGGTGTGTGCAAAGATTCTGCCGCAGCACGAGGAGGTGGTACGCCGTAAGGTTCGAAGAGGGCGAAGAACACGCAGCCGCAGGGAAGGAGGAGCCTAGAACGAGGGAAGAGGCTCACAGCAGACACCCACAGCACGCGACAGGAACCAGCGAGAGAAAGTATGCAGCAGCGGAACTGAAGGACGCAGTCGCCGCCGTACGCAGACACGGCAGACCACACAGGGCAGGATCGAACAGCAGAGGCGCAAGTTCCAGCGCAACGCCGAGGAGCGCAGTGTATCCGACGAGCGATATAAATACAGGGTGTGCGGTGTGCACTGCGAGGGTGTTTGTGCCAGGGTGTAGTTCGTAGCGCCGTTTGATTTGAAGCGCGGCCGTTTGATCGCACGCAGACACGGCAGACCGCAAGGGCAGGATCGAACAGCAGAGGCGTAAACGTTCCAGCGTAACGCCGAAGAGCGCGGTGTACCCGAGAAGGGATAGAATAAGAGGGTGTGCGGTGTGCGCTGCTCGTTGTTTTTTGACTCGCAGCTAGGGCCTTACCCAATAAGCTAGCATATCTTTTAGCTTATATTGACCTTTTGAGCTTATGGAAAAGCTTATGTCCGACCGAGCATAGCCACCATGTCAAATAGCTTATGTGGGAGCATAACAAGGAAAATCGAGCATAAAAGGTGGTTATGCCCGCCTCCATTTCAGTTGTATATGCTTGAATGGTTGTCTGGCAGCACGGTGGAGACGCCAAACGGGTGGCCGCACGGTAATAACGCAATTCACGAGGCTTAATTACACCCTTTGTCGGCTCTGTTTATCGCGACATTGGACGGTTCTACATAAGAACACTTAAACACGCACACACACGCGCGCGCGCCCACGCGCCCACGCGAGCACAAAAAAAGCAAAGAGCGCAAGGGACGCAGCCGATCTTCCGATCTTGCAGCGATGGCAACCGCTCTTCTCAAGTACAACAGGGGGCGGGGAAAGTAGTATTGCGTCGTGCGGGGTGCGGGGGTACTGGGTAGTCGGCTGTGTTTGGCTAGCTCGCTAGCTCTGTTTTTGCTGTCGAGTTTCGAGTAGAGAGTTCAAGCAAGTTTTCCAATTGACATGGTGGGCGGTGGTATGGGAAAGGCAGCAAGGCACTGCTGTACTCACTGTGCTGTATATGGACACAACACAATAACACACGACAACATCAATCAGTAGTAGTATGATATACGCGAATATACGAGTATACACTTTCGAAGTATATAATCTAGGAGCGTAGACTATACCAGGTATATAGACTACAGTTAGTAGGTGGCTCTATATAGTGCGGTTCATATAGTGCGGGTGTCCGATATTGTGCGGGTGAAATCGTTTGGCAGAATATAGACCCCTCTATAGTGGCCGGGTTTTATATAGTGCGGGTAAATTTTCGTGACACATACCCGCACTATATAGGGCCACCTACTGTAAACGAATCGTTTAGTCTATATTTTACTTTTTCAGCACTGACACACCTGCACCTGCCATGTGGCTTGTAGAAAAAAAAACAAATAGCCGAAGAACCCACGTTTCACGAGCATATCGACGACAAGCAGGGATGCCCAACGAGTTTTAGACGAGCAAACACGCTTTTATCGAACGAAAATCAAGCTAGAGATGCAAGAAAGAGCGAGCATAAGTCGAGCTTATCCGTGCAAAACTGGCATAAATCGCGAGCTTATTTCCAGTTTTAAAGCCTATGCCCGCTAAAAAAAAAAAGCATATATTCAGAAAAAAAAAAGCTTATTGGGTAAGGGCCCGTATTAACGAGGAACTTGCAAAATCGAATTTCGATTTTATTTTATAGAATTGAATTTAATTTGCATCTGATTGGTCAAAGAATGAATCACCAAGCAGGCATTCTCAGAATTATTACGAAAAATCAAATTCAACAAAGAAGTAAAAAAAGACTTTCTCGGTCGAATTTAGTCGAAAATCAAAATTGAATTTAGGGAGTTTGTCCACCTAGCCATGGCTTGTTCTGTGTAACCGAAGCCGGCCACGCGAATTGGTGTCATGTCGTCGGCTGATTGAGAGGCGAGAAGCCAACATTGCGAGAGGTAGGACCACCGGAGCAGCCGCAGCGCGGCTTCCGAAGGTCCTTAGCACAGCGTAGACCGCCTGCGACGCTTCGAAAACAACCGAGACCGCCGCAAACCCAGTTTTTCGTCGCCCTGCACCTCGAAAGTTACACGACCAACTACCACATGATGACTTCGCTCAGAAGTTCGACCGCTATATCCCCGTCGCTGCTGCGCGTGTCGGGCAGCGGGGTGGCGCCAGCCCATCCAAGAGACACCTAGAGCCATAGCCTCCAAGCCGCTGCCGGCCAAAAGAATCTGCGGCTAGCCGCGGCGCTCCGGGGAGGACGCGAGCCATCGCTCGCCTCGGTCGTTGCCCACGGGTGTTCGTTGACCCTTTTGCGTTTTTTGAATTTTTTTATTTCCTAGAACGCACTGCGCCGTTCCTTGATAAGAACCAAAGTTGAATTTTTCGTGTATTTTTCATGAAATTAAAAAAAAAAAATCGAAATTCGATTTTGCAAGTTCCTCGTTAATTCGGGCCCTAAGGCCCTACTCGCAGCCGTTTGAATTTTATGGTTTTGTAAGGACGAGGAGGGTTTTTTGGGAAGGGATTTTTTCGTCCGCAGCCCAGGGCACAACGAAGTGAAATGTTTGTGTGTTGTGTTGTTTTTTTTTTTGTTGTCCCGCATCGTGATGTAGCAGGATCGAACAGCAGAGGCGCAAACGTTCCAGCGCATGCACCACCAGCGCTGGGTTGGCAGGCCAGCCGAAGGGTGCTTGTATGCTACTACTAGCAGTGTAGAGTGCGTTGGTGTTCGTGTGTGTGTCCCAAAATGCACCCCGAGGTGGTTGTTTGCGTGCGAGGGTGTAGTTCGTCACGCCGTTTAATTTGAATCGCAGCCGTTTGAATTTTATGGTTTTGTAAGGACGAGGAGGGTTTTTTGGGAAGGGACGTTTTTTCCGCAGCCCAGGGCACAACGAAGTGAAATGTTTGTGTGTTGTGTTGTTTTTTGTTTTTGTTGTCCCGCATCGTGATGTAGCAGGATCGAACAGCAGAGGCGCAAACGTTCCAGCGCATGCACCACCAGCGCTGGGTTGGCAGGCCAGCCGAAGGGTGCTTGTATGCTACTACTAGCAGTGTAGAGTGCGTTGGTGTTCGTGTGTGTGTCCCAAAATGCACCCCGAGGTGGTTGTTTGCGTGCGAGGGTGTAGTTCGTCACGCCGTTTAATTTGAATCGCAGCCGTTTGAATTTTATGGTTTTGTAAGGACGAGGAGGGTTTTTTGGGAAGGGACGTTTTTTCCGCAGCCCAGGGCACAACGAAGTGAAATGTTTGTGTGTTGTGTTGTTTTTTGTTTTTGTTGTCCCGCATCGTGATGTAGCAGGATCGAACAGCAGAGGCGCAAACGTTCCAGCGCATGCACCACCAGCGGTGGGTTGTTTTGTTGTCCAGCCGAAGGGTGCTTGTATGCTACTACTAGCAGTGTAGAGTGCGTTGGTGTTCGTGTGTGTGTCCCAAAATGCACCCACGAGGTGGTTGTTTGCGTGCGAGGGTGTAGTTCGTCACGCCGTTTGATTTGAATCGCAGCCGTTTGAATTTTATGGTTTTGTAAGGACGAGGAGGGTTTTTTGGGAAGGGACGTTTTTTCCGCAGCCCAGGGCACAACGAAGTGAAATGTTTGTGTGTTGTGTTGTTTTTTGTTTTTGTTGTCCCGCATCGTGATGTAGCAGGATCGAACAGCAGAGGCGCAAACGTTCCAGCGCATGCACCACCAGCGGTGGGTTGTTTTGTTGTCCAGCCGAAGGGTGCTTGTATGCTACTACTAGCAGTGTAGAGTGCGTTGGTGTTCGTGTGTGTGTCCCAAAATGCACCCACGAGGTGGTTGTTTGCGTGCGAGGGTGTAGTTCGTCACGCCGTTTGATTTGAATCGCAGCCGTTTGAATTTTATGGTTTTGTAAGGACGAGGAGGGTTTTTTGGGAAGGGACGTTTTTTCCGCAGCCCAGGGCACAACGAAGTGAAATGTTTGTGTGTTGTGTTGTTTTTTGTTTTTGTTGTCCCGCATCGTGATGTAGCAGGATCGAACAGCAGAGGCGCACACGTTCAAGCGCATGCACCACCAGCGTTGGGTTGTTTTGTTGTCCCGCATCGTGATGTAGCAGGATCGAACAGCAGAGGCGCAAACGTTCAAGCGCATGCACCACCAGCACTGGGTTGGCAGGGCAACAGCAGAGGTGCAAACGTTCAAGCGCATGCACCACCAGCACTGGGTTGGCAGGGCAGCCGAACGGTGCTTGGATGCTAGTAGCAGTGTCGGGGGGGGGCGACGCGCCCCCCCCCGAACCCCCCCCCCCGGGCCCGACACAGTGTGCGTTAGAAGGACCCTCACCAGCAGGTACTACTGGCAGTGTAGAGTGTGTTGGTGTTCGTGTGTGTGTCCCAGAATGCACCACCAGCACTGGGTTGGCAGGGCAGCCGAACGGTGCTTGGATGCTAGTAGCAGTGTCGGGGGGGGGCGACGCGCCCCCCCCCGAACCCCCCCCCCCGGGCCCGACACAGTGTGCGTTGGAAGGACCCTCACCAGTGTGCGTTCGAAAAAGTACATGGAAAAACTATAGTATGTATTTTTAAAAAAACATTGCTCGAGCATATTTTGGGCATATTTAGCCCAATAAGGAGCATATTCGCCTGTAACTGCTCCATATTGAGCACACTGCCTGTGCATGAGGGCATTTATGGCGCCTGATGCTCAATCGTTCGACTCTGTGGGTTTTGACAAAACTACCCATCATGTAAGACAAAACGACAGACGAGATACTAAGGAGGGTGTTCTTAAATACGTAGCGCCAAGCGCCATCGTGAAACCAACCAATGTCGAGGCCCTCGTAGCAGAGATGGATGCGTACAACGTTGCGGCGGCTGAGACGGATGCTGGGTACGATTTGTGGGCTTTCTGGCATGACAACAGGCTTAAACTTCCTGCTTGGTACAATGTAGACAAAGACGTAGCCTTGATCCAACCCTCTTCCGCTTTCATGGAACGGGTGTTTTCTATCCTTCGTGCTTGCATGGATGTTGAGGAATTAGTGGGGTATTAGTCCGTTTGACCACTTGCAACTGGTTAACCAATAGCTTACTACCCAAACTAAGCCTTATAACACTCTCCCCCCCTGAAACGGCGGGATAGCAGGTCGGCCGGAGATACGGGCGGACCTGTCAATATATCCAAGCCGTTTCATTTCCTGGGGTATACCGGGGAGAGTATTTTTCAAGTTCGCCATGGGAAAATCTGAAAAAGTTTATTATGGTGGATGTGGGGATCGAACCCACGACCCAAAAACCCATGGTCTGTCGACGACGCCATTAGTGAAGGAATTAGTGGGGTATTAGTCCGTTTGACCACTTGCAACTGGTTAACCAATAGCTTACCCAAACTAAGCCTTATAACATGGACTTAAGGCAAGAGAAGTGCTATTATAGACCGCATTGCGGCGTCGGCCCTTCTGAAGTACAACAGGGCGTCTGAGTAGTGCAAGATCGCCTTTCTTTTTTGCCCCCGTGCTGGATTTTTCAAGAAGTTGGTGTTGCCGTGTTGGCATCCCGCTGATGTAGTGCCGCAACGCTTGGCAGTATTTTGCGCGCGGGAAGGGGGGGGTCCACCTACCTGTGTGTATACTACTGCTGTGTTTCACTGTTTTGTAATGTTTTCCACTCTTTCGGGGTATCGCTTCCACAGCTTAGGTGCTGCGCCCGACAAAATGGTCAAGTAAAAGCAAAACAAAAACTAAATACGAACCACTGCTGCTGTGCTTCCGGAACCGGAGCACGATACGAAGTACTACTACTGCTTGCTGTAGCATAAAAAGGCTCTGTAATGTTTTCCACTCTTTCGGGGTATCGCATCCACAGCTGCGCCCGACAAAATGGTCAAGTAAAAGCAAAACAAAAACTAAGTACGAACCACTCACTGCTGCTGCTGTGCTTCCGGAACCGGAGCACGATAGTACTACTACTACTGCTGTAGCATAAAGAGGCTTTTGAAGCATATTCCCGCCACCAAAACGGAGCATGCGCAAAGACATATTACGAAAAAAGAGCATAATAACACGTGAGCATAATTGACTTCTGCAGCATATGCTTTTGTGAAGGAGTCGTGGTGCCGGATGTTGGGAGGGAAGGGACGCAGGGGTATCAGCTTCGCTTGGAGACAGCACCGGTTCTTCTTTGATGGTTTCTTATTACTGGCGTTGAGCTATGAGAAGCTCGAAGGAGACAGGAAAGGGGAAGGAGTGAGAGCATGGGGGTGGGGTGAGGCTCACAGAGTTCGCTTCACCCTCCAGCATTGCTGCTGTGCTCTCTTCTGGACCTTTACCTATGGAACGTACAAGGAACGTTCTCCTAGGTGTGCTATATTCCCAAGAGCGCTTAACGCGCTTACTTCTACCTATCTTGTCCAGAGGAGGACGCTCCATTACCGAGAACGTTCTTGTGGTATAAGCTAGCTATTCTCTACGGGTTATCCGCTTCACTAAGAATATTCCGTTCTAAGGGAATCTTCTTGTGGCCAATAGACCGTTACTCTGCGGACTATCTTACCGAATCTATTGCCCGCTATACCGACACTCTATTACATTAGCCCACCCTGAATAGTCGTATATGCAGACCTCAAGACGGTCGAAAGATGACGACAACGTTCATCCTAAATGACCGGGAAAGGAGGTCGAAGATGCGGCTATTCGAAACAAACACATGAGGCTATAGATTCCCCCACACCTCGTAAAGAGGCCTAAACGGCAAGGATAGGGCTATTCACTAATAAAGCAGATCGCTAAAAGACAGGCCACAGGAAGAGAGAGGAAAACGGAAAACCAGAATGGAGCAACCTATGTAGAGTATTGAAAACTTAAAACCAAAAAGGAAACCCGAAGACAAAGGGAAGGCAGCTAAGAAATGCAGAGATCAAAGCGAAAGCAAAGGGAAAACAGAAACATATTACCGGAGCGATCTATGTAGGACCCAGGGGGGGAGCGAACGGAGAGCCGTTCGCCGTACGGGGTCGATTACTCGAAAGCTCGCAAAGGGACATCACCCAAATTCGAAAGTATACATGGCCGGGAGGAATTGCGCGTAGCCGCGTGGTCAAGGCCCGAAGAAAATGAAAAATAACACGTAAGGCAAAACGAACGCTGCTAGGTTGCCGTAAGGCTTGCTAAAACTAAGGGGCTGCTAGGACCACTTGGTAGAACGAACAACGTGGCGACTTGGTAGGTCTGTTTGCGCTGGGAACAAAACCGGCAAACGTAGCAAGGTAACTCAACCAACACGAACAGAAAGTCAGGGTAGCCAAATAGGTACGCGAGTGGATCGACCTAATTCGTTCAACACAGAAAAAATGTCAGCAGCGCTGAGCGACGGAGTTAGCATGCCAAAACAGCGCCTACAGGGGGGGTCGACTGGCGCGTCATATAGCGTAGAATGGCAACGCAACGTGTACACCTAGAAGAAAAAAAACAGGAACCAAATACTCATAAGAAAGGGAGAGCATAATTACCGCCGTGATTGGGAAGTTCACGGGAACCTGAGCACAGTTCGAGGGGATCAACCGTGGCAGGAATATGGTTACTGAGAAGTCGACAGCCTTGTGGGGCGGCAAAAGCTACCGTGACTCAAACACGAATAAAACACGAGAAGACAATGAAAGAAAGAAAGGATGGCCGGCATTCCGGTGGTCTTGCAAGTCTGCAAGGCTGCCGGGGCCCTAGTTGGCAAAGTGCGCAGAAAACCGATCAGGCCTAGAGCTCGGCGATGCCGTCAGGGCAAAGCGGTCCCGGCGGCGGTCAGGATACAACACAAAGATCGAGCGCCTAGGGGCAAAATCACCGAGTGTCGGCGGAGGAATCGTGAAGTACAAACACAAAAAGAAAAAGAGACGACCACGGTTCGGAAGCCTGGACGAAACGAGTTTAGCGGAGACCGTAGTGGTAGAGAGAAAACCAAAAGAACATAAAAAAGAGAGGGGGAGAAACACCTTAACATACCCTAGGTACGAGGCGGTCCTGGTTCGATAGCCATCACAGAGTGGAGCAAAGAAAGACCGGGTCGTCAGACGGGCGTACCTAAAACACTGCATATTGCAGAAAATTATGAATACCGTTCTACCACCACGAGTTGTCAGCCGTCACGGAGTGGGACAGACGGAATCGATGGTGGTGCGAACAAGAGGCAAACGCTGTTATGAAGAACAAACCAAAAGCGGAGGTATTGCGAGGGACACCTCAATGTTAAAGCCAAATTCAAACCTGATAACGGTTGTAGGCTAACCACGAGAAGACATGACGAAACAAAAAACACTCTAGGTCGGAAGAATGACCACGATAATACCACTAAAGTTACTGCAGGTTGAAGGCTGACTATGAAGAATCATTCCCAATGCTATCGTAGGTGAAAGGCCTAACCATGAGGTAGTACTATCGAAACTGTTGTAGAAGGCTGACCGTGAAGAACTAATCCCAAAACTACTGTAGAATAACCAAAAACAGATAAAACACCCGAAACTAACCAATGGGGGGAGTTGGAACGGTAGGGGCACCGCGGGAAGCATCAGAATTCCGTAGCACCCCACGGGATAGGCTCCCGTGCCCATGGCGTTGAAGGCACCACGATCCGGAGACGGCGTTCCGGGCGGTAGTGTAGCGAGCTGGCTGGAGGTCGATCTTGATCGGGCCGGGGTCGTCTAGGAACCTGATGATGTAGGAACTACCCGGGGAAGGGTCCGGGGGGGTTCGCGAAGAGGCGTCCGGTGGCGCGCGGTGAGCGATCTTGCCTAGCCACCAGAGGCCGTCACGTGCCTTGTACCAAACGTGTGCCCCGGAGGGGAGGGTGGAGTTTCTGAAATTGCGAAGCCAAAGGTCGCGGGGGACCAGGGTGTAGCCGGGGGCGAGGAAGAGTTGGCCTTGAGATCGGGAGAGCTCGCGGTGTGCGGCGCCGATGCGCATATGGCGGTAGAGGCGGTTGGTCTGACGGTGTTGTGTCGGCTTCCCGGACCAGTAGAGTAAAATATGGCGCCTGAAGTGTTGGAGGTCGAGCTCGCGTTCCCACGAGGGGCTGAGAAGTCCGGTCCAGTGGGTCTCGTATAGGACGGCGATGACTCCGCCGCGGCCGCGTACGAGTTGGTGGCCGGTGATCTGCTCAACCTCAAGGCGCTCCGGTGGTGGTGTGACGTCGTCGAGGGTGACGTGGTAGGGGGGGGACTTGGCAGCGGAAGCTGTGAGGACGTATGTTGTGAGGTCCGCTGGTAGGTGCTTGGGTATGTCGCTGGTGTCGTCGGGGTTGTGGCAGGGCTTGCACCGTTTGACGGAGACGCGTGGTTTGGAGTCCCGTCCCGGAAGGTCTGAAGGTAGATCGAGGAAAAGCAGCTTGTCTTGTAGCGGCCGGTTGTCGGGGGTGTCGGAAGCTGCAGTCGGGCCCACCGCGAGGATCTTGAAAGGCCCGTTCCAGTTCAACGAGAGTTTCGTCTTCAGAACGGTTGCGTCGGTGCCCTTCTTGGCACCCTGGCGGATAGTGGAGGCGGAGTTGTAGACCCAGGCCCAGCCGCCAACGGAGAAAGGGGGGGAGGCGAGGAGGGCGGCCATGATGGGCGCGTTGCGGCGTTGTAGACGCGAGACGGTAAGTCGGTGGAGCTCTCGGACGAGGGAGTAGGCGCGTTGTTGCCGGTCGGTGGCAAGGTTGATGTAGACTAGGTGGTCGCGATCCAGGCTCTGGTTACCGCCGATGTTTTCGGGTTCGAAGACCGAGAGCGGGAGGCGTGGTAGGCGGCCGATGTGGATCTCGTTGGGCGCCAGTCCGGTGGCGGCGTTGACAGAGTTGTTGTAGGCCGCCGACACGTGCGGCAGTAGTACGTCCCAGTCGGTTTGCTTCTCGTTGCCAACCATGGAGAGCATCTGGGCCAGTACATGGTTGACCCGCTCGACGCCGCCGTTGGTGCAGGGGTGATAGGCGCTGGTGTTGACCTTGCGGATGCCGATGCGGTCGTAGACGATGGTTGCCAGCTTGGAGGTGAATTGTTGACCATTGTCGGAGAGGAGCGTCACCGGGCACCCCCAGAGAGGAATGTACTCGTTGAGCAGGATGTCGGCAGTCCCGGCGGCCGTGAAGTTCTCTGCCGATACAGCGAACATGTCGGCCCGGCGGCTGAAGCGGTCGGTAAATAAAAGGATGTGCACGTTCCCGCGCGGTGTGAGAGGTAGGGGCCCGAAGTAGTCGACGCTGACGGTGATGCCAGGGCCGTTGGGTAAAGGAAGGGAGAGGGTCGGCCAGCGAATGGTGTGTCGGGACGTCTTGCGCGCCTGGTAGTGAAGGCAGCGGCGGATCCACCAGCGGGCGGAGACGTCCATGCCGATCCACCAGTAAAACCGTGCCAGCATGCGAACCGTCCGGGTAACTCCAAGGTGTAGGGAGGTGTCGGCGTGGCATGTGTTCAGCGCCCAGGGGCGCATCAGCATTGGAACGTAGATGCGGGGGGGATAGGGTGCGGGTGGCGGTAGGCTGTTCCCGGGTTGAGATGTGGGTGGTCGTTGGACCAGGAGGGCTGTTTCGTCGTCAGTGCGGTGGAGTCTGCCTTTGGCGGCAAGTGCGAGGACGTCGGAGAGTAGTGGGCGCTGGGCCGAGGGGATGGAATCCAAGAGGTCAGCCGGCGGCGGAGAAGGGGAGTCCAACGATAGGAAGCGGATGGCGGCGTAGCACACGGGCTCTGCGCGTTGTTCGCGCGCCCAGTCTCTGTAGGTGTAGCGCTCAACGCGGGCGAGGAGGTGGGGGTCGATGTTTAGGTCGACAACAGGATCCGGGAGGAGAAGTGGCGGTGTTGATCGGAACGTCGGAGAAGTCGTCGAAGGAGGGGCCGGTCTTGGTGCGGTTGGTGCGGGTGACGCGGGCGGCGTGGGGACGGCAGCTGGAGGCGTTGTCGTCGGGGGAAGCCTTGGTTGGGCCCCGGCCGGGGGCGTGTGCGGTCGACGGGTAGATGTAGATCTTCTGGATACGGTTGGTTTCGGACGGCGTCCGAACCCATAGTCTGCGGTAGGTCGGGGGTTTCCCGCGGCGGCGGCGGCGCGATGGCGGGTCCGTGAAGAGATCAGACCAGAAGGCGGTGGTTCCGTGGCGCCAATGGTGGGCAGCGGGGAGACGACGGGTGGCCTGGAAGCCGAACCAGGAGGAGCGCCGGTGTTCACGGCGGCATTCTCGGAGCTGACGAGCGGCCTGGCGGTGGAGTCGCGGGTCGAAATAGGCCCGACGAAGGTGTTGGGGATGCCGTGGTGCTCCATGCGTGATCCCAGTAGGCGGAAGTCGGTATAGTCGGCGGCGGTGAAGGGAAGAGGCTGGATTGTTGGAATGGGTCTTGAAGGGGGGGACACGAGCCCACCCAAGCCGATACCCGGTGTAGGCGGCTCGTTCGGCGCGAAGCCGCAGGGGCGGATGAGGTAGATGCCAACAGTGTCCGGGCCAGTGAGGCGGTTGCGTCCGGTGCGGTCGGCGTCGGTGGCTGGTTGTGGTAGGCGTGAAAGGAAATCGGCGTTGCCGTTGGCCGTACCTTTGCGGTACTTCAGTGTGTAGTTGTAAGCCGAAAGGAACTCGAGCCAGCGCCGGACGCGAGCGTTGTGCTCACCAACCTTGGCGATGTTCTCGAGCGCCTTGTGGTCCGAATAAATTTCGAAACGGGTGGACCACAGATGCCCGCGTAGTCGCTTGATCGCCCAAACGATGCTGCCGGCCTCGAGGTCGAGGGGTGTCCATGAACGTTCGGAGTCGAGAGTGGCGCGGCTGATGTAGATTATCGGGCGGACGGAGCCGTCAAGTTGTTCCTGCTCGAGAGTCGCTCCAAAGCCGTCGATGCTAGCGTCGCAGTAGAGGCGGAAAGGGCGGGAGTCGTCGGCGACGGCGTCCCAGTCGGGGTAGACGAGGATCGGTGGCTCGGTAAGTTCGTGGAGGATGGCGCGGATGGTGGCTTCCATGGCGGGGGTGAAGTCGAAGGTGGTGCCCTGCTTGAGTAGAGCGTTGATGGGGCGAAGGCGTCTGGAAAGGTTTGGTAGGAACTTGCCGTAGTAGTTGATACCTCCGAGGAGTGACCGCACCTGTTTCTTGTCGGTGGGCATGGGCATTTTGGTGAGAGCGGCGACCTTTTCGGAGTTGGGGCTGTAGCCGCCAGCGGAGATGGTGTGCCCTAGGAAGTCGGCGGTTGTGGCGCCAATCTTGGCCTTGGAGGGAGAAAGTTTGAGGCGGTGTTTACGGAGGCGACCAAAAAGGGCTTGGATGTTGGCGACGTGGTCGGTGGGGTCGGGGTCGAAGACGATGATGTCGTCGAGGTACGCGGCGACGCGTTCCAAGCCTTTGATGACCTCGTTAATAACCTTAACGAACCAACCGGGGGAGGCACTGCTGCCTTGCGGCATCACAAGCCACTCGAAGAGCCGGTCTGGCGTGCAAAACGCCGTCAAAGGGATGGTATCCTTGTCGATGGTGATTTGGTGGAACGAGGAGACCAAGTCGAAGAGGGAGAAGATGCGCCCTTTTCCTAAAGAATCGAGGACCTCGTCAACGCGGGGGATGGGAAGTTGTCCGAGGGAGCTGATGGCGTTCAGTTTCTTATAGTTGATGGTGATGCGGACACCGCCGTCCTTCTTCGGGATGGCGACCATGGGGCTGGAGTAAGGTGAGGTCGAATGCTGAATCAAGCCGGCGGCCAGGTACTGGTCGAGGACGGCGTCGGCCTTTTTGGCAAGGATGGGGTTGATCCTGTACGGGCGGGAGGTAACTGGTTCGCTGTCCGGAGGTACGGTGATCTTGAACGGCATCAATGAGCACGAGCCGAAGTCGGTCTTGGAGGTGGAGAAGACGTCCGGAAACTCGCAGAGGACATCTCCCAGGCTGTCGATCACCGATGGGGACCATCCGGAACCGTGGAGATCGAAGATGATGTCGCGCAGATGCGGCGGCAGACGGTCCCAGAGGTTGAGGAAGCTAGTTCGTTGTTCGGTGTCGAGGCGTGCAAGGAGCTGTGGGCACGGGGCTGTCGGTGGGTCGTGGGGATTGGCTGGTGGGGGGTTCTCGCTGGCCACAGGGATGTTGTCGTGTAGGGCATGTACGCCTGGCGTAGGTGGAGGGGCTGGGGGGTCCAAAGAAGGGTGCCCAAGGGTGGCTAGTGGTACTTGCACCAGCGGGGAGAGGGAGGTTCCGAGGAGGTCGCCCGGTTCGAGATCGGTTGATCCTGACAATGGGATAGTCTGGTGTCCGTCGGAGACGAAAATTTCCTTGTCGGTGAGAAGGTCCTTGCGGGGGAGCATGTTGACCATGTACTGCCCGGTAAACGCCGGGGCGCCTGACTGGCGCACGAGGTTGACCTTGATGAGCTTCGGCGAGGGGGAAAGCGAAATAACTTTTGTGCCGGCGAACCGGAGGTGGTAGACGTCGTCGGTGTATCGGTCGTCGGGAATGAAGGCGGAGGCCCTGTTGGTGTCGTGGTGGCGCAGGGAAAGTTCGCCCAGGGTTGGTTGGGGGGGCTGGTGTGGCAGCTGGGGCTGTCGCGGGAGCGTGGTATACGAGCGTCGCTCGAAGCGCATCCAGCTATCTCGCCCCAAGAGGATGGGATGCTGCATAGTTCCTGCAGGAACGACGCAAGCCCATACTGCCAGGGCGGCGGTGGGGGTTTGGTGGTGCTTAAACTGGATGCTTAAGCGGATGGAAACGGTGGTGGAGAGGGGAGTCGAGGTTCCGAAACCTCCCCATGAACGAGGTGAGTTCTGTCGCTCACACTCATCCGTTGCTGACCGGGACGCCTTCAGTTGTTCCACGGCGGCGGCGGTGATGAACGACTGGGGGGAGCCCGTGTCGAGCAGCGCCACGAGTTTGCAGCGTTTGGCGGCGGTAGGGCCGCTGTGGACTAGTACTTCGGTCGTGAACGACGCGTCGTCGACAGTTAGGATGCCGCTTGTAAGGCACGGTCCATGTTCTGGTATCGTCGGCGCGGTAGTAGCGGGGTATAGGTTGGTTGCGCCGTCGACGGCGGAGACCTGAGCGAAGTGGCTGCTGGGCAGGGCGTCCGCGGTGGAGGGTGGCAGAAGGAGTCCAAGCGGGGTACTCGGCGTTTGTCGAAGGGGGGGGGGGGCTTGTCTCGTGGATGCCATCTGCGGTGGGGAAGACCCGGCTGGCGTCGGTGGTGGTGGGTGTTGGCTCAGTGGAGCAGGGAGCGAGGGCGCTTGTGGCGTGGAGGCTTGAGCGAAGGCGTTCGCGGACGTCCATAAGTACCCGGCCTAGCAGGTTCCGACCGCGCCAGCGCGCCCTTTCGCAGGCAAACGGGTGGTCGGCCCTATAGCCGATGCCCCAGACGAGGTCGTACGGGCTGGCCTCAGCGATGTGCTTCTCGCCAGTTGCCTCGAGCGCTTGTTGTAGGTCCGGGTTTTGGCTGAACTTGCAGAAGTTGGTGTTGAGGACGATGTCGTAACGGTGTCGCTCCCAACACTCCTGGTCGAAGCCGGACACGGTGCGTCCAAGAGATTTTTGGTCGGCGGGATCGGGGGTGGTTCGGATGAGGAGCTCTGTCGCGGTGTCACCGAAGAGCGCAGCCTTCTGCGCCATCATCATCTGTTCGGCGCAGTTGTACGTGACGCTTTCGTACTCGATGTCGCACAGGTACCACTGTGAGAAGACGGACGAGGAGTTCCAGAAGAAATGGAAAGAATCCGGGGTGTCCGCGGTGTCATGTGCTGGCGAGGGCGAGTCGTCGGAAGGGTGTTGCAGGGGTGGGTGTCGGCGATCGTTGGTAATGTCGCCGTGTGGCGTTGTCGGGGGTAGAGTCAGGTCCGATCGGGCGGCGCTGACTTGAACGCCCGAGTTCGCGGGGGAATTGCTCGGCAAAGCCGAGGTACCGGGAGGGTCCACGCGGTGGCGCGCACGCTGGGCGGGGATACCCTGAAAGGTCCTGTCTTCAGGCGTGTGGAGAGCAGGGCTGTACTCGCTAGGGCATGCAGATCCTGTGGCCCGAGTCCACGCAATACGTGAAGCCGGCGAGGATGACGGGGCAGGGTGCTCAGAGCATGTCCTGGTCAACTGTGATCGCGAGTCTTCCATCTGTACGACGGGGCTGTCCCTCGAGCTCAGGGACAGTGGTGCTGTCAACACCGTGGCAGCGAGTGGGAAACCGTCATTCGCGGGCCCAACGTTGCCACTAAAAGGGCGCACGTCCTGTGACGAGCGGGTGAGCGGTGGCCAATCTGGGGTCGAGGCGGGCTCAGGGGGCGATGGCCCGGTAGACGAAACAGCCGTTTCGTGTGAACCGGAACCGCTGGTAGTCGTAATCGTCGAGACTTCGCCCAGGTTAGCAATGTCTGGAATCTCAGCGATAGTCGGCAGGTAGCGTTGCACATCGCGGGAAGGCGTCGAGTGGAGCATCCCAGTAGGGCTCGACGTCTTGGCCTCCTCCCGCCCACACCTCAAGGCAATCACTGGAACAAGAGGATCAGTGCTTGAACAAGTGGTTGGGGTTCGGGCTGGGGTAGGGGGGGGGGCGTAGGGGGACAGGGGGCAGGGGGTCGTGACGCACGTGATGTACTCGGGCGTCTTGAGACCCGGTCTTCGCAGCAAGTGCTGTTGGCGGAGATGCTGCAGTTGCTCCACCACCGGCTCTTCAGTTGGTGCGAAAGGTGCCCGGTTGTCGTTGATTGGGGTTGGTCGCGTTATTATTGCCGATCCGCATGTTCGGCGGGGCGGCGGCTGGGGGGACATAGGTCGCCGGGTCGTGTACCGTCATGGCTGTCGACTGCGATGCGGCGGCGGCGCGACGATGTTGAAATTGTTGCCCTTGCGACTGTCGGTTGCCGTTGTCGTGGGAGCGGCTGTTGTCGTGCGAGCGGCCGTTGTCGTGGGAGCGGCCGTTGTTGTGTCGTCTGTTGTTGGAGCGTCCGTTGTTGCCCCGGTGTTGGGTGGAGTGGTCGTGGTCGTAGCGGTTGTTGTTGTTGGCGCCCCGGTTGTTGTTGTGGTAAGTGCCCCCACGGTTGTCGTTACGGTGGGCGTAGCGGTTGGAGTTCCGGTCGACGTTGTGCTCGTACTGGCCCCGGCGGTAAGAACGCATCCGTTGTTGCCATTGGCGGTAGGCGTGGCCGCCATCGTTTAGCTGGCCAAGTGCAGGGTTGAGGATGCCGGATATGTTGATGAAGTCCTGGGGGCAGGTCTTCATGCTGTGATCCGTACCGTTGCAGTTAAGGCAATGTCCACCGTGAGCGCGTAGGGCTTGAGCACGGGCCGAGCTCGTGAGGAGCGGAGTCAGCAGCGGGGGATCCTGCGTACTAAACGTTGTCGTCACCATGTACACCTCCTCGTAGTGTCGGAGAGGCCAGTCGGACTCGTCCTCGCAGAATGGGTCACGGTCGGCCTCGGCTACGTTCATGATTGGTGGGTTTGACGCGGACCCCATCGCACGAGTGCCGGGGACACGCGTGTTGGTGTGTTGCGCAGGAGGTGGCGGTGAAGAGGAGTACGTAATATGCCCGCCGGAAGAGGTCGCATGAAACCCTTGGCCGTTGATAGCTGGCGTCTTGTTCGTTGCCAGTACCTCGAAGGCCGACCACATGTCCGCAACCGTGGCGAACGGCTGCGAGGTCGTCATGAGGCGCCCAGGGTAAAGAGTTGGCATCAGCGACGGGTACTGACTGCTGGTAACTCCGCGCACGATTTCGACGACCATAGCGTCACTGGGCTTGAAAATTTTCTCCGTGCCCTGTGCGAGCGAGACACGCTCCTTGAACGCTCGCAGGAACGTGGAAAAGTCCGTTGAGCTCGGTACGCCGAAGGAGTGCAGCTGTTGGAAGGCGCGCCCCTGGTCGCCGTCGTCGAAGTGGTTGGTTAGGAGCTGCAGCAGCTTCCTAAAAGCCGACGGTCCGGTTCCGTCGATGCCTAGTTCCTGGACAACTTGGACGAAGAAGTCGTCGATGAGGCGGGTTAGGGGAGACGCCATGACCTGCGGATACCCGAGAGCCTTTCGGAAGCATTTGTGGAGGGTTCTGTGCCATCCCTTGACCCACGGGGGGGTGTCGAATGATTGCTTACCGGACTCGTCGCAGATTGTGAGAATCTCCCTCATCGCCAGTTTGACGCTGGCGAGGAACATGCCCAGGTAGACGGCGGCGTCGCTGTTGGCCGGGAAGGGTAGGCGTACGAGTGGTGTCAACTTCCGCATGTCCACTACGTCGTACTGGCGCGTAACGGCATGATGTTCGTCGTCCGTCATAGGTCCCGATCGGGATGGCGTTGTCCTGGTGGGCGGGGTTGGGACCGTCGCCGGCGTGGGCGCGTTCGTGGTGGGCTGAGGCGGTGTCGTAGCAGTGGGCGCGGTCGTCGTAGGGGGAGGGGTGGGGCGTGCAGGGGCGTCGGGATGGTACTCTGTCTGGTTCCACACGTAGCCGCGGCCGGCGTTGTTGTGGAAGTGACGAAGGGCGAGTACCAGGGTGTTGGTGGCCCTGATGAGCTCGTCGGATGCGCTAGTTGTGGCGGCACGGGCCTGGACGAACGCGACTGATGGGTCGCTATCGGGGGCAAATAAACCCCACAGGCGGTGTGCCGCCGATGAGACATCAGAAAAAGCTGCTCCGCGTGTTCTCTGCATGCAGCGGAGGGTGGCGTCGCAGAAATCCCAATCAATAGCCTCGCGCGGCAGAACCGTCGGTCGTGAGGATGCCAAGGGGGTGGGGGAGGGCAAGGGCTGGGCAGGCGGTGGCACCTGGTAGGTTGTGGTAACCGGCTGGGCCGGCGGTGGCAGCTGGAAAGTAGTGGCTCCAAGCGTCTCGGCGGGCGCATGGGTTGGCGCTACCCGCAGCGGCTGTGCCCGCAAGGACACAGGCACTGAAGGTTGCGTGGGGGAGGGGAGCGGCTGCGGTTGGAACGGAGTGGCCGCGGTCGCACCAGTAGCCGTATATGACGGCGAGAATGGGTTCGTGGAAAGGGTTGGGGATGGGGGGAGCCTAAGCAAGAGCTCGGCGCTCTCCTTTAGTTGGAGAACCAGCTGTTCGTGATGAGCTTGCAGGGCTGCGCGGCGCTCGCGAAAAACCGCGCGGTGGCCCTGGGTGTTCCCCGGGTCCGAGGTTGGGCTTGCAGAGTCCTGCGAAGTGGTCTCAGGCTTTACAGTGGGCTCCCGCCCGGCACCGGAGGTGCCTGCTCTCGGGGGAGGGGGGCCCGGCGTGGCCGCATGGGGCGTCAAATCGCCCAGAATGGATTCCACGTTCGGGATGTCGTCCATGTTTGCGCGGGCGGTCCTGGCGGTGTACCGCTCCTCGCGGGAGCTGGGGGAATCAGGGGTGTGGGCCCCAGCCATGTTGGTGTCGGAAGCGTATCTCTCAGCCATGTCGATGTCGAGGAAAGGTAGGGGGGACGCTTGCACTGGAGTAGAGATTGGTGGGGTGGAAGTGCAGAGGAAGGTTGGATCCAGGCTTGGATCTCGGGGCGGCAGCTACAATCACCAACAAACCGATCTAGAGGGAGAAAGAAAAAAAACAGCAAAATACAAAATTGAAGTAAGGGCGTACGGTAGGGGGGGGGATGTGCCACGATTTTAGTGCTCGTCCAAGGGTATATGTTTATGTGGTTTGGAGAGTATCTGACCAGAAACCAGACGTCTCGTTTTTGTCGGACGACAGTCCTCACGTCACTTGAGCGATACCTATGAGACTGAATTGGGCAGAGCTCCGTCTGAACTGCAGAATTCCTCTGTTATGGTATCAGGGCGTGACAATTGTGGGACGTTGGCAGTGCAAAACCGATCGCGCGGGTACGATTGATCAGTACCTAAAAAGAGCGAAGGGTGAAAAAAAAATTTGCAGCATGCCGGCACCATTTGGTAGGCACACAAAATACCGGGCGATCGAAAGGCGGGGTGTTCGTCGTTACGTGACAAAAAAAATGGGCAGCATGCCGGCCGTTTCGGGGGGGGGTTCGCGTAGTCCGGTACGTCGTGGCGTAGCGCAAGGTATCGTAAAGGCAGCTTAAATGAAATCAGACCCCGGTACGTGAAACAAAGAAAAGCATACCGATCAGCTACCTTGGGGAAGGAGTTCGGGTACGCTAGTCTGTTGCGACTATAGTTATAATTTGTCCAGCATACAGTTTTCAGTTTTAGGACATTTTCTGCACGGGCGGCATCGAACATGTTCTAAATTTGAGCAGCATGCAGCTGCTGTTGGTGATATACCGGACAAACAAGGGAAGAAAATAATAAAAGAAAGACAAAGAAAAGAAATAAAACAGTTGTTGACTTTCAAGCTTGCGCAGCAACGTTACAATTTTGAGCAGCATAGACCCTGCTTCATCGTAAAACTGAGGCGGAAAAAGCGTTGAAGTAGCAACAGGGGGGGGGAATTTGGGCATCATCTATTCTGTATCACCAACAACGGGGAAAAGTAAACTTGAGGGTGACAGAATTTGGGCAAATCTGAGCAGCATCTACTCCACTTCATCATGGAGATGGAACAGATGCGAGGGAACTTAAATGCATTTTGCTTTTTCGAGAGAAGAAAGAAAAAAAATGGCAGCGTAGAGCCTGCTATGGGGTAAAAAGCTGGCCAAACGCGGGGGGGGGGAAACAATTCAACATTAGACGGCGTAGGGCTCGGACACTACAAATAAACTGACAAAATGTTCTTATAGCAGAATAGAGAAGCATATGGGCATGATAGAGCCCATATGTGGCTCAAAACTGGTAAGAGGCACGGTTACTGCAGCATTTCCGATGATGTGAGCAGCATAGGGGGGCCGTGCGTGAGACAACACCGATGGAATGCACATATATTACACTAGTATCCTGACAAATTAAGGCAGCATAAAGCCTGTGTATGACAGAAGGCTGGCGAGATACACGTACTACATCAGTATTTTGTCAAATTTGAGCAGCGTAGATGCGATACATGACCAAAATATACGAAGTGTACGCTAAACAACAGCATAGAGACAGATGGCAACATAGAGTCCTGTATGTCTAAAGCTGGAGGAATCGCGCACCAGACAACGTTAATTTGGCCATAGCAGTGCAGGGCCCGTGTATGTCGTCCGTATAACTGGAGGGGTATACGTACGACTCCAGCGTTTTGATACATTCGAGCAGCAAAGCGGTCGAACAAAAACAAAAACGAAAGTTTGCACAGAAACAGTAGCAATTCCCTAAGACAAATTTGAGCAGCACACAGCTACTCGTACGTGCTCGTTAACCAAGCAAGAGGCAAGCAAGCAAAATAGCTATTATTATTAATAATGCAAACAAGGGAAATGCATCAAAAAAAAAAATAATAATAAAATAAACAAACAAACGAGGGACAAACCAAAACGACTTGAGACGGCGGTGGAAACGGGGTACTACTGGGAGTATCAGGACAAGACGCAACTCGTGCATATAGATAGGCCTGAAACCCTGGGGGTCAGATTCGGTACAAAACCAGACCTGGTGGGGAGGTGGGTCTGCTACATGGCTATGAGAGCGTGCCACGCCCGTAAGGTGCGTGTCAGCCCATGCTTGTGTACGTATCACTGCTGCTGTGTACGAGGTACGCAAAATGTCTATGAGCCGCTGTCTCACAAAAGATACGCAAGAAAGAGTGACTAAAGCGGCGTATCCGATGCCCATCACACGTCGAATAAATGCTGGCTCAAACAGCACCTGGTACCAGCTAAATGTGCGGGGAGAAAACGAAAGAGAAAAAAAACAAGAATTTCGAAGTGCACAGGGTACCTCCCTGGCACCTTGTGTCTGTCTCCTGTAAATGAGGGCCTATCCCTCAATCAGAGCAGAACACAATAGAGAGCTCTCCTTTTGTTACGTGGTCCTTGTGGGGTCACAGGGGTTGGGTCGTTCTTGTACATAAAAGTGCGTTTTGGGGATGGAATAACGCTTTTGGGGTGACGGACGTACTACACAGGAGTACGGTGACACGAAAGCGTTCAAGAGACATCCCGTACCGTACGTAGGACTTGTACGTACTGATAATAATAATGCACTACACGTTTGGTGTGAAAGCAAAGGGAACAAAGGGGATCGTTTGTAGCACAATACCGGTGCTATACCTACCTACGAGGGGGGGGGAGTACGAGAGAGAAGAGACGACTGCCTACAGCACTCAACTGCGTGTACTCGATTCTATACTATATGACCCACCTATGAGCTGTCAGCGGAGCTCGTATAGTATGTGGTTGGTACACGGAGGTTCGATAGAAAAAGGGAGGCAAAAGAAAAGACAAAGAACACAAAACAGAACAAAACAAGAAAGAAAAAAAAAATGACTCCTATAATCTATCCTGTCTCTCGCCATATTACATGTGGTGGCTCACATTTTTAGGATAACGAGAAATCGAGAAGAGGCGGGGCTGCCGATCCAAGCTTGAAGCTCACACGTCGTCGAGGAATGACGTCAGATTGTGAAGGAGTCGTGGTGCCGGATGTTGGGAGGGAAGGGACGCAGGGGTATCAGCTTCGCTTGGAGACAGCACCGGTTCTTCTTTGATGGTTTCTTATTACTGGCGTTGAGCTATGAGAAGCTCGAAGGAGACAGGAAAGGGGAAGGAGTAGCTCTCTTCTGGACCTTTACCTATGGAACGTACAAGGAACGTTCTCCTAGGTGTGCTATATTCCCAAGAGCGCTTAACGCGCTTACTTCTACCTATCTTGTCCAGAGGAGGACGCTCCATTTCCGAGAACGTTCTTGTGGTATAAGCTAGCTATTCTCTACGGGTTATCCGCTTCACTAAGAATATTCCGTTCTAAGGGAATCTTCTTGTGGCCGATAGACCGTTACTCTGCGGACTATCTTACCGAATCTATTGCCCGCTATACCGACACTCTATTACACTTTTGAAAAAAAAAAAGCATAAAAAATGAAGAAAAAGGGCATAGTAAAAAAAAGCATAAAAAATGGAGAAAAAGGCAAAAAATAATAGGCCTAATAAAAGCCTATTTGTAGGGTGGGACAGAATGTGGTGGAAAAACTAGTTTAGAAGGGAATAACTCGAGTAGCATTTGTTGTTCAACATTTTTAGTCTACTATAGACACGACTTGCCAACTCGCTTGAAAAAAAAAAAAGCGGCGTGGGGGGGAAGTGATAATCAGGTAATTATTACAGTATAAAAAATGAAAATACACTCCAGCTGTGAGATCGAAGATTTCGTCGAAACTCATCTTTGCAAGCTGTGTGTGATACTCCGATCGCGCGTATTACGAGTTGTGTGTCCTCATTAAGGAGCTATAGAAAAAAAATTATGTGTTAAAGTAGTATGGCAACGCTCAAATATGCGGCACATCCTGCATTCTTTTTTTTTCTTTGGGGGAAACTCTGCACGACATGTATGTCCTGACACGGCGGGTGCGGTAGGTTTACCACTCTTCACTGCCAGGGTGACAAGGTGGAACGAACAACAGCGACGCTCGACGTGATACCTGTCGCTGGGCTACCGCAAGGTCTATAGACCTACCACCCCAGGGCTCTATTTGCGTAGTGAAAGTTCGAGGTCTGCAGGTAGGTGTTGCCGCACCTTTCTGCTGCTGCTGCAAGAATAACACGAGCGAACGGGAACCCGGAGACAATGCTACTCAGTGCCAGACGTGAAAGTATGGCATGTAGCTGTTACGGTCCTACCGAAAGAGACGACGGCCATGGAAGACTTACGAGCGTGCCAGGTGGACCTGGCCCGTTATTGGTGACCCTCGCCCTCTTACAAAACGAGCACGAGCTTGTAGCTAGACAGATTGTTCGAAGTCAACCGCATGGCGACAAAAAATGAGGGGAAATTGACAAAATCGGGTACACCCGGGTGGTTTCTAAACAAAATCGGGTACCTTTTTTTCCGCGACGGGGCGCGCTCACGTACGCCTGCAAAACGCCTCCAAATCGCCTTCTGGCGCCTGAACTCACTGCGCCTTGTGTACGCGCAGCACCCCAAACCGTTTTTTCGGCGTTCGAACCCTCAAAACGGCTAGTAGGGTTAGGGTAAGGTCTACGGTTTCCGCCACACGTTGTTAACAAGATTTGGCAGGGGGGTCGGTATGGGTCTGAGGGATAGTGTTGGAAAAAAGATCCCATCACAACAGATTACTAAATGCGCACTAGGGTGTACAACACCGGCAGATTGATGGTATTTGTTCTTGCCCTGGGCGAAGGCGTGGAGGGTGCGTTCTTGAAGGAGTGTGAGGCGGAATTTCTACGGTTTCCAATACACGTTGTTAACAAGATTTGGCAAGGGGGTTGGTATGGGTCTGAGGGATAGTGTTGGAAAAAAGATCTCAACACAGCAGATTACTAAAGGCGCACTAGGGTGTACAACGCCGGCAGAATGGTGGTATTTGTTCGGGTCCTGGGTTAAATGATGAAGGGGGCGTTCTTGAAGGAGTGTGAGGCGGCATTTCTTCGGTTTCCAACACACGTTGTTAAGAAGATTTGGCCGAGGGGTAGTTATGGGTCTGAGGGATGTTGCAAAAACGATTATAACACAACTAATTATAAAAGGCGCACTAGGGTGTACAACACCGGCAGATTGGTGGTATTTGTTCTAGTCCTGGGCGAAGGCGTGGATGGGGCGTTCTTGAAGCAGTGTGTGGCGGCATTTCTTCGGTTTCCACCACACACACGTTGTTAACAAGATTTAGCAGGGGGGTCGGTATGGGTCTGAGGGATAGTGTTGAAAAAAAGATATTAACACAACAGATTACTAAATGCGCACTAGGGTGTACAACACCGGCAGATTGGTGGTACTTCATCGTGTCCTGGATGAAGGCGTGGAGGGGGCGTTCTTGAGGGAGTGTGAGGCGGCATTTCTTCGGTTTCCAACACACGTTGTTAACAAGATTTGGCAGGGGGGTCCGTATGGTTCTGAGGGATAGTGTTGAAAAAAGATCTTAACACAACAGGTTACTAAAGGCGCACTAGGGTGTACAACGCCAGCAGATTGGTGGTATTTCTTCGTATCCTGGGTGAAGGCGTGGAGGGGGCGTTCTTGAAGGAGTGTGAGGCGGCATTTCTTCGGTTTCCACCACACGTTGTTAACAAGATTTTGCAGGGGGATCGGTATGGGTCTGAGGGATAGTGTTGAAAAAAGATCTTAACACAACTAATTATAAAAGGCGCACAAGGGTGTACAACACCGGCAGATTGGTGGTATTTCTTCGTGTCCTGGGTGAAGGCGTGGAGGGGGCGTTCTTGAAGGAGTGTGAGGCGGCATTTCTTCGGTTTCCACCACACGTTGTTAACAAGATTTTGCAGAGGGGTCGGTATGGGTCTGAGGGATAGTGTTGAAAAAAAAATTAACACAACAGCTTACTCAAGGCGCACTGGGGTGTACAACACCGGCAGAATGGTGGTATTTCTTTGTGTCCTGGGCGAAGGCGTGGAGGGGACGTCCTTGAAGGAGTGTGAGGCGGCATTTCGTCGGTTTCCAACACACGTTGTTAACAAGATTTGGCAGGGGGGTCGTTATGGTTCTGAGGGATAGTGTTGCAAAAACGATTATAACACAACTATATTTTGAAGGCGCACTAGGGTGTGCAACCCGAACCCTAACGCGAACCTTAACCTAAAGCCTAACCCTAACCCTAACCCTAACCCTAAGTTAGGATAGTGTTGCAAAAAAAATCTCAACACAACTAATTTTTAAAGGCGCACTAGGGTGTACAACACCAGCAGATTGGAGGTATTTGTTCGTGTCCTGAGCGAAGGCGTGGAGGGGGCGTCCTTGAAGGAGTGTGAGGCGGCATTTCTTCGGTTTCCACCACACGTTGTTAACAAGATTTGGCGGGGGGGTAGTTATGGGTCTGACGGAGAGTGTTGCAAAAACGATCTTAACACAACTAATTATTAAAGGCGCACTAGGGTGTACAACACCAGCAGATTGGTGGTATTTGTTCGTGGCCTGGGCGAGGGCGTGGAGGGGGCGTCCTTGAAGGAGTGTGAGGCGGCATTCCTTCGGTTTCCAACACACGTTGTTAACAAGATTTGGCAGGGGGGTCGTTATGGGTCTGAGGGATAGTGTTGCAAAAGATCTTAACACAACTGATTATGAAAGGCGCACTACGGTGTACAAAACACGAGCAGATTGGTGGCATTTGTTCTTGTTCTGGGCGAAGGCGTGAAGGGGGCGTTCATGAAGGAGTGTGAGGCGGCAAATCTTCCGTTTCAACCACGAGTTGTCAACAAGATTTGGAAAGGGTGTCTGTATGGGTGTGAGGGACGGTGTTGCCAAAACGATCTCAACACAATTGAGTATTGAAGGCGCACTAGGGTGTACAATACTGTTTGATTGGGGGTATTTCTCCTTGTCCTGGGCGAAGGCGTGAAGGGGGTGTTCTTGAAGGAGTGTGAGGCGGCATATCTTCCGTTTTCACGACGAGTTGGTAACAAGATTTGGCAAGGGTGTCTGTATGGGTGTGAGGGATGTCGTTGCAAAATAGATCTTAACACAGTAAATTATTGAAGGCGTACTAGGGTGTAAAAAGCCACGTGAGACGGATTAAGGTCACGTGCGATGGCTTTGAGAACCACGTTGCCGTCGGGAGCCACGAAGGGGGAGCTGCTAAAGAGTTGCCTAACCCGTACTTAATCTACTTTCTTGTGTAGCACCTTGATCGCTGCATTTGACGTTACGAGGCACATCACCTCCCTCCCACACTGCCACGATGATATCGTGGAAGTTACCGAGCGTGTTCGATTCTCGTTCGTCGGCCAAGACTCTCAGGAAGTACGCCGGTAGGTCGTCGGGCCCGACGACTTTAGGTGTACTCAACGCACGGATGATCACCGCTACTTCGTACGTAGACGGCACGTAGTCCAGTGGCCTCCACGGGGGCCACATTTTAAGCTCGCCCACAATGGTCTGATCACGGTTTGCCGAAATGGCGTTGCTCATTTTTTAAAACGACAAAGACCTATCCCTTATGAGGGCATTGTGCCTAAGCCACCAAACTTTGTTCTCCTTGATGTCCTGTGACGTCGACGTCCTCTTCCCTTCCACATCTAACCCTAAGAGGAGGTAGAAAAATAACCGATTACCATGCCTAACCCTGAGCCACCAAGCTTTGTCCTACTTGATGTCCGGTGACAAAACGTCATTTTCCCTTCCACATCTACCTCTAAGAGGTGGTAAAACACAAACTGCTTACCATGTAGATGACGCCCAAATAATTAGCCGAGTTATTAACAAGCTTTGGCAGGGGTGTCGGTATGGGTGTGAGGGATGGTGTTGCAAAAACGATCTTAACACAATTGACTATCAAAGGCGCACTAGGGTGTAAGACACTAGCAGATTGGTGGCATTTCTTCTTGTCCTGGTCGGAGGCGTGAAGGGGGCGTTCTTGAAGGAGTGTGAGGCGGCATATCTTCCGTTTCCACTACGAGTTATTAACAAGATTTGGCAGGGGTGTCGGTATGGGTGTGAGGGATATTGTTGCAAAAACGATATTAACACAATTAATTTTCAAAGGCGCACTAGGGTGTAAAACACTAGCAGATTGGTGGTATTTTTTTTTGTCCTGGGCGAAAGCGGAAAGGGGGCGTTGTTGAAGGAGTGTGCGGCGGCATATCTTCCGTTTCCACCACGAGTTGTTAACAAGATTTGGCAGGGGTGTCTGTATGGGTGTGAGGGATATTGGTGCAAAACCGATCTTAACACAATTGATATTTGAAGGCGCACTAGGGTGTAAAACACTAGCAGATTGATGGTATTTCTTCTTGTCCTGGGCGAAGGCGTGAAGGGGGTGTTCTTGAAGGAGTGTGAGGCGGCATATCTTCCCTTTCCACTACGGGTTATTAAAAAGCTTTGGCAGGGGTGTCGGTATGGGTGTGAGGGATGGTGTTGCAAAAACGATCTTAACACAATTGACTATTAAAGGCGCACTAGGGTGTAAGACACTAGCAGATTGGTGGCATTTCTTCTTGTCCTGGGCGAAGGCGTGAAGGGGGTGTTCTTGAAGGAGTGTGAGGCGGCATTTCTTCTGTTTCCACCACGAGTTTTTAACAAGATTTGGCAGGGGGGTCGTTATGGGTGTGAGGGATGGTGTTGCAAAAACGATCTTAGCACAATTGATTATTAAAGGCGCACTAGGGTGTAAAACACTAGCAGATTGGTGGTATTTTTCTTTTCCCGGGCGAAGGCGTGAAGGGGGTGTTCTTGAAGGAGTGTGAGGCGGCATATCTTCCGTTTCCACCACGAGTTGTTAACAAGATTTGACAAGGGTGTCTGTATGGGTGTGGGGGATTAGTTGCGAAAACATCTTAACACAACGATTTTTTAAAGGCGCACTAGGGTGTGAAACACTAGCAGATTGGTGGCATTTCTTCTTGTCCTGGGCGAAGGCGAAAAGAAGGCGTTCTTGAAGGAGTGTGCGGCCGTATATCTTCCGTTTCCACCACGACTTGTCAACAAGATTCGGCAGGGGGGTCGGTATGGGTGTGAGGGATGGTATTGCAAAAACGATCTTAACACAATTGACTATTAAAGGCGCACTAGGGTGTAAATACCCTCGCATGGTGGCGTGGCTCTTATGTCCGAGCCCCAGCCAATCAGCAGTCAGCGAATATGGTTGGAGTTCCACGTCGTGCGGAGTGGTGTCGACACGGGAGGCCATCGTTATTGTTCCAGTGTTGTTGCAGCTGTAGAGATTCGGGGGATTCATGTACCGGGGATGAGACACTATTTTCCCCGTGTGAGACGGAAATGCCCCCCATTGATGGACCTCTATCAGCCTAGGACGGCGCTGTGGAGCTCGAACCAGTCAGCGATTAGCCAACGGGATTGGGGTTTTCTCACCTTGCAGGGTGGTGTCGACCCGAGAAAGCTCCGTTTGCTTCCCCGGTTGATGGAAGTTTTAGAGATGTGGAACGACCTCTGGACCGGGGGTGGGACCCTATATCCTCCCGAGGTGGAGCTGGCTCAACATGCGAACCATGGCATATCAGAAAGTCAGTCAGCCGGTGGGGTTGGGATTTCCACACCGTGCGGGGAGGTATTATGTGTGGATGGATTCCGATCCCGACATGTGACCCTATCGTGCCCGGGTGACGTCTACTTTGTGTATGAATCCTGTCCAATGCGTGATCAGAAAAAACTTACATATTTTTATTTTCGTCTAATAAAACTCGGGTCTGAAATACTTAGCTGACAAAATCGTAAGCGCTGTAGTCGCGTACTGTTTTTACAAGAAGTGGGCGATCTACACAGCTAGCAACAAGCAGCGGCATTGTAAAGGTATTCGGGGAGTTGAATGACGGAGGCAGTCATACCACCGTGTTTCGCGCCTGGAACAACATCAGCACGTTTCTCCACGACGATCAGACAACACACAGAGAGTCGATCTGAGAGGCTCGGATCAAGACGATACTGTTCTATCATCCATTGTATATTTCAGAAGCTGGCTCAGTGCGCGTCTCTCAGTGGCTACGAAGAGGATACGCGGTGGACATGGTCAGTCACCTTACTGGCCCCGGATGCTTGATCGAGTTAAAATATCATAAGAAACTCACTCGACACGTTTCGTCGCCAGACCAAAAGGTCAGTCGGCGTGTGCTCGGATTTATCCGATCGAAATCTGATGAATGAAGCTTTGAATCGGATTCTTGAAAAAAACGGTAGCTATTAGTCTAGTCTAATAGTAGTACGTTGTTATGATTGTTAGTCTCTATCGAACTCTTGGCTTTACCTTACATACTGTACGTGCACACTATGATTGTATGTGGTGACTTTTTGTACTGTTCTACCAAGTATTGAATCGAACAATTCGAAGTGCTGCCCTGCTCTACCCGAAGCATGCGGAGCCCTTGTATATAGTTTAAATAATATTTCAACAATTTTTTCGAAAAAGCGGTAAAAGGTACCCTCGTACTGCATGCAATCAATATGCCTTGTCATGACAGTCGAGTGGCAACCAGTTGTTGTTGTCGACATATATACCCCCCCCCCCTCCCCCAACCCCCCCCCCCCCCCCCCCCCGCCCTCCAACGCCCCCTCTTTTCCGACCACCTGCACGATCGCCTAGACCTAGCACCACGCGTATAACAAGCTGCTACATATCTTTGATCTCACAGCCGAAGTGTATTTGAATATTATTTGTGACCTAAACCTCCTAAAAAATCTCCCCTCCCCCCCCCCCCCCCTCTTGCTCTCCCTTACTCAAACGCCCCACCAAATATCGAAATCCGCCACATTAATAAACACTTCACGCATAGGATATCACCTCATTATCTTTCGAGAGCCATCCATGCCGCTGTCCCCCCCCCCCCCCCCCCCCGCCTCGAACGCCCCCTTCTTCCCCATCACCCGCACCATCGCCTAGACCTAGCACCACACGCATAACAAACCCCTCACCTAAAGCCCTTCCTCCCCCCCCCCCCCCCCCCCCCCCCCGCCCCCCCCCCGCCCCCACCCCTCACCTCCCCCCCAACCCATCCCAACCCCACCCCCTCGAACACTCCACTCTCTCTTTACTCACTGATTGTACGACTTACCCCAGGATATACATGATAAACTGATGTATTATTTCCAAAACCGTCACATTTATCCCCTCAGAATAATGTATAGTTTCCAGGCACATATTGAGCTGCCCCCCCCCCCCCCCCCCCCCCCCCCCCCCCCCCGCCCCAACCCCCCCCCCCCCCCGCCCCCAATAATATACTGGTGCCAAAACCGTCAGATTTATCCCCTCGAAAGGACTTATAGCTTACATGCACAAATTGCCCCCTTCCCCCCCCCCCCCCCCCCCCCCCCCTCCTCCAAACCCGCTCGCTTTTGATCAAAACCAGGCCCCCACGTCCTTCAAAACTCCGCCCCACCCCCCTCACCGGTTATTCGACTTACAAGATTCACTTGATAAAAGGATACATTTCCCTTCACAGCTGTCAGATTTTGTCCCCCTCAGAAACGGGTTTTATAGTTTCCGCGCACAGACTGACTAAAATCATCCTGTTGACCCTGATAGCTACACTGTAGTTGTAAGGGGAGTCGCCGACCTATATCCTTAATGAGGACACACAACTCGTAATACGCGCGATCGGAGTATCACACACAGCTTGCAAAGATGAGTTTCGACGAAATCTTCGATCTCACAGCTGGAGTGTATTTTCATTTTTTATAATATACAGTATATATATTCTGCCCACACCAGCACCACAGCCCAAAACGCTGCTGCTGCTGCTGTGCTGTTGTTCGCGGTGAGAGCTGTATGTGCGTGTGGGTGGGGCGACACTGATTGCAAAACCACATCGCGCTCAAGTTTCTGTGAAGTATACGTCCACCCTGAGAAAACGAGAGCCTCAATTCCTTTACAGCCGAATTTCTCAACAACTGAGAACGGGGATACCCTTATTGATTTTTTTTTTTCGTCACATATCATTTGTTAAATTGAGTGTAGGGGCTAGATATTTCGGGAGGACGTGTTTCAGCCAGTCCCATGATGGGGGAATTTTTCCAGGGTAGTCCTCGGTACCGTTTTTTTTTACGGTACCAGATCGGACGGTATTGCGAAATGACGGTACTTTTCAAACGGTTGACGGTATTTCGATTTCTCACGGTGGTACCACTTTTGGCGGTACACGGTATCGCCGAATTTGACGGTACTTTTTCGGCGGTATCGAAAAGTGACCGTATTTTCTAGACGGTAGACGGTTTTTCGATATTTGACGGTACTTTTTTGGCGGTACTGCAAAACGACGGTACCGGTCCCGGTACTGCCAAATTTGACGGTACTTTTTTGAGGGTACTGAAATATGACGGTTCCGCCACTGAGAAATACAGAATTACGAATGACGAAATACTTGACAGTACCTGCCGGGCGGCGATCAAGCATGCCGGCACCACCCCGCTGATGTTCCTGCATACCTATATAGAACGGACGAATAGAGGCTAGACTAATCGTCGAACCGTCAAGCTGACAAACTCACCAGCCTCACGCGAAACAACATTTAGACATTTAGCACCAAAATAAGACAATAAAACAATACTACTACTGTAAACAATAAAACAATAAAAAACCTAAAACATGAAAACATTCAATGAAAACCATCACCCTACAATCTTTGACGGTTCTGAATATGACGGTTTTTCTAAACGGGAAACGGTACTTCGCTTATTTGACGGTACTTTTATGGCGGTGCTGCAAAATGACGGTACTTTTTAAACGGTTGACGGTTTTTCGATTTTTGACGGTACCGCCTTCGGCGGTACACGGTTTGCCCAAATATGACGGTATTCCGCCGAGTACCGGGACCGACGTACAGCACGGGAAAATTACCTCGGGAATTTTCCCGAGGACTACCCTGAAATTTTCTGCCCATGGGATATTCTTCGCGCGTTCCCGGCGACCGCTTGATGGATGGGACGTTCTGTTTTCGAATTTTTGACATTCGGTCAAGAAAAGGTAGACTGCACAAGAAACTTCAGGCAAAACCCCACACTACAACACTACGAGTGGTAGGAGAGTAGTATATGTAGAATGTCTCAGCTCTACTAGAGCGTGACACATGTGCTCTAGTATTATTATTGTTAATAATTGCAGCTGGAAAATGAGCGATCTCGGCGGGAGGCGGGATCGTTTAGCTAACACATGCTCACGGGTAACTAGCGGGGGGGGGAAATAGTTGGTTGAACTTCCGACGCCGTCTCGCGTCATCTGCGTGCGGCTGGCTGTCGTTTTGTTTCGTTCAGAAAGTATTGAGTGAGCGATGAGGATTTCGTTTGATTGATGCGGATCCAGGATGCTCTGCTGTCCTGTGACCACGGACTTGATCATGCGAGTTAATAATGTGCGAACACCAACAACAACTAAAGCTTTATTTTTCCCCATCCGCCGGAGGATAACCAAAAAAACAACAACAACAACAACAACAACAACAAAAGTAAGTGTCGAGCCGCTTTTTCTTTAAGCTATGACGGAAACGATTAAATGATGGGGTGTTAGTATGGGAATATTTGCCTTTCGGGAGGTTTAGTGTCCCGCGAGCTGCCCACGAGAACAACAACGGACAGAAGAAGCGGGACAGACTACATACAACAACATGCAACAGCGGCACGTTAGTAGTAGCTGTTGTTGTTTGTGCTGTGTTGTTGCCTATGCTGCTTGCTGCTGTGTTGGCATACATATAATCTGATGTTGTTGTTGCTCACAATCTTCTGCTGTTGCTGCTGCTGATGCTGCTGCGCGTGTACCGCTGAAGCTGAACCTGGTATTAACAAGTAGTATACTGTAGTCTAGTGCTGTTGTAGTAGTTGCGAGTTTTGCGAGACTCATCAACGCCCATGATGCAAGCATGACCAAAGTCAGCATGGTTGTTGATAATACAGTAATTTATTTGCACATTTGAAGATGAACCAAACGTACACACTTGGCAAACGTATGCCTGACGTTTTAACAAATGGTTGAGATAGCTGTCATTTCACCGTGATAATTTACTCGGAAAGTTCTGAAGTGACAGTCCCAGAAAATATCTGATGTCTCCACCGCCGTCTCCACCAGGTACCACATGCCAGACCGGTACTCTCGCCGCCACTCGCCGCAAAAACACACAACGCTCGCTGGACGCTCGCATACACACCACAGTCACCCCCACTGCCACTACCGCCGCCGCAATACCGCTACAGCAGTCGGAGTCGCAGCAGCAGCAGCAGTAGCAGGAGCAGCAGCACCAGCAGCACCAGCAGCACCAGCAGAGCAAAAGAAAAGATGCCTCCCTTCTCTATTGTCATCAGGAAGAAGCCGACCAAGCAGAGCGCTTTCAGCGAACAAGGTACGGTGGAGCGTAACACACAAAACCGCAGACATAATGTTACACCACCACCACCACCACCAGGCACAGGCTTCGGCATCAGGTGTTGTTGTTGTCAGGTGTTGTTGCTGCTGTTGTTGCGGTGATGATGGTGGTGGTGGTGGTGGTGGTGGTGGTGACGATGACGATGAGAAAGACAATATACCTAGTCTAGTCTAAAACCTGGTACTAGGGTTAGGGTTACTTGTAGTAGCTTGTTGTTTAGGCCGTTTCTTATAGCATTGGATTCTCATCTTCGATTCCGCCAGAATCCGATTTGAGCCCATTTCCGCCTTCTTATAGACACGGATTTTGGCACAATCCAATTCGGAAAAATCCGATTTCAGCTTTTCGAGTTGCGGCCACTCGGATTCCTGACCAAAATCCGAGACGCTGCCCAACCCGGATTTCTGTCTCGGATTATTTGAAACTCTCAGAGCTCTGGTTGCGCCGCGCGCGCGCACACACACACACACACACACACATCGGGCTACCCCACATGCGTGCTGCAGTGCCGGCGCTGTTAGGGCTGCTGGGCGTCGCCCGTGGGCTAGCCTACGAACTTGGCTTGCCCTCGGGACGCGTGGTGCACCATCAAATGGCACAGACAGCGAGAAAAAAAGCTGGTGTCGACGTTTCTGCTGTCTTTGCCACCACGCTAGCTGCCTTCCATCTGCAGCAGCAGCCTAGTGTCGCCACCTGGGACCTCATCTTACAAGACTACGAAGACGAGCTAGAGCCCGACACAGAGGACGATGAGATGTCAAGGGCTGTCAAGAGGCGGCATGTTTGCAACGTCTGTGTGGTCTGCTGCGTGTGGTCTGCTGCCTCTGCGCTGCGTCTGTATGTCTGTATCGGTCTGCTGTGTGCTGCTGCTGCTGCTGCTGCTGCTGTGTGGTGTTGGGTTTTGCGCGCGCTGTTTTCAAAAAAAATTGACAGTCCTGCTGAAATCCGTCTGACAAAATCCGTTCGCTATAAGAAAGGTCGGGCTTTCTTCTCCGCCCGAATTTTGCCGAATCGGATTCTGGCGGAATCGAAGATGAGAATTAATATTACTGCCGCTGAAGGAGCAGCATGACGAAAATAAGCTGTGCAAACGAGTCGGTATAACTGCAGTTGTAGGGTATGGTATTGGTAAGTCGGAAACCAAAAAACCTTCGTAACACTTTGAAGTACTTGTAGCAGCAGTAGTAACCGTCACTCTGGTACCTGGTGACCGTCTCCAGCAAATAAGGTGCGATGATAAAAGCGTGGGAGGCGTGGAAATAAGCGTGCGATACAGAACAATAAACAACACACACAGCAAAATGACGCAGAGAGGTACATCAGTTGTTATCGTCGTTGTCGTTGATGATGTCGATGATGATGATGTCGATGATGATGTCTCGAAAAAGCCGTGCAAGAAGAGACAAAATACCGATCAAGGTACCAGGCCGTAGGGGTCAGGCGTTTGTTAATAGTAAAACCCGCCGAACTATAATACCTTGTACATACAGCATTGTAGTAATTAGTAAACCAAGCTCGGTCAGGGTCCCAGGATGCAGCCGTGACAGAACCATTTTACAGACATAGCAGCAGCAGCAGAAGCAGCAGAACACGTGTTAATACAACCCTCAGCTGCAGACCAATAGCCCTAGACTATACAGTACACGGACAACTCTAATCCGAGCAATGAAGATGAGGGGGGGCTCTTGTGGCCTATGCGCTCGACCTACTAGCATGCAAACACAGCACCAGCACCCCACCAGCACCACCAGCACCAGCAGTACACGAATCAATATTAACCTAAAGCAGAGACTAGCAATCTTTATACAGCAGGGGAACAACCCTATTCTATACCGAATACCGAACAATTAAAAGTAAAGTGATGCTTGAGCGGGCTATCACAACCCTAGTACATAGACTAGACTATACGCCGTAGCCTCTTGCGGCCTCAGAGCTGGACCTCCCTCCTGCCCAGTATCGTACAAACACAGAGCAGCACACAAGCCAACCCTAAAGCACCAGCAGCAGGTGAGTATGTACCTGGTCCACTGGTGTCCAACAACAGGCGAGAACAACCCTACGCTGAACAGCTGAGATGCTAAATAAACGGAAAACACACAAACAAAACCAAAAGTGATTAACGCATACATACCTGGTATATTAAAAAAATATAAATACACTCCATCCAGCTGTGAGATCGAAGATTTTGTCGAAACTCATCTTTGCAAGCTGCGTGTGATACTCCGATCGCATATACTTCAGTATTATAGAGTATCGACCAAATCCTTCATCTCATACTTGTAGCTGGAGTGTAATTTAATATTTTATGCGACCTAAACCTCTTGAAAACCTTTCCACTCCCCCTTTTTTCTTCTTCTTTTTTTCCTCGCTCTCTCTTGCTCGAACGCCCCACCTAATATTATAGAAATCCGCCACAGTAATGAACACTTCCACGCCCTGGATATCGCCTCATTACCATTTTAGAGTCATCCATGCCGCTGCTGCAATTCCCAACCCCCCCCCCCCGGCCCCAACGCCCCCTCCTTCCCCACCACCCGCACCATCGCCTAGATAGACCTAGCACCATGCGTATAGCAAACCCCTACATCTATGCGACCTAAAGCCCCCCCCCCCACACACATTGCCCCCCCCTCCCCCACAATAAGGATTTATAGTTCCACGCACAAATTGATCTGCCCCACCGGCCCCTCCCCCCTTCCCCCCCTCCCGCCCCCCTTTTGATCAAAATCAGGCCCCCACGTCCTTAAAAACTCCGCCCTCCCCTCACCGGTTATTCGACTTACAGGATTCACTTGATAAACTGATGCATTTCCTTCCACAGCTAGCTGCTGTCAGATTTTGTCCCCCTCAAAAACGGGTTTTATAATTTCCGCGCACAGACTGCCTAACGTCGCCCTGTTGACCGTGATAGCTACAACACTGTTGTAGTTGCAAGTGGGGTCGCCGACCTATATCCTTAATGAGGACACACAACGCGTAATACGCGCGATCGGAGTACGTATCACACACAGCTTGCAAAGATGAGTTTCGACAAAATATGCGATCTCACAGCTGGGGCGTATTTTAATTTATATAATATTATAAAAAATGAAAGCCTTAATGTTTATAATATATTGTAGCTGACGCAATTGATGCTTCCGCCAGAAAAATATAAAAAGCGAAATCGGGAGTAACAGCCTACGATGCGCCAGGTCCATACTGGTACATACGTCGCACGACTCGCGCCTGAAAAAACCGACTAGACCACTTGCCACCCAGAAAAGACCACCAACGTAAGTATTACGCGTGGTACCTGTCACTACGCATACGCACGTCAGACTCAAATCAATTGTACAAAAGGAAAGGAAAGAAAATACAGAGAATATAAAAGAACAAGAAAAAGAAAGCGAAAAAGAAAAGGAAATAATCACAAGGAAAGGAAAGGGAAAAACGAGGCGCCTTTACCGGCTTAGTCCCACAAATCGTACCAGATAAAGTACCTACAAAAATATATTTCGCCTTAACTTGGAGAATTTTAAGCTGTTTTTTTCTTGTTTTTTGTGTGAGTGTGCCTTTGTGTTACATTAAGAGCAGAAGAGAGATCGCTTCGGAACAATAATAGTAATAGCGATCGACGTCCACCGCATGTTCCATCATATGACTCGACAGTAGTACTAACAACCCGAGCATCAGGTCTGGGCTGGGCCTCCGCTGGCTTGCCACATATACATGGAGTACACAGGAACACGCGTACGAACCCGGTAGACCCAAGTAGCCCACACAAAAAAAAGTAAACTAACACTACGAGTAGTCTAGACTAAAGCAATTAATTATTGTTTCATGCATACATACTGAATTCCACAGATAGATGTTTGGTTTTGTCCCCTTCAATGCGGGTTATACAGTTTCCGTGCGCAGAACAAGGTTGAACGTCTTAGTCCTCTTGACCCTGGCATTAGCAGGGGAGTCACCGACCACGGTGGTATCCTTCACGAGGGTATAGTCTACACACCCCGTAACACGCGCGATCGATTTATCACACGCAGCTTGCAAAAATAATACGTTATTTCTACCCAACGACATCATGTTAGGGTATTAGTGGGGTATTAGTCCGTTTGACCACTTGCAAAAGGTTAACCAATAGCTTACCCACACTAAGCCTCATAACACCCTTCCCCCCTGAAACGGCGGGATAGCAGGTCGGCCGGATATACGGGCGGACCTGTCAATATATCCAAGCCGTTTCATTTTCTAGGTATATCGGGCAGAGTATTCATCAAGTTCGATATTGGGAAAATCTGAAGAAGTTTATTATGTATGGTGGATGTGGGATTTGAACCCACGACCCAGAAACCCACAGACAGTCTGTCAGTCTGTACGACGCCGTTTGTTGTAGGAATTAGTGGAGTATTAGTCCGTTCGGCCACCTGCAAAAGGTTAAGCCAGAACATACGTATGAAAACAAGAGAAAAAAAGAAAAAGAAAAATAACAGAAAATGATATAAAAAAGCAAAGCAAAACAAACGACAGATGTTCTGAAGAATGTGGTGCAAGATCGGAAAGGAAAGAAAAGGCTGCAATTGCCAGAGGAACACCATACATACGTACGTGCTGAAGAGGAACAGATAGTACTTGTTGCAAGGACAAACCACGAAGGAGATAACCGCTGTTGCAAGGACAAACCACGAAGGAGATAACTGCTGTTTTACGGACAAAAACAACACGAAGAAGAGCACGAAGATGCCGGCATAGATAGGTCCATATATGCCAGGTAGCGAAGAGCACATTTATTTTCTTTGATATTACTCCGCATGCCACAGAGGTGCCCACCAGGTGCCCACGTACTTTTGTGGCTTTGTGGGCGATGGAGATGCTTTCCAACTCCGGAACGTATCCTAGCCTAACTCCAAATGATTTGTCCCCAAGTTGAGAATGCGGTGATAAAATGCTCAAGTAATGACGATGTATTGGGAAGTATGACGATACCGCTTTCACAGCCAATATGATATTTTAGCACATTATTTATCGTCGTGTACTTGTAGACCGCAGACCCCTCAGACTTAGTGTAACACTCTCGACCATCAGCGTGCTTATCATGCGACTCGTATCATATACAGAGTATGAACGTCGGTCTGAGTGGGCAGAGGGTATGATTTATGTACAGTAGTAGTACATGAAAGTACACCACCATCGCCACCTCCACCCCCGCCCTCCCCGCCATTAGTACGTCACAGCTCAGAATCGACGATGAGCATCCAACGCAAACGACCCAGCAACAAAAGAGCAGCGGAATGTGTTTCTACCGAAACACATTTATTTTCCGTGATTATTCCTCCTCGTACACAACTGTACTGGTACTTAGTACCTGGAAGTAACTGCTCGTCCCGATATAGGCTATGACAGGGATACCGTCATAGGTCATGAAAGCCCTCTCGTGGCCGAGTAGACCACTAATATTAACGAACGGCGAATATCGTGCATATGCATACGTACGGGATAGACGAAAAGCCTATATATAGTTTGACAACGACCACCACTACCCACGTCATTTATTCATAATTGATTCGCGTGCAAGGAAAGCCGCAGCAACAAGCAACAACAGATAACATGTGCGAATCGTATGCATGCAGAGTATAAACGTCAGTCTGAGTGGGCAGACCATATCTGTGTAGACTACAGCAGTAGTAGTAAGAGTTCATGAAAGTTCATTACGACTATCACCACCACCACCACCACCATCACCACCACCACACACCATCCCCCCCCACACACACACCCTACCGCCTCCGCCATTGTTGATAGGAAGTAAAAAAATAGGATCGATGATGAGCATACAACGCAAATGACATGGACAGCGACGAAAAAACGACGGATACATTGATATTTGTTCTAGCGATACACATTCAAATTTTGTTTCTTGTCATTATTCCGCCTCGTACAGTATCTACTCGGGTCGACATGGGCCATGACGAGGATACCGTCATAGATCATAAGAGCCCTCTCGTGAGCGCGGAGGTCACTATTAACGAACGGCGAAGGTCGTGCTTACACATACTCACGAGGACAGGTGACAAGTCTATAGTTACACAACGACCACCGCTACCACTTCGCCACGCCATTTATTCATAATCGATTCGCGTGAAAGGAAAGCGGTGGCCACCAGCAACAGATGTGCGACTTGCATGCGTACAGAGTTGAACGTCAGTCTGAGTGGGCGGACGGTATAATGTACCTGGTATTCGGTAGCAGTACATGAAGAGAGTACACTACTACCACCACCACCACCACCACCACGCCATCCATACCCCCCTCCCCCAACCGTCTCCTCCATTACCAATAGCACGTCAAAACTGAGAATCGATTACGAGCATACAACGCAAATGACATGGACAGCAACAAAAGGACAGCGAATTTTTTGTAGTACCGAAGCACATTTGTTTTCATTTTTAAGTCTGCTTCACACAGCAGTAGTATCTACTCTGCCCGTATGGGCCATGACGGGGATACCGTCATAGATAGATCATAAGAGCCCTCTCGTGGGCGCGTAGACCATTATTAACGAACGGCGAATGTCGTGCGTACACATACGCACAGGGCAGTCGACAAGCCTGCAGTTCGACAACGACCACCGCTACGACTTCGCCATGTCATTTATTCAGAATCGTTTCGCGTGCAAGGAAAGCCTCGGCTACGAGTAGCAGATGCTTTTATAACGAAGACAGTATTTTCTGCGATCGTTCCGATTGGCTGCATCACGGGCTTCACAGGCCTACGATTCTAGACACGTGGACTCTTACCAGAGTCTAGACTGACTACTAACTGTAGTATGCTCTAGTGGTGTCGACTCAGTGACGTTCTTGTTGATGACGGCTTTACTGTTCCACTCTTGCGCCGTTTCGTGCACTCGCAGACCGCTACTCATAACGTGCTTGAAAAACTCTGCCGCTTTCTATAGTGTGCATATTATAAAAAGTACTTTATTAGACTGTACTCTAGAGTACATGTATGTATGTTGTATTTCTACAGCGGTCTTGACCATAATTTTTTTGTGGCGTTTTGGGTGATGACGGCATTACCGTCCTACTTTTGTTCCCTTTCGTGCAGTGGTGTGCTCGCAGACCACTACTCGTAACGTGACTAAACTACTGTCCTGTAGCCCGCTTTCTGGTTTCTGTACATGCATATCATAAACTTACTTTATCAGACTGTGGTCTAGACTACATGTTGTATTTTTACAGCGGTATTGAAGACCGTACTGTTTTTGTGGCGTCATGGGTGATGACGGCATTACCGTCCTACTTTTGTGCCCTTCCGTGCAGTCTACTCGCAGACCACTACTCCCAACGTGACTAAACTACTGCCCTGAATTCCGATTTCTAGATATAATCGAACGAACTTCGTACAGACTGAAGATACATCACACCCATAAAAGTAGTAGTATGGTCCATCGCAACACAAGTCGCTGTTGTGAGTGAGGTGTCTACTCGATAGTGCTACCTACACAAGAATACGTACATAACCAACAAATTTCTTACGAGCAATCGTCCTCTGTGATCTCAAGGGCGATGACGGTATTACCGTGGCGAAGTGGTAGCGGTGGTCCAAACTAAGGTGTTTGCGATGTTCAAACTCTGTTGGGCTGGAAAAAAAGAAAAAAAAAGTGTTGAAGCCGACGAATTCATATCCAAAGCCCAACCAATCCACGAACAAATTAGGCTAGAGATACAAAAATGGTAGGAGAACATATTTTCTGACTTAATGTTTGTCTGGTCTTTCGTGGGTTGAGTTGGCCTTGAACTGTGAATTTCGACGGTTTCAATACAATCCTTAATACATTTTCCTACCCACCTCCTACCCAATCGAAGTGGTAATCACTCAAACGTTTTATCAATATCAACGACCCAAGTGTTTTTTTTAACGGAACGCAATGGGTAGGTGACGCCGTTAACACACCACGAACACCGCCGCTATGGACCGCATACCACGTGCGAACCGATGAGAATAGATGGAGCAAAAACTTTACCAACAACGACAACAACAACGAAACCATAACAAACACCAACAACAAAAAACGACAGCGACGACCACAGCAACAACAACAACAACAACAACAAACAACAACAACAACAACAACAACTCCCCCACCCCTGCCCCTTATGGTCTTACAGACTAGGGCCATGCTTGACAGCGATTATCCCCCCCCCACCTCCTCCCCCTCCTCTCCCCTTCTCCTCCTCGTCCTCACCCCCCCCCCCCCCCCCTCTCCTCTCCAGTAGACATAGCAGACATGTCACGTGCGAAGCGTAGTAGGGTCACTATTGTAAGCCGCCATACAAATCCGATACCTACAACCGCGACATCGTTCGAGAATACAGTGTTCATCGTACTCCTCCTCACCCCCACTCCTCCTCTCTCCTCCTCCCCCCCCCCCCCCCCCCCCCCCCACCCCGTCATGCCAACAGACGTAGAAAACATGTCGCCTGCGAAGCGCTATCAAAGGAAGATATCGTCGTCATCGTCCTCGTCGGGGGATGGTGGTGGTAGTGGTGACGGATGGGACAGCTCCCTGGGCTCGTCACAGCGCCAAGAAAACCCATGCCGGTGAGCGTTGGTCCTAGCCTTAATTAACCCTTGCCTTGGCCTTAGCGTTGGTCTTGGTCGTTTGCCTTAGAATTGATCTTGGTTTGAGCAACAGACGCGTGCTACGATATTAGAGGTAATACAGAATAGTTTTCGTGTGAAAAGGTTTGTGAATGATGAGTGTGTGAATGATGAGTGTGTGAATGATGAGTGTGTGAATGATGAGTGTGTGAATGATGACTGTGTGAATGATGACTGTGTGAATGATGAGTGTGTGAATGATGAGTGTGTGAATGATGACTGTGTGAATGATGAGTGTGTGAATGATGACTGTGTGAATGATGAGTGTGTGAATGATGAGTGTGTGAATGATGACTGTGTGAATGATGAGTGTGTGAATGATGACTGTGTGAATGATGAGTGTGTGAATGATGAGTGTGTGAATGATGAGTGTGTGAATGATGAGTGTGTGAATGATGAGTGTGTGAATGATGAGTGTGTGAATGATGACTGTGTGAATGATGACTGTGTGAATGATGAGTGTGTGAATGATGACTGTGTGAATGATGAGTGTGTGAATGATGAGTGTGTGAATGATGAGTGTGTGAATGATGAGTGTGTGAATGATGAGTGTGTGAATGATGAGTGTGTGAATGATGAGTGTGTGAATGATGAGTGTGTGAATGATGACTGTGTGAATGATGAGTGTGTGAATGATGAGTGTGTGAATGATGACTGTGTGAATGATGAGTGTGTGAATGATGAGTGTGTGAATGATGAGTGTGTGAATGATGAGTGTGTGAATGATGAGTGTGTGAATGATGAGTGTGTGAATGATGAGTGTGTGAATGATGAGTGTGTGAATGATGAGTGTGTGAATGATGACTGTGTGAATGATGAGTGTGTGAATGATGACTGTGTGAATGATGAGTGTGTGAATGATGAGTGTGTGAATGATGACTGTGTGAATGATGAGTGTGTGAATGATGAGTGTGTGAATGATGACTGTGTGAATGATGAGTGTGTGAATGATGAGTGTGTGAATGATGAGTGTGCTCCTTCAACCCAAAATCGTCGGAAGTAAGCCATTTTTTTTCATGATTCTAGTTGTATACCTAGGTCATGGGATTTTTCATCCACGATGAAGCAGGTTTATTTTTTTCCAAATCAGTATTTGGGTTAAGAAAGGCATGTCTTTAGCTTTGAAAGTGAGGAACCTCATGAAAAGCTTGGTGCACCTCTATCGTAGCCCGCGTCCACTAGCCATATTTAGTATTTGCCTGAGCCATTAGGCTCCTCAAGTCAACGGGGGAGCTAAGCAATGCCGTTGAAATAATACCGTCGATGTTTTAGACAAATTCTTTCGCTGTAATTACATTTACAGTAACGCATCCTACGGTGGAGGAACACCACTTTTTTTTTAAGGGCTTCCTCACTTGAAGAGCTCTATAAAACCTTTCTCCCGAAAAAAAACTGATTTGAGAAAAAAAAAGAAGTGCTACCAGGTACGTACGCATCATATGTACCCGATGAACGAACAATCCCATAGCCTACTATCAATAGGTAGGTATACAACGAAAATTATAGAAAAAGAAATACTGAAATTCGGACGATTTTGGGTGTATAACGCCATTGCAACTGGAAACCCTTTTTTGACAAATTTACTGTAAAGTAGTATAGGGAGGGGTTTGGGGTCTCTAAAGGGGTTAACGCCTTCACTGCTGGAAACCCTTTTGGGGGATTAATTTGCTTGAAGTTAGTATAGGGAGGGGTTTGGGGGGCTCTAAAGGGGATTAAGTAGCCCCGTCGTTCAGAAAAGCTCTCGGCCCACACAGCAGTGCTACCTCTACCCTGCGATGTGCCGTTGTACCTACAGTAGGTCGTGAGATTTCTTGTCAGGTTGGGATTCCGCTTTTTATTCTGAATTAAGCTTTTTGGGTGAAGTATTGAGCTCCTCAAGACGCCTGCTACGATAGAGGTATTACTTTTCGGGGAAAAATGTTTTGTGAATTTCGGGACCCTACCCTACCCTACCCTACCCTATCCTATCCTATCTCACCCTTCTTTACCCCGCTGGCCTTATCTTACCTTACCTTACCTTGCCCTCCCCTGCGCCCACCCCCTCTCCCTATCTCGACCTCCCTCCATCCACCCCTCCCATGCCCCTCTATGTCGTTTGTCGCTCAGTACCATGTCAAAGAGACCGAGCTTCATGAACAGCCTGAGCAGCAGATACAGCGTCCGGCTCTCCCTCTCAGCATCAAGCTCGGCGTGGTTCAGTTCACCGGACTCTTCCCAGCCACGCAGGAATCGGAAATCTGGATCGTAGTAATTTATTTTTGTGTGTGCTTACCATCTGGTGGCTCGTTTTCGAACTGTCGTACCTGCACCGCGGTGCATGGATCGACGTACAGTCGTGGTCTCTCTAAAGTGCTGAATGAGTACTGCCGATTGCCTGCTATAGTGACTGTGAGGTCGCTCGGCACAGATGGGAACAACCAGAAGTGGCAGCATGCGGAGTGGTGCCGGTTGACGATAGAGTGCCGGTACTTCCGGGATGCACGACGGTTTTTTTTTGTTTGTACTATCTATTTTGGAATTGCCTTAAGAACGCCTCCGCACCAATTTTGCGGGGGATAATACACTGATTGGAGTCAGGGTTGGACAACTTTAGCGGTGCAGTCTGTCAGATATTACGCGTTAAACACATTATCTTCACACGTGTTGTAGCTCGTTGGTTCAGATGGCACCGCATTTGGATTAGGTTGCGCCGCATTTTTGTGGAACGGAAAGGCCGTGGTCTCTCTTTATTGTGGTACCTTGCCACGCGATGATACCCGCTTTATACAGAGCCCCAGCGTTTCTGTAGGATCTACGGCCTCGCCCAGCTCGGAAAGGGGGTCTCCTATATGCAGGTGGCCGTGTAAAATAATTACCCGTACGTAGCTTTCGTCAACTGTGTGCGCTGGCTGGAAAAATGCGTTATAAGAATAACTTTTTTTGGTGATTTTCGATCTGTTTGCGCGGATTTCCGGCTTTAAAAGTTCTATAAGATCTCCGGCTTCACCCAGCTCAAAGAAGGGGGGGGTCCTCTACAGTGGGGGTGCTCCCATAGTGCCGCTTGAATAATGTCATTCCCGGTATAGTGCCGGTTAGATCGCTTGGCACGACAGGAACTCGCTGTACTGGTACCATTGTCGGTGTTATATATTAGAGTGGCGGTATCCGGCATGCTGCTGGTATTGTTGGCTGGTCAGCACCGCCACAGCAGGTAAACCACCGCTGTGTTGTAGGCGGCCGCGTACCATACTAATTAGCAGCTTGTTTTTTTCAGGCAGTAGTGGGCCCGGGCAACGCAAGTTGTAGCCGCCCAAGATGGTCTCGTTCTCAAATTCGAGTTCTTCGATATTTTAGGGGACGGGGGGAGGCGGGAGGCGGAAGAGGTATCGGATACGAGGAAAGGGTGGGAGCGGGGGGGGGGGGGGGTGGGGGTGGGGGGGGTGGGGGGGTGAGCAAATATTATCAGGTTTGGTAACGCCTGCCTTCATTGATATTTCCCCCCTTTTTACAATGGTGAGCCTGCGCAACAAAAGTCGTAGTCGCCCAAGATGGTACTCAAGTTCCTCGACCATTTTGTTTTGGGGCGGGAGAGGAGAGGAGTGGTTGGGATGTGGGGGAGGTGACGAGGGAGGAAGGGCGGGAGGAGAGGGTGGAGGGTCGATTGTTCTATCGCAGGAGAGAGAGAACGGGTTGGCTTCGCTTTTCTCCACGTTGAACGTGTGCTGTGTGGTGTTGAGCGTTGTTTTATTGTGCTTGAGCGCAATAAGCGCGGGACACACCGTGATTGGCGCGTCGCCGTTCTTTTCGTCCGACATGATATTTTTTGGAGTGTAGGTTGTGGCTTGTAATGATTGTCATGATACATTCGTATCAATATGGCAGCGCCAATTTACCGCTTTCTTGCTATTGTTTTTTTTGTTGTAGTCGCCGGCAGTTTTCAAAATTCTGGTGAGTATACTTGAAACATGTTTTCTTTTTAGGGTGGATCAGTATGGAGTTTGGCTTTTATCCACCACCTTCTGCCCCCGCTCGTTCGTGCAGCCGGGTTTTGCCACCAGTGTCGGCCACCACCGGCTTTGCCACAGGATTTGCCATCAGACCTTGTCAGCGTCGTTTGCCACCGGCTTCTGCCACCAGTTCTGGTCGCAGAGTTTTGACATCGGCGCTATCCACCGATTTTGTCACGACCGCCTTTTGCCTCCGGGTTTTGCCACCGCTGTTTCTGGCCACCAATTTTTGCACCGGTTTTTGCCACCAGTTTTGGCCAACGAGGTGCTTCTGGCGTAATGAAGATCGAGTTGCGCTCATCATATCTGCCGCGTGCTTTCATCTACTCGTAACGTGGTCGAGAGTATGTATTGTGACGTTTGTTTTTTCTGTGGTTGTAGCAATGGTCCCCGATCACGGCAGTGGTGTTCGAGACCCCCACTAAGGCAATGCCTTATCGGGGGCGTATTGGGGGCGACCGCCTTATTCGCCAATAGGGCGGGTAGCTTACGGAAATGGGCAGAGAATTGGGCTGGTTATTTACTGACTGAGGATGCCTGCACAGATGTAGAGGCCGCAGCTGCCCTCTATAGGGCTGTAGATTTATTGAGGGACCAGCCGCGAATATGGCGAGCCACTGCCGTATTGCGGGTTTCAATCGTGTTAGGCGATATTGGCAGCAATATTCAGGGATACCGCCTAATTAGTACCGCCTTATTCGGGGACCACTACTGCATAGTATTTACCACAGCTTCCATGAACGCGACCACCTTGAAACCCTTGTGGGTGGGTGGGTAGAGGTTGGTGGTCGGGGCGGGTGGTGGGGGGTAGGGGCAAAGGGGTGAGCGGATGGTCGGGCAGAGTAGTGGTAGCAGTGGAAAGTGGAAAGTGGTGGCACCATCGGTCGCCGTCAAGCATTGCTCCGTGCCCCGCCGCAAATGTTCTCTGCAATCCGTTTTCAGTTTCAGTTTTCAGGCAGACGATAGCGTTGTGTTTGGTTGCGTTTGGTTTTGTTTGTTTCTTTTGTTTTATTGTCGTTGGTGTCAGTTCAAAGCGTCAGTCAACACAGGTGCTTCAAAATGGTACAAGAAGAAGAAGGAAGCACCTACTACTGTATTTGTTGCTTGTGCCGGATGTCGTTCATCTCGTTCGTAGGTAGCATAGTTTGTGTTTAGGTGCGTGCTTGTGTGCATCACCTGCTGTATGGCGACGTGGTGACGATTCACACTACTGCTGCTACTGCTGCTCGTGCAGGCTGGGTATTACAACGGCGACCAAATTACAACACAAAAAATGTTTTGGTTTTCTTTCAGGTTTTCGTCGTGCTAACATTGGCTTTGGGAGAATCGAGATTTGGGCTGGGATAATCCGTAAACAGTTGTTGTCGGGGTTGGAGGGGGTTGGAACCACAGCATCATGTTGTAAGTGCTGTTATTTGTCGCCTTTAGTGATGATGGTGTTGTGGTTGGAGTGCCCTTTGAGGTTACAGGATTCGGCTTTCAGCCATTGGGGGACAATACATGATGATAATTATTGCGCAAGTGATACTAATGGAAAGGGTGGAGAAGGGAGTGGAAAAGGTATGTGGCGCTATCTGTGGCCAAGAACATTGACCTTATTTGTGGTTGCAGAGTCCTTTGTTAATGCGGGTACTAACAATGGCGATCGCGGTGAAAGGGCTCTTGGTTAATTGTGGTAATAAACAATGGTGTTGTGGTTGAAGTACCCTTCGTGCCTACAGTAATAGTAGTCAGCTTTCAGGGATTGCCTTCGCCGATGGCCCTATAGGTCTAGTCTACCTCTATGGCACCGATTGATTGAGCACTACCGTTTGCCCCCGGTACAGTGCCTGTGAAATAACTCGGCACAGATGGGAACGACAAGAAGAGGCAGTGTGCGGAGTAGTGCCGGTTGCCGCTATAGTGCCGGCATGTCCGACTGGCATGTGCCGACCCTACAGAGGAAGCACTGCTGTACTGCCGTATGTTCCGGAGACGAGTCGCATCCCGATCTGTTGTATGAAGTCAGAATGTCGTAACGTGGATTGAGAGTACATGATGGCTAGCCAGGTTACGGGGATCCCTCGGCAGTGAGTCGACTCGACACGTGATTACTACAGTTCACAGGGAAAAAAAAACAAAAAGTATACAAGAAGAGGATGATGAAGAAGAGAGCGCTCTGCGCCTCAGGTCACAGACTGCGCTGGCTCTTCTTTCAACGTACCAAACTGCGCTGGCTCTTCTTTCAGTGTTTCGACTGGCGCTGGCTCAAGTTTCGATACATCAGACTGAACTGGATATATTCTTCGATACGTGTCAGATTGATCTAGCATTTGTTTTTGATGTGTCAGACTGCGCTGGCTCTTTTTTTTCAATTTGTCCATGGTATCGTGTAGCGTTCCGCGTGCCGTGTCCGTCATATCATACAGGGAACGTAGAGGTGCTTTCTTCGTGCCTTACAGACAAGAAGAGGAGCACTATTGTGCCTCAGATCAGATCGAGTTGTCTCTTTTTTCGAACTGTCACACCGCCACACTGCGCCGGCTCTTTTTTACTTTGTCCGTTGTGCTATATCAGAATCGTGAGTGATGTTTGACGCATCATTGCCGGCAACGGCACATTCTTTGTGCGTTGCATACAGGAAGAGCCGCTGTGCCTCCCAGGCCAGAGTGTGCTGACCCTTTCTTCGGTGTGTCACACTGCGCTGACTCGTTCCGCACCGTATCCGTGGTGCCGTGTTGTCGTGTTCCGCGTGTCGTGTGTGACGTATCATAAAAATAATGAGGCGCTCTCTTCGTGTGCTCGTGCCTCCCACCAGATTGTGCCGATCCTTTCTTTCGGTGCATCAGACTGCCATGGCTCTTTTTTCGATGTGTCAGAGTGCGCTTTTGCTCTTTTTTTCGATGTTTCAGACTGCGCTGACTCTTTTTTCACCTTGTCCGTGGTGACAGTTGTATTATGTTTCGTGTGCCGTGTGTTGCTTGTAGAGTCCAAGCCTGGATGCCCTGACCGCCTCGCGGTCTGACGAGTGTTCTTTTCTTCGTTGTATTAGAGGACAGAGAGGAGAGAAGGAGCAGAGAGCGGAGTGCTTGAGCTCTCCTCTCATGAGAGAAATTGCATAAAAACGCCTACGAATATATACGCAACCCTCTACAACTTTTGTAGCCGTCGTGCTGTGACGATCCAAACTAACACCCTCCTTGGCTCTTCACAGCAGTGACGAGACCGAACGGGCATCCAAAACCAAAAGCTAGGACCAAAGAACAGCTAACGACAGTCCCGCAGGAAAAAACCCGGCCACCGGGTCAAAACCCTCTGTATGTCTTACATCATCCAAACGATTGTGATTGTAACTGATTGTAACAATAACCGCATTCGAACGATGACCATGGCCAGAAACTAAATGCCAAGTAGCGCCCTACTCGCCCATGCCCCTCAAAGTAGCGTGGGGTGCCGGCCTGATAAATTATTCCTCGCATGACTCAAACATGGTACTCATCGAATAATGCTCACACCCCTTACTCATCACCCAACCGTAGGTTCAACAAAAACTTACGGTAAGATTTAAAAGGGGTCGCAGCAAGGGATTTCGACAAAATATCCGCGTGCTGCTCTTCCGAAGCTATGAATTGAACGTCAATTTTCTTTGCACGAAGTAGCTCTAGGACAAAATGGAACCGAACATCCATGTGATTGCTCCGCGCAGAACCAGAGTTCTCAGCTAGTGCTATGGCCCCCTGATTATCTTCAACAACTCGGACACATGATCCGGTTAGCTCTGGACAAATAGAAGATAATACTGCCCCGTAAACAGAGCCTCCTTCACCTCTTCGCCCAGGGCTACATACTCTATTTCTGCTGTAGACAACCTAACACACCTCTGCGTGCTACTTGCCCAACTGACTGCAGCACCCCCCAAGGTAATTACCCTTCCCGACACCGAGCGCCTGTCATTCGACTTATCAGCGTAGTCAGCATCGCTATATGCAGTCAGATCCAATCCCGAACCCCTTACAAAAGTCAGACCCATACCCCTTGTCCCGTGGAGTTATGCCATGATATTCAGAACTGCTTTCCAGTGCCTGTCGGTTGGGTTGTGAGAATGGCGCGCCACAGCACGCACCGCGTTCGAGATGTCTGGCCGGGTCATGGTCGACAGCCACATCAGACTGCCCACAGCCTCCCTGTACGGCCAGTCTCCCTTTGGGTCACCCTCCTCTCTTGGACCTAGTTCAACACCAGGGGTCGGGGGGATCTCAGAGGACGAGTTCACACCAAAACGATTCGGCATGCTTTCAACGAAAGCCTTCTGCGTGATCTCCAACGTGCCCGATTCCCAGTTACGCTTGAAAGCACAACCAGTATACCAAGTTATCTCGCCTGGGTTATTCGTGAGAAACTTAGTATTTAATGCGGCACAGAAGTCTATGCATGCCTCGTCCGATCCTGCAATCTCAATGTTATCTACATGAACGGCCATAATCAGTTCCACCTTGCCATCCACAACCATGCGAAAAACACAAGGATCAGTCCTACTCTGCTCCATGCCGACGGTCTCTACCAGTAGCCCGGCCCAATGCCGTCCACTGTGTTTTAGACCATATCGTGATCTGTTGAGGCGAACAATCTTTCCTGACATGTCACCACACCCATCGGGTAGTTTCATGTATATCTCGGCGTCGAGTTTCGCGCGGACAAAAGCTTGTGCTACGTCTAAATGGAAAATCTCCAGACCTTGCTCATTTGTAACGGCCGCCAAAATTTTGATTGACGCTGACGATGGGGTTGGTGCAAACCTTTGAAAGTTATCTACGTCTTGCACCTGACTAAAGCCCTTGGCCACAAGTCTTGCTTTCGTCGTCGCTATGATACCATCCTTTTCAGTCTTATACGAGAACACCCATTTTGCACCTACAGGTTTCCGCCTTCGCGGCGGAGTCGCAGCTTTGTATGTACCGGTCGTTTTGTAACCGTCCATTTCAGTCTTCATGGCCTTACGCCACGCCGCCCTGTATTAGGAACGCTCTACATTTTCTACTGATTGCGGGAGTGGTTTTACATCTTCTGGAAAAACACTCGGCATGCACACGTTTCGACTCCCCTTTATTTTCTTCCGCAGCAGGTCTTCCGGCCATCATGGCCATTGCATCCTCCGTCGTCCAGGATGTATTCGCCAGTATACTCCCAAACTCCGTACACTTTTGCACTGCCGCAGACATCGCGTCCTCGATCACACGCTGACGTTGAGCAGATTCATCCTGCACGCGTTGGCGCTGACCCCGGGTCCGGCCATTACTGTCGGGGGTAGCCGTCCCCAGCTACTGAGCTCGAGAGCTGCCCTACCCGACAGGACCGCGGGGGGGCCTTCGGCGTTCCCTTGGTCGGTGCCGGAGGCTGCTGATGCATCTGAGCCGCTTTCGGCCCTCCCTGCCGGAACCGAGGAGGCGTCCACCGCACCTCCTTGAGACGAATCCATCGTCTCGACTGTTTCGGCCCTCCCTGCGGGGACCGAGGAGGCGTCTACCGCGCCCCCTTGAGACGAGTCCATCGTCTCGACTGTTTCGGCCCTCCCTGCCGGGACCGAGGAGGCGTCTACCGCACCCCCTTGAGACGAGTCCATCGTCTCGGCTGTTCCGTCGCCAGCATCGCCGGCGACAGGTGCCTCCTGTGAGCGCTCCTGAACAGAACGCGTGCAGATCGCCAGCATCGCCGGCAGCGGGTGTCTCCTTTGAGCGCCCACGAAGGGATGCGTGCAGATCAAACCCCCGCGTCACGTCGAGGTCGGTCAGGCGAGCCAGACCTTTGTCCTGCTCGTCCATCACCCCCCCCCCACCTCCATCTGACGTGCTCTCGCCGTCGGCCTCGGACCCCTCCTCCTCCTGGGACAGAGAATCATGCATCTGGGCAGGTACATGTGGTGAAGGCGACACGCGTTGCCAGGTGGCATGGCGCGCGACAAGCAGAGTACGGTGTTTGGTCAGCACTCGTACGGCGTCTCGGGGGTGGTTAGGCGCAGGGCCCAGGTAAAAACATTCCTGTACTTTCGCCTGAGACTTGATTTCCCTCTTCACCTTGCAGTAGCCAGGCTTGAGGAAAGGTAGAAGCACTACCGGGGGGGGATTACCGTACCACATCTCGTACGGCGACTTGTTTGCGGGGTTAGCGGACGCTGCCGTGCGGTTCAAAGCATCGCACGCCCAGTGCGACGCTTCAGCCCACAACGATCCAGTCGCCGGCAATTGCGCTCCGGGAAAAAGCTCACGAGCTTGGATTCGACCCGCCATTGCGGCCGTCTCAATCAAACCTAGCGCGCGCTCGGCTACCCCGTTGAATTGGGGACTATCGGCCGTGGTCAATTGTTGCTTAATGGATCGCGATCTACATAGGTCGCCAAAGTTCCCCCCGCAAAATTCACCGCCCCCATCGGATCGGACGGTCACCACCTGTGACGGGACACCATCTGCACGAGTATCCGAGAGGAACTGCATGGAGCACCCTTTGCACTCCAGCAGCTTTCCCTCGCGGACGACCCCTTGCTGCTCCGCGGTCTTGCGGAGCAGTGCATCGTGGGAGTGTCCGGCCGAGCAGTGGTAGTCGTTTATGTTGACAACGGGCTTGTTTGGTAGTTTTCCCGGAGGGAGTACATCACAGGCATCTCCCCTAGTGCTGCAGTCGACCCGGTAGCCGTAAAGGCTGTACAGGTTCCCCGTCAACGGAAACCCGATCGAACGCTCCGACTTGAGCTTGACTACAATCCCTGCGGAACGTCCTTCAAAAGTGTGACCGTGCTTCACGAGAATGGGTAGGGAAAAGAGATTATATCGGAGGTCTAGCACGTGCGCAACATTCGTCAGCGTTACTTGTACGAGATCGTTTCCGGATCGAAAGACAAAAGTTAATATCGCCGTATCCCTCGATCGTGCGGGTTGAGCCGTCAGCAATGCGCAGTTTCAAATTGAACTCTCTGTAGTTGATCATGTCATCTGCGAAAGGCGTCATGTGAGTAGACGCTCCACTATCGCAAAGCCAGGCCTCATCCCCTACTTGCCAAGGTGACTCCCCTTCCCCCTTTCTGCCCGAAACATTACTGCACTCGCCTCTCTCTCGGGCTTTGAAAGCTGAAGCCTCGACTGTATCACAATCGTCATTGTCGTCCAACGTCGCCAGCACAGCTTCCTCTCTCGACGTGGGGCAGACATCAGCAGCGTGCCCCCGTCCGTGGCACCTGCTGCATAGCTCCTCAGTGCCGCCGATCCTCCAATGGCCCTTCTTGCCACACCTGTGGCATCTCACCTCGAAGGTACCACCATCGGCGGCTTTGGCGCTGCTGCCACTACCGCCGGCAGCCGCGGCCGAGCCACCACCGTCCTCGTTGGTGTCTTTACCGCCGCGCCTTGCCGTCCCCGACGTCCACCTTTTCCTTTTCCGCGGCCTCCACCTTCCCCGTGTGTTCCGCCGCCGGCCCCTTTTCTGTGGCCACCATCGCCACCTCCGGCGAACATAGCATGGCCGGCATAGCCAGCATTGGACCCCTTCTTCCTGTTTCCAGAAAGTCGGTAATGCCGTTCTCGTACAGCCTTGATGATGTCATCGCGGCCGATGCTGTCACGAGATGCAAGGTTCCTTGCCTCCACCTCGTACTCGGCAGGCAGAGCGTCAATGAAAATTGTGTACAGCATGTGGTCATCGAGGGTCATTCCTGCTGTGCGCATTTCTGCGGCAAGATCTTCGATCCTGCCCATCTCCTCTAGAGGGTTACTCCCTGGCGCTATCTTGAAACTATTGAGGCGGCGGGAGAGGTCGCATTTGGCCCCCGTCATTTGAGAGCCGTACCACGCGAGGAGCGTGTCCCACACTTCTCTCGGCGAGGTGCGCCTGCGCAAGATACTCTTGACGCTCTTGCTCTTTAGGGCCGTCGATGGGAAATTCTACGCGAGTGCATGTATTGTACACTTTCGTGGTTGTACCCCCTTCCGACAAGTACCGAGTTTTCGGTATCCAATTCCCCTACAGGAACGTACTGGGGTGGATCCGACACAAAAGCAGAGAGGAAAACTACTCTTTTCGCGTAGTACCTGGCGTCTCTGGTCCAGGCAGTGAATTCGGGCTTTTTCCCACTAAATTGTGGGGCAGCGGTATTTAGGGAGCTAGTAGTCTAGACAGAGGCATATCATATCCTACTCCCAACTCACCGCCGGGGTATGACCCCCATTCTCCAGCCCGTCTTAGCTGATCTGGCTGACCCCTTGCTGGGCCAACCTCAACAGGAACAGCGGCTCCCCTGCGTCCCGTCACTCCAACACTACGCGAGGTATCCTCACGAAAAGTCGTCTCTCTTGCTGCTGTTGTATATCCTCGCGCTCCGCCTCCAGCAGTAGCAGCACCAGCAACAGAAAATTGTCGTGCCGCAGAAGTGGTTTCAGCCCCTTGTTGGCTACCCCTTTCTGCAGCGCGGTCCTCAGCGCCGTTCCCCCTCACAGCAGTGGGTTTAGCCCCTCGCGGGCTGGCCCTTACAGCAGCGCTGCCTTCAGCGCTGCTGGACTCCGGCGGGCCGTTGTTCCTCATGAGCTCGTCCATCATCTCCCTCATATCGTGCATCATCGATGCTTGTCTCTCCTCTATCACCAACTGAAGCTCATTCCTCAGATGCCGAATCTCATCCGAGGAGTCTCTTTCCTGTGCAGACATCCTTTGCTCCTGATACCAGAACTTCTACTTTCAAGGCACTAGTGTGTTCGTGGAGTCCAAGCCTGGATGCCCTGACCGCCTCGCCGTCTGACGAGTGTTCTTGGTTCGTTGTATTAGAAGACAGAGAGGAGAGAAGGAGCAGAGAGCGGAGTGCTGGAGCTCTCCTCTCATGAGAGAAATTGCATAAAAACGCCTACGAATGTATACGCAATCCTCTACAATTTTTGTAACCGTCGTGCTGTGACGATCTAAACTAACATGTGTGACGATGACATCGTAGGAAGAAGCGGCGCTATCTTCGTGCGTTACAGGCAAGAAGAGCACGTCCCCACTTCGGCCTTTGATTCGGCCCCGATTCCTACCTCCTCGTATGTCCCGACGGTATCCATTGCGCACGACCACAACTAAATGGATTTGTTTTTGCTTTAGCCATCCTTTGATCGTCGTGGTCTGCATCTACGACTGTTCAGGGTGGGCGAATGTTTTGCAGTGTCATACGGTATACCTGCTACATAGCTATAAGTATAAAAACGTGCAGAGGGGTTGCTCTGCACGCGGGTTCCAGTGACGCTTCTTCTCTACTGCCGCTGTGTTATGATAGTGCTACGCATGTATGTATGGTACGTAGCTTCCGTCTACCCATCCCACCAGCTGCAATTGGCATCGACTACAGCGAACGTAATTTGGCTTCGTACGAGTTGAATCTATCCCACCATTAAAAAATGTGCGGAATCGGCGGGGGCATCGCACGAAACACCGTGCCGCGGTAAGTAATGGACCGCGATGACAGAGAGTTAGATGAGGAGTCAAAATAACACACCTGGAGCGGCCTGATGATGGGTATTTTTTGGGCTGGCGGTATCTATAACATGAAGAAATGGTTGAGAACCCGGCAACAACTTTCCAAGGGTGTGTTCGGTACGGTACGTACCGAGGCAAGCCGGCGGTATATACCGCCGGTATTACCGATACCGGACAGTTCGGTAAGTTCGGTAGGACATCAATACCGGTACCGGACACTTCGGTAACTTCGGTACGACATCAATACCGGTACCGGACACTTCAGTAAGTTCGGCATACGGTATGGATACCGGTACCGCCGGCGCCGGTACAGACTTTCATACCGGTACCGGACACTTCGGCAAGTTCAGTACGACGGCAATACGAGTACCGGGGCCGGACACTTCGTAATTTCGTACAAACGGCAAAAAAATATGCAAGGCAACAGGCCAATCGGGTGTTCGTGGTAGCGGCAGTGTATCGGCTGCTGTGATAGGAGAATCTGATTGGACAGTTTGAATATGAGAACTGCTGTCACTCATTGTTGTTGAGCAGGATGTTCCGAGAATACTCTTTGTAGTGTGTCGGGTTAATACAACGGACGAAGGTGTCTCTGTCGGTATGTTGGTATGTAGTACGTTGGAGTACGTCAGACACTTGGCCAATAGGATCGTGCGGATTGTTTGGTTGTTGTAGTGTCGGCGTGTGACGTGGTATTCCGAGTGTGCATTCCGCCGAGAAGACGTTGGGAGATCGGAGCAACGCGCCTACCATGCTCGCCCCCTTCGTGTTCATTGGACACATTGACGAGTAGGAACATTCCTGTAGTGTTGCTAACACGATATAGCTTGTCTCAACGAACAGCCTAGCAATAAGTTACAGTTACATACGTTGTGTCACGGAGGTAAGTTACAGGGATCGTCTCGTGGTATCACCCACGAGCAGTCCCACGGGTATGTACGAGTAGGCACTATGCGAGGAGGTTTAGGTATTCGACTACGAGCGGTTGTTACTGGGCTGTGGAGAGTTGGCCCACATGACCCACTCCACTTTCCAGCATGTCTCTCCAGACGGAAGTCTCAATAGATATAATTACATTTGTCCTCGAAATTTTTTTAAACCTTATTCACTTGGTTAATGGGACCTGCTCCGCTCTCAGCGCTCCCACTTGGAACACGCCTGCCTAAACCCCCCTCTCGGAGAACCTTCCCGGCATTCTTCGCGTTCCTTACTTTCTTCGCTTTCTTCGTTTCCTTTTTTCCCGTTTCTCTCTTTATTTTCTTCATTCCGTAACTTCATCCAACGTATGATCTACGACTCTACGACGCATCTACGGCGCAAAGTCGTGAGATGTTGAAGTTGACTGCCGGCTTTTTAGTGTTCTACGAGTAGGCACCTACTTTCAGCTCCCTACGCTGGCCACCTGTCGCCGTGGCGCTTCCCCACCACTTTACAACTCGGAGAGCGAGAAGCATGTCGTCTTCAAGCATCTATCGTAGCTCTCCTGCTGAAAAGCCGAAGCCCACCAACCAAAGCCAAGGAGGGGGAGGTGGTGGAGGCTCTGCCGGTGGCGGTGGTACTGCTGCACTGCTGTTCTCCTGTATGTAGTAAAAGTTTGGTCGGTGGGTGGGTGGAGGGTGCACTGCGTCGTCCGTGGTGGGTGGGTGGGCCGTTCTGTACGTGGGAAAGCCGAAGCCCACCAACCAAAGCCAAGGAGGGGGAGGTGGTGGAGGCTCTGCCGGTGGCGGTGGTACTGCTGCACTGCTATTCTCCTGTATGTAGTAAAAGGTTGGTCGGTGGGTAGGTGGAGGGTGCACTGCGTCGTCCGTGGTGGGTGGGTGGGCCGTTCTGTACGTGGGAGTCTTTTTTTCTGTTTCCTGTTTCATAAGAACCAACCAACTAACTGCGCCCCGCGTACCAGGTGTATATTTTGTTCGACGAATTCTATTTATACGTCCCACGCCCATAAATAAACGCCAGTAAGCTACGAGCAGCTGGTTATTTTTAGGCGCCCCAAGTACAATCTTCATGGCAAGTTGTAGAGTCACGTGTTTGTCCAATGTATACTGGGTAGTCGGGTTCGTTTTCCATATACTGCAAGTAGTGGTGTACAACCACAATGCCATCTTGCGTTCGTATTTGGTGCTCTACCACAAGCAGCTGGTGGTGATGATGCGCTATCATACACCCGTTCTGAATAATAAATGTCTTTTTTTGTTGTATTCGCCCGCACTGCCAATCTGAACGTGACATCGCCAGCAAGCTCGCAACACAGCACAGAGTAAACAGCTCTGCCCATAGAGCTCTTGGCATTATCAAGTCGCGGGCTTCATGAAACCATGCACCTTCTATTCCTGTCTCTTTCACATTTGTTGTGTTGTATTCCTGGCGCGAGCGTAGCGGGCGGCGTCTGCCGCCCGCGGAGCAGAGCCCTTGTAATATAATACCTTTTCCCCAGAAGCTACCGATTTACCAACACGCTTAAGCGAGTCATCAGTCGACTGCTGTTTCGTCCCCCTGGACTGTGTCGACGGGCTGTCGGATGGATGTCAGAGGCGGCTTGATCACCCGACCTCTCTTCGTCATGGCTGACGGGGATAACGCGACCCCTGCGGCCCACCATCAGGGTGAACTGCAGGTTGTTGGTGAGAGAATGTGTTTCATGAGTTCCCTAGAGACGCAGTATCTGTATTGCTCACCCCAGCTTTCACACCAACAGGGTTTGTTCGCGTTGGTTGTTGTTGAGACACAAAAGAAGAAGGAGAGAAAGGAATGGAGTCCCCTGGTTGTGTATGTAGGTGTTGCACCAGGGGCTGGTGTGTACCACTCGGGTGCCACCAGCAGGACCGTTGGAAGAACGGGCGGCGATGCCCAAGGCTTTGGCGTGTCCGGCATGAGGGTTTGGAGTGGGGTGTTGTAGACCCAGACTTGAACCCCCGTGTATTTTATGAGGATTGTTCCTCGCAGGTTCGGAGCGTTGCACTTAGAGACGTGGGACCACAGGCTGGCGCGCACCAATCGGGTGCCGCCGGCAGGGCCGTCGGAGGAACGGGCGGCGATGCCCAAGGCCTTGGCGTGTCCAGCACGATGGTTGGGAGTAGTAGTCTTGTAGACTTAGGCTTGAACCCCGTGTAGCATTGTATGCTGATCGTTCGTTGTTACTGCAGTAAACTTCGATTCGGTCCACGGGACTGTAGGTAGGGCTTTAGATAGCCAGTCCTCAGTTCCTCACACCTCTTCTCAGTTGAGTAGTAGGAGGTGGGAAAACGTCGCCAGTGGAAATACATGGATTCCTGGGGCTGACATATATAATTCGGCGAGAGGTTGGGTGGGGGTCCTTTTCAAAGTTCCCAAAGCTCCTGAATTCAACGGTACTGTACGGCACTGAAGTATCGTATCCCTTGTGGTGACAGAATTTGAATTTTCTGATGAGTGCCCGACACAAAATCTGTATGAGACGCTTGTTTCTGAGGCTGATATTCCGATGACTGACATTGTTTTCCAACTGACCCCCTGGTAAGAGAAATGACCTAGTGTGGGTAAGGTACATCAGCAGAGAGTGTAGTGTTTTCCTCTCAAACCAGTTTGAACAACTCTAATAGTCGAACATGTATGGTATAATTTTTAGGTGCCATCCTGTGCGACTTGTAGCATGAATGGTGTGGTAGCATTTTCGCTGCAACCTGAAGTTGGTATTCGTGTTGTTGGTGTTTGTGACTGCTGACAACGAATAATCCGTAGTAGAGTGAAAGAAAGTGTTGTATTCCCCCAACTTGGGATACAACAATCATCTCCGATTTAGATGTGTGCCAGGTCATGGAATGTGTGTTGATGGTCCTGATGTGGTGATGACTGCGTTTGAAGGACAAAGTGATATTTCCAAACGTTCATGGCATGCTGAACGCGTATCGTCTAGGAGAAGACTCTATTTGTTCGGTGTTGACTGATTTAATACTGCAAGCAGGAAACCACGATGGATGTGAACGAGTTAACAACATTTATGCTCATTCGCTTGATGCTAAACGTAGATTGATAAGATAAAAGTTGGGCAGAGAAATTTGTTCTTGTTGACCTGGGAGGGAGGAAGGACATTGTGTCCGTAGGGGGTACAGCGCTACGCCATGTTTGTGGAGAATGATTTCACAAGGCATGCATGGATGTATTTCTTGAAAACTAAATCAGACGCAGGGAGTGCTGTTCGGAGTTTTCTTGCAGTGTGCGTGCTGATGGTGTCCCGTCATAGATTGAGATTGTTAAATCTGACGATGGAGGGAAGTTTTTCGGAAGGGATTTGCATCTGTGCCACGAGCTTTTGATCAAACAAGAGTTCACACTGGCTTATAGTCCGCAATATAGTGATGTTGCATAGCGTGGGTTGGGATTGATATAGGAGGCCGCGGTGGCGGCTCGTATCCAGGCTAAAGTTCTTTTTGAATATGTGCGATTACATAAGACTGATATACTCTGGGCTGAGGCAATGGACTGGGCTTGCGAAGCCATGAATCACACTGCGTGCTCCGCTAACCCTGAGACTAAATCACCGTATGAAATGTGGTATGGAGAACCTCGTCCTGACGGACCGTATCCGTTTTGTTTTTGAAGCCAACGCCCTGCAGGTGACAGCGACCGTCCAAACTGCTGTTGCCATGGGAGGTGTTGCCGTCACAGCTCCCTCCACTGCAATCTTGTCTGCCGATAGGGTCGCAGAGGAGGGAGGGGAGGATAGTGACGGATAGTAGCGACGATGTAGAAAACGAGGTATGGTCGCCTGTTGGAAGAGCAGTTGCCCACACACTTTTGAAACGTGCTGTCGTACTTTCTGGTGCGGGAGTTAATGATGTTGTCTCGGTTGATGCGGGCAGTGTAGTAGGTCATTCCTCTTGTGTTCCATCTTCCGTTGTGAATCGCTTTCGCCCGTGAATATTTTCTCTGATTGAGTCGCCCCCTTTTGTGTGTCTTCTGCAGCGCCTGAGACTGATGGGCAGGAGTAGGGAGGGCAAAAAGATAGAGGAGGAGGTGGTAGAGACGGGAGATCCGGGAGGGAATGATGAGGTAGAGTCGATTGGGCCGGGAGGGCATAATGGTGACGAGTTGATTGGGTCGGGAAGACAGATGGAGGCAGAGGCGTCCCCTTTGCCGATCGTATTCCGCGGTTTGTCGCTGAGCTTGCTGACTGCAGTACTGTTACTCGCGAGAATGGTGAAGTGTGAGATGATAGAACTCGCGTGCGAAACCTGTGCAGTCAAGGAGTAGATCGCGTCTGCACTCGTATTCAATTTTGGATCCATCTTCGCATAAGACATAGTGTATGCCCTTGTAGCAGTAGGTAGAAATGGAATTGCCATAGTTACTGATTCAAGATGTTGGGTCAGAGCCTGGTAGCTATCATGTAGCCCAGCGTTGTACGCCAAGATTTGGGAAGGAGCCAGGTCTGCAGAGGTTGAAGGCTTGATGAGAGCAAGAACGTTCACGTTGGCAGTAAGAGTCCCGATAGGCTGTAATGTGATTGATGCTGAAAGGGTTTTCGAATGGAAAGCAGACGAAAAAGGAAAGATAGTGAAAGCCAAGGCTAGGCTTGTAGTGAAGAACTGCAAGCGGAAGTACGGTGTGGACTGTTTTGAGACTTCCTTGCCTACCGCAAATGCTGTATCTCATAGATTGGTAGTGGCGTTGGCGAGCAAGTACAATTTGGAATTATTTCACTCGGATTGAGCAAACATTTGCTCGGTCGGAATTGGATCACGAAGTGTTGATGGAGTTGCCTCCTGGCTGTGGTTTGGTGTCAGGAAAAGTTGTTCGTTTGAACACAAGAGTTTGTACGGACGAAGGCAAGCATCTAGACTGGTGTTTCGAGCAGTGTATTTCAGACCCCTGTGTCCTGCGTTTCGTGAAGGGAGACGGTAGTGGGGATGGATGTGATTCATGTGGATGACATTCTGTATGCAGGAACGATTAGTCTGGCTGAAGTGTTAATGGCAGCAGCAGCAGACGAATCTGTTTCTACGAAGAATTTGGGTGAGGTCAAGTTCTTTATTGGTTGCGAATAATTTAGGTGACCGCGGGGCTGGCACGATTGAGATTTCTCGGGCGAGATACTACGTGAGGAGTTTTTCTCGAGACGTTAATTGTTTGTCGCATCAGCCCTATCCCTCCTTCCCTTGCCAGCGATACAGGTCCTTGTTGGAGGATGGCGAGGCAGAAAATGTGCCGTTCGAAGAGGTGGTGGCCGAGAGGTGGTGTGGAGCCAGCATGGATCGCCAGCGAGACGAGAACTGATACCTTGAACGCTGTGCGAACTGTGGCCGGCACCCAACGAGCCAACGAAGAGCCACTAGAAAGCAACCCGGAAGATCCTGCATAATCGTCTGGAAATGGCGCATTTAATTTTGTTTTGAAGTTTGTTCGGTTGACATAGTTTGAACAGACAGTTTGGTAGACATAGCAGGTACGCTGGTATTGTTTGTAGTTCGTAGGTACCGACGTTGCGAGATTAGGCTACTGACCGTAGATCAGTTTCAGGATCGATGGTTGTTTTTGTAGCTGAGATGTTTGTTGTTTTGATTTGGATTTCTAGGACGTAGAAATGCGTTTCGCAGTCGACTTCTGAGGCAGAGTACCTTGCGATGGTGGATGGTATGAAGGAGGCTCTCTGTTCGTGAACGGAGTGCTCCTGTTTCTGAGATCCCGTGTGAAGCCTCGTAAGATAGAGGTCCTTTAGGACAGCTCAGGTGCGATTGCGCTCGCAGAAATGACTTTGCGCTGGGCTCTAGGAAGTAGAAGTCTGAATTGTTTTTGATTTTGTTTTTCTTGATAAGTACTTGGTCTAGTTGATACAACAGCCCCTAGGGAGGGTGTTCGTGGTAGCGGCAGTGTATCGGCTGCTGTGATAGGAGAATCTGATTGGACAGTTTGAATATGAGAACTGCTGTCACTCATTGTTGTTGAGCAGGATGTTCCGAGAATACTCTTTGTAGTGTGTCGGGTTAATACAACGGACGAAGGTGTCTCTGTCGGTATGTTGGTATGTAGTACGTTGGAGTACGTCAGACACTTGGCCAATAGGATCGTGCGGATTGTTTGGTTGTTGTAGTGTCGGCGTGTGACGTGGTATTCCGAGTGTGCATTCCACCGAGAAGACGTTGGGAGATCGGAGCAACGCGCCTACCATGCTCGCCCCCTTCGTGTTCATTGGACACATTGACGAGTAGGAACATTCCTGTAGTGTTGCTAACACGATATAGCTTGTCTCAACGAACAGCCTAGCAATAAGTTACAGTTACATACGTTGTGTCACGGAGGTAAGTTACAGGGATCGTCTCGTGGTATCACCCACGAGCAGTCCCACGGGTATGTACGAGTAGGCACTATGCGAGGAGGTTTAGGTATTCGACTACGAGCGGTTGTTACTGGGCTGTGGAGAGTTGGCCCACATGACCCACTCCACTTTCCAGCATGTCTCTCCAGACGGAAGTCTCAATAATATAATACCTTTTCCCCAGAAGCTACCGATTTACCAACATCGGGTACAAACAAGCACGCATGGCCCACTGCAGCAGCATCGCATAATCTTCTTGCTACAACCGTCAGATTGGAGTTATAGTTTTCGCGCACATATTGAAGTGTTCCGCCCGCCCCGCCCCGCCCCCCCCCCGATCCCTCTTGTTCAAACGCCCCATCTAAAATCAAAATCTGCCAGAGTAGTAAAATCGGGTATCCAGAAAATGAGGCATCGCTGGTACGGAGGTGGCTCCATGATTTGGAACCGGTGAATTACGTGGAGAATCTAGGCCACATCGATCATTGTCCCTGTTTCCCACAAACCCAAAGCCAGAGAACATACGCTGAATGAGAAATACTGAGGATACGAGGAGATTGTCGCCACGTCGTCCCAGGCGGCTCGGTCGTTGGGACTGACTGCCGCCGCTCTTGCCGTGGAGTGGACTTCGCGGGCTCCCCGTTCCGCACAATTCCAAATACGAACCAGCACCAATACGACAGCTTTCTTCGGAGCAGGAAGGAGCACAAGACCCAAGCAACTTGGGGAGCCGCGTGTATGGGACTTATCACGGGAGCTAACCTCCGTGGCGTGAACTGGCGGGGACTGTGACATGAGTACCCGGGCGGGGCTCGCAGGTTTGCTTGCCTCCGTTTACGCAGTGAAACCCACTCGTAGAGGTCTTATGGCGTTATGATCGCACTGAACTATGGGAGAAAGCTGATATGATTGGATGCGACCATATGGACAGCTTGGAGAAGAAGTGTACCAGAAACAAACCAGGTATCCTTCGAGCTACAACTAATGTAGCTGACGTTTTCGCACGCACCTCGTACAGCAGTACTACCGTATGCATATATACCAGGTATACAGCAGGTAGATTCCCACCAGCAGATTGAGCACACCACCAATGAATAGCTGTCGTTTCCCGTGGCCTCTGCTGTGTCGAGCGACTGTTTCTGTTGCGTCGCTCTTCGAGTGCTGATGATGGCACTGCTTCTTCTATCTACTCGTAAAAATAAATACCTGGTATGTAGTTTCACAAACAGACAAGAGGCCTTCGGACAAGTAGTCAGCGTGGGGGTTGGTCGGGCGCGGTATTACACTACAACGTACGAACAACTGCCCCGTAGCGCGTGCTCACCACAGCAGCCAGAGATATCGGGTGTTTCGACCTTCTCTATACCAGGTATGCCCTAGAATGCCCAGCGTACAACGAACGTACCGGTACTGCTGTAGATGGTGGTGGGCCCTTCCATAGCAAAATCGTAGAGCAAGTCAACCCGAATCAGACATGTATCCATGATTTGAGATCCAATAATAAAAGAAATATGACACCGCCCCTTCGAAGCATTGTTTTTGTCAGGATAGTCCGTAGGCTGCAGGACTTATACTATAGCCAGGCCGCCAGGCGAAAGGCGTTGTCTGGGGAGCGTGGGTTGCATGCTACCCTGTCCTGTGCCCTACGAGTATTGCACCAGGATACTCGGCCCTAGCTACGAGTTTAGGCACCAGGATACGACGTACCAGAGGCTGCTGGGATGCACGATTCGATGAAGACATCTTTTTTTCCACATAAATCTGCCCCCGATTCCACCCCCCTTCCGCCTAGTTTGTCCAAACGCCCCACTCACCATCGAAATCGGCCTGAGTAATAAACACCTATACGCAGTTGATATCACGTCATTATCTTTCTGACCATCCATGACGTCGTTTTCAATTCTTTTCCCCCTACCCCACCCCCCCCCTCCAACGCCCCCTCTTTTCCAACCACCCGCACGATCGCCTAGATAGACCTAGCACCACGCGTATAACAAGCCGCTACATATATTTGATCTCACAGCCGAAATGCCTCGAACGCCCCCTTCTTCCCCATCACCCGCACCGTCGCCTAGACCTAGCACCACACGTATAACAAACCCCTCACCTAAAGCCCTTCCCCCCCAACCCCCCCCCCCCCCCCCCAACCCATCCCAACCCCACCCCCTCGAACACTCCACCCTCTCTTTACTCACTGATTGTACTACTTACCCCAGGATATACATGATAAACTGATGCATTATTTACAAAACCGTCACATTTATCCCCTCAGAACAATGTATAGTTTCCACGCACATACTGAGCTGCCCCACACGCCCCCCCCCCCCCGCCCCAACCCCCCCCCCCCCCCCCCCCCTCCCCCCCCCCCTCCAAACCCGCTCGCTTTTGATCAAAACCAGGCCCCCACGTCCTTCAAAACTTCGCCCCCCCCCCCTCACCGGTTATTTGACTTACAAGATTCACTTGATAAAAGGATACATTTCCCTCCACAGCTGTCAGATTTTGTCCCCCTCAGAAACGGGTTTTATAGTTTCCGCGCACAGACTGACTAAAATCACCCTGTTGACCCTGATAGCTACACTGTAGTTGTAAGGGGAGTCGCCGACCTATATCCTTAATGAGTACACACAACTCGTAATGCGCGCGATCGGAGTATCACACACAGCTTGCAAAGATGAGTTTCGACGAAATCTTCGATCTCACAGCTGGAGTGTATTTTCATTTTTTATAATATATATGGTACCTTTCATTTATGTTGTTTTATTTCCTTGTTTTGGAAACAATCGGCAGTACCAACCTCGGTACTTGTACGTATCCGAAGAGACGACGCCTCACACTTCAGCAAAGTACCAAGCACGGCTGTACAGGATGTGGTGCCCCGATATTATTTTGTCTAATTCGTATGATCTGCTGTATCCAGCCACACCCGGTGCCTGATGAGTAGTAGCAGGCTCCGTGCTACTGAGGGCGTTTCGCGCATGACATTGCTGGTATTTTGTGTATGATATGGAACAATACTCGGGGCTGCTGCGTGGTAACTCCCGATGTAGGTTGTGGCTCATGACTGACCACGCCCTGTTGCTTTGCTGGTGGCTAGCTGCTGATGTACGCTTTGCTGGTAGCAGTTGATATATCGCTCTTGTTTTGGAAACGATTCGCAGTACCAACCTCGGTACTTGTACAACCTCGATACTTGTACTTATCTGATTAGAGCACGCCTTATCCTTCACCAAAGTACGAAGCACGGCTATACAGCAGTGTGACGTGTTGCCGATGTCATTTTGTTCATTTTACATGATCTGCTCGCTAGTAGCTGATGGCATACGCTTTGCTGATCGCGGGTGATTTACCGCTCTGATCGACGCGGCTGTGTGGTCCTGACGTGCTTTCGGCTCTGCTGCCCATTGTTGATATACGGACGTGCTGGCTATGTTACGTATGTCTGCGGAGCGGTACCGAGAGGGGTTTGCTGTTTTGATTGCTGTTGATATACAGCTGCGCTGAATAAGCTTTCCGTTCGCTGATCGCAGTTGATAGACCGTGCTGGTTATATATGCAGCTGCTCCGGACATGCTTTTGCTTTGCTGATCGTGGTTGATACACCACCCGGGTCGACACCGCTGCGCCAGACATGCCTTAGCTTGGTGGCGGTAGATACCGCTGCGTCAGACATTATTTTGCTTAGACCGCGGCTGATAGAGTGCGCTGGTGATATACAGCTGCACCAGAGATGCTTTTGCTTTGCTGTTCGCGGTTGATGAACCGCCCAGGGCGACACGGCTGTGTCGTCGAGAAGTGCTTTAGTTTTAGTTTTTGATTGCTGTTGGTATACAGCTCTCGCGGTTGATACACCGCCCTCGTCGACACGGCTGTATCGTCCAGAAGTGCTTTCGCTTTAGGTATATTTATTGCTGTTGATATGCAGCTATACCGCGCTGGAGATATACAGCTGCGCCAGATATTATTTCAATTTGTTGATTGTGTTTGATACACCGCCGTGTCGACCAGAAGTGCTTTCGCTTCAGTTTTGATTGCCGTCGATATACAGCTCTCGAGATTGATATACCGCCCAGGTCGACACGGCTGTGTCGTCCAGAAGCGCTTTCGCTTGAGTTTTTGATTGCTGGTGATATACAGCTATACCGCGCTTGTGATATACAGCTGGGCCAGATATGCTTTTGCTTTGCGGTTCGCGGTTGAGACACCGCCCAGGTCGACACGGCTGTGTCGTCCAGAAGTGCTTTCGCTTTCGTTTTTGATTGCTGTTGATATACAGCTTTCGCGGTTGATATACCGTCCTGGTCGACACGCGGCTGTGTCGTCCAGAAAAATGTGTTTGCCTTAATTTTTGATGGCTGTTGATATACAGCTATACCGCGCTGGTGGTATACAGCTGGGCCAGAGATGCTTTTGCTTTGCTGTTCGCGGTTGAGACACCGCCCAGGTCGACACGGCTGTGTCGTCCAGAAGTGCTTTCGCTTGAGTTGATTGCTGTTGATATACAGCTTTCGCGGTCGATATACCGTCCTGGTCGACACGCGGCTGTGTCGTCCAGAAAAATGCTTTCGCTTTAATTTTTGATGGTTGTTGATATACAGCTATACCGCGCGGTGATATACAGCTGCGCCGGATATGCTCTTGCTTTGCTGATTGCGGTTGATTAACCGCACTGGTCGATACGGCTGTGTCGTCCAAGTGTTTTTGCCATAATTTTCGATTGCTGTTGATACACATCTCAGATACGCTTTTGCTTTGCTGATCGCGGTTGGTATACCGCGCTGGTGACATACACTTGCGCCAGATATGTTTTTGCTTTGCTGTTCGCGGTTGTTACCGCTCTGGTCGACATGGCTGTGTCGCCCAGAAGTGCTTTTGCTTCCGTTTTTGATTGCTGTTAATATACAGCTGTCGCGGTTGATATACCGCCTTGGTCGACACGGCTGTGTCGTCCAGAAATGCTTTCGCTTTAATTTTTGATGGCTGTTGATATACAGCTATACCGCGCTTCACCGGATATGCTCTTGCTTTGCTGATTGCGGTTGATACACCGCACTGGTCGACACGGCTGTGTTGTCCAGAAGTGCTTCCGCCATAAATTTTTATGGCTGTTGATACTCAGCTCAGATATGCTTTCGCTTTGCTGATCGCGGTTGATATTCCACGCTGGTGATACACACTTTGCGCCAGATATGTTTTTGCTTTGCTGATCGCGGTTGATACCGCCCTGGTCGACATGGCTGTGTCGTCCAGAAGTGCTTTCGCTTTCGATTTTGATGGCTGTTGATATACAGCTATACCACGCTGGTGATATACAGCTGCGCCAGAGATGCTTTTGCTTTGCTGATCGCGGTTGATACATCGCCCTCGTCGACACGGCTGTGTCGTCCAGAAGTGCTTTCGCTTGAGTTTTTGATTGCTGGTGATATACAGCTATACCGCGCTGGTGATATACAGCCGGGCCAGAGATGTTTTTGCTTTGCTGTTCGCGGTTGAGACACCGCCCAGGTCGACACGGCTGTGTCGTCCAGAAGTGCTTTCGCTTGAGATTTTGATTGCTGTTGATATACAGCTGTCGCGGTTGATATACCGCCCAGGTCGACACGGCTGTGTCGTCCAGAATTGCTTTCGCTTTAATTTTTGATGGCTGTTGATATACAGCTATACCGCGCTGGTGATATACAGCCGGGCCAGAGATGCTTTTGCTTTGCTGATCGCGGTTGATACACCGCCCAGGTCGACACGGCTGTGTCGTCCAGAAGTGCTTTCGCTTGAGTTTTTTATGGCTGTTGATATACAGCTATACCGCGCTGGTGATATACACTTGCGCCACAGATGCTTTGCTTTGCTGTCGCGATTGATGCACCGCCCAGGTCGACACGGCTGTGTCAACCAGAAGTGCTTTCGCTTCAGGTTTTTGATTGCTGTTGATATGCAGCTCTCGTGGTTGATATACCGCCCTGGTCGGCACGCTGTGTCGTCCAGAAGCACTTTCGCTTTTGGTTTGATGGCTGTTGATATACAGCTACACCGCGCTGGTGATATACAGCTGCTCCAGAGATGCTCTTGCGTTGCTGATCGCGGTTCATACACCGCCCAGGTCGACATGGCTGTGTCGACCAGAAGTGCTTTCGCGTTCGTTTTTGATTGCTATTTCTATACAGCTATCGCGGTTGATATGCCGCCCAGGTCGACGCGACTGTGTTGTCTAGACGTGCGTTCCCTTTGGTTTTTGATGGCTGTTGATATACAGTTATGCTGCGCTCATGATATTCAGCTGCGCCGGACATGCTCTTGCTTTGCTGATAGCGGTTGATATACCGCACTGGTCGGCGCGGCTATGTCGTCCAGAAGTGCTCTCGCTTTAGATTTTGATTGCTGTTTATACACAGCTCAGATATTATTTTGCTTTGCTGATCGCGGTTGAGATACAGCTGCGCCAGACATGTTTTGCTTTGCTGATCGTGGTTGATACCGCTCTGGTCGACATGGCTGTGTCATCCAGAAGTGCTTTCTCCTTCGATTTTGATACTGTTGTATGCAGCTATACCGCCCTGGTGACATGCATCTGCACCAGATATGCCTTAGCTCTGCTGATCACGGTTGATATACCGCGCTGGTGGTATACAGCTGCGCCAGATATGCTTTTGTTTTGCTGGTCGTGGTTGATATATACCGCTCTGGTCGACACAGCTGCATTTTCTAGTAGTGCTTTTGCTTCAGGTTTTGATTGCTGCTGAATACAGCTATACCACGCTGGTGATATACGTCTGCGCCAGGTATGTCTCTTCTTTGCTGATCGCGGTTGATATACCGCTCTGCTCGCTTGACACGGCCGTGTCGTCCAGAACGGCTTCGCTTTAAGTTTTTGATTCCTGTTGACGTACAGCTATACCGCGCTGGTGACGTACATCTGCGCCAGGTATTTTTCTTGCGGCTGATTGAGAATGATATACCGCTCTGGTCGAAACGGCTGTGTTGTCCAAAACGGCATCGCTTTAAGCTTTAGACGGCTCTTGATATACAGCTGCGCCAGATATGCTTCCGCTATGCTGATTGCGGTTGATGTTCCGCGCTGTTGATATACCGCCGCGCTCTGGCTGACACGGGTGTGTCGTCCAGAGCGGCTTCGCTCTAAGTTTTTGATTGCTGTTGACATACAGCTATACCGCGCTGAGACAGCCAGATATGTTTCTTGCTGCTGATCGCGGTTGATCTATCGCCCTGGTGGACACGGCTGCGTCGTTAAGAACGGTTTTGCTCTAAGCTTTTGATGGCTATTGATATACACCTGCGACAGATATGCTTTCCGCTGTGCTGATTGCGGTTGATGTTCCGCGCTGTTGATATACAGTTGCGCCAAATACTATTCCCCTTTGCTGATCGCGGTTGGTATACCGTGCTGTTGATATACAGCTGCGCCGGGTATACTTTCGCTTTGCTGATCGCGGTTGATATACCGCGCTGTTCAGCACGGCCGTGTCGTCCAGCGGTGCTTTTGCTTAGTATTGTGATTGTTGTTGATATACGGCTGCGCTAGATATGCTTTCGCTTTTGCTGATTGCGGTTGATATACCGCACCGGTGATATATAGCTGCGCCAGATATGCTTTTGCTTTGCTGAACACGGTTGATATACCACGCTGGTGATATACAGTTGCTTCATACATGCTTTGCTTCGCTGATCGCGGTTGATATACTGCCCTCGTCGACACAGCTGCGTCGCCCAGCAGTGCTTTCGCTTAAAGTTTTGATTGCTGTTGATACACAGCTATACCGCGTTGCTAGTAATATACAGCTGTGCCAGATCGTGCCAGATATGCTTCGCTTCGCTGATCGCAGTTGATATACCGCGCTTGTGATATGCAGTTGCGCCAAATAGGCTTTTGCTTGGCTGGCCTCGCAGTTGATACACCTCCCTGGTCGACACGGCTGCATCGTCCAGAAGTGCTTTCGCTTTAGGTTTGATTGCTGCTGAGATGCAGCTATACCGCGCTAGAAATATGCAACTGCGCCAGATATGCTCTTGCTTTGCTGATCGCAGTTGATACACAACTTTGGTTAACACGGTTGGGTCGTCCAGAAGGGATTTCGCTTCAGTTTTCTGATTGCTGCTGATATCCGGCGCGCCAGATAATTTTTTGCTTTGCTGATCGCGGTTAATATACAGTTGCACCAAATGCGCTTTGCGTTGCTGACTGCGGTTGATTTACGGCCTTGGTGATAACAGCTGCGTCAAGTATGCCTTTGTTTTGCTGATCGCGGTGAATATACCGCTTTGGCAGTCACGACCGTGTCGTCTAGCAGTGCTGTCGCTTTGGTGTCCTGACCGCTGTTGATATATAGCTGTGGCAGTATGTTTTTGCTTGGCTGATCGCGGATGATACACCGCACTTTTGATATGCAGCTGTGCCAGGTATACTTTCTTTCTGTGGATCGCGGTTGATATACGGCTCTGATCGACACGGCGGTGTGGCCCAGAAGTGCTTTCGCTTTGCTGATCGTAGTTGATATACGATTGGGTTAGTTGTGTTTTCGCGCTTCCGATTGGTTACGCCACAGTGGGGACATACACACATCATGGCCGGCTGGGCCAAATGTGCTTTCGCTCTGCTGATCGCCATGGATGTACGGCTATGCCAGATATGATTTCGCGCTGCTGACCGCGGTTACATCGCTCTGGTCGACACGACTGTGTCGTCCAGCAGCGGTTTTGCTTTGCTGCTCGGGGTTGATATGCGGCTGTGCCTGTTGTACTTTCGCTTTGCTAAAATCGCGGGCGCGGCTGTGCCTGAGGGAGTTTGTTCTGCCGATCGCTGTTGATATACAGGGGTCGCGGATATCCTTTCGCTTTGCGGATCGCGGGGATCTACCGCTCTGGTCGACGTGGTTGTGGCGTCTTGAAGGGCCTTCGCTTTGCTGTTTGTTGACATACGACTGGGCTGGGTATATTTTGCTTCGACGATACGCGTCTAGGCAATCTCGCTGGGCCGATCGCGGTTGATGTGCCGCCCTGGTCGACTGATCGCGGTTAATGTACCGCCGTGATCGACACGGCTGCGTCGTCCAGCAGTGCATCTTCTTCCTTGCTCACGGTTGATACACGGCTGGGTTAGTTGTATTTTGATGTGCTGATTAGTTACGCCGCTCATTGACGTGGTATTACGGTTGCTATCGGTTTCTATTTATTCGCTCCTCGCTAGCAATATATCGCTTCCATAGCCACGGTGGTGCCAGCGGGCTTTGCGTCGCTGACCTCGGCACGGTAGTACCATCAGGTTTCGTTCTGCCGGCCTCGGTACGTTGCGCTGCTACATCGCTGGTCGCTGGTTGGGTGCAGTGGGTATACCACCATCGCTGGATCGGCTTTGCCGGAGATATGTTGTCTTGCCAGTTGCTAAGGTTACACAGATGATTCGACTGTCTTCATTGCCGCGGCTGACTTTCGGGTCGCGACTGAGATACACCTATGGTGGACATGGGTCAGCGTTGCGACCGCTATACCACTCGTTACTGTTGATATACACTTCATGCTGACGCAGTTCGATCAGAGGCGACTGCGTGTGTCGCGGGTTGCGGGGTTACACAGCTAGGGTTGATGTGCTGGCAACGTCGTTGCAGTCGATACGGCATATATCTCGGATGCCGATGCCGCTGCTCCCTTGTCTTCTCACTGACGCGCGCGGGTTACGGTTTAGTAATGGGCGGGGTTACCATGTGGCAGGTTAACCCGCTTCTGCTGCGAGAGATAGCAACTTTGCGAAACAAGACCGGAACGAACTCATGGTCTACTTCGCTGGCTGCTGGTTGGTTGCGGTTGACACACGTGTCTTGCTGGTTGCTGTGTTCATCCAGATGTTGACGATTATCTTCGTTGCCGCTACTGCTTCACGGGTCGCGGTTGAGATACAGCTGTTCCTGACATGAGTCAGGGTGGCGACCGCTATACCGACCGCTATACCGACCGCTATACCGACTGCTGTACCGCTCTTTACTGAGGATATACAGTTCATGCTGATGCAGTTTCATCAGGGATGGCTGCACGTTTCGTTTGTTGCGGTGGTTACACATCTATCGTTGATGCGCAGATCGAACAGTTATCACTGGCTCGGCCGCACCAGATGGTTTTGCTTTACGGGTTGCTCTGGGTACTAACCCCTTTGGGACTTCGGAGGGCAACGTTGACGAATATAATTGGCAATTGCAAGGTCAGCCACACGACGTTACACGGGCTGCTAGCTTCGACTAAGGAGTGGGGATTATAATGTGCGATTCCAACGCAAGGAGCTGCGCGATACGCGCTTAGCATGAAGCATCGTGTGCTGCGCACTCATGCTATGACAATGACCACCTTTCTTACTTGTTTTATCGCTATGCGTGGGCTCCGAAAGGGTTAATGTCGGTATTAATGTGGGTACACAGCTGTCGCTGACACACGGCTGTGTGGATATGCAACCATCATTGGCACTGTTGTGCCAGATATGGTTTCACGTTGCTGATCGCTGTTGATATACAGCTGTGTCGAAAGTGATTTCGCTTTGCGGGTCGCTGCTAACATACAGTTATTGCCCACACGGATGTGTTGTCGCTGTTGCCTCGCTAGTCGCCGTTGATAGTCGTTGATCACTGTCGCTGTTGATATACAGCGGTTGATGGCACGGCTGTCATATTGGCTGTTGCATCGCTGATTGCTGTTATACGACGATTTCCGGCGCGGGCTATTGGCTGTTGCTCCGCTGATCGATGTTGGTAAACAACAATATCCGGCGCAGCCGTGCCGGAGCTGCTTTGTGTGACCGCCGACGTGGCTGGGGTATGGTTGCTGTGGCTTCGCTAGTCGCTGTCGGTATACAGCAATCACGGGCATGGTTGTGCCAGAGGCTCTACTTCGCTGACCTCGGCGTGGCAGTGTCAGAGGCTTCTGGTTCGCGCATCTCGGCACGGCGGTGCTGGAGGCTTTGGTTTTGCTGATCTCTATAGATAAACAGCTATGACTGGCACGGCGGTGTTATCTCTGGGCCGCTGCAGTTGATTTGCTTGTTGCTGATGGTAGTTTCTGGGCGCTGTCAATATATAAAAGCTATCGATGACACGACTGTGTCCATACATAGTGGCCGCTGCTTCGTGAATTGAGGTTGTCATATCATCATCGCTAGCACGGCGGTGCCGGAGGTGTTTTTGCCTAGCTGGCTGCTGATGTTAAACAGATACTGACGCCTGTCTTCGTCGCCGCTGTTGCCTCGCAGGCCGCGGTTGACAGACAGTTACGGCTGACATGGGGTCAGAGTTGCGACCGCTATACCGCTTGTAACTCTGTTAATACACATGTAATGCTTACGCAGTTTTATCAGAGGTGATAGTGTGTATCGCTGGTGGCAGTGGTTACACATGTATGGTTGATGTCTGACATCGTGGTTGCAGCCGACACTGCATACATTTCAACGGATACCGAGACCGCTGCCCCCATATCTTCCTACCTACGCGCAGGGGCTGCGGTTTGATAATGGGCGGGTGTCGCGGTGTGACGGGTAAACCCGCTGCTGCTGCGAGGACTCGACACGCTAAACACAGTTCGTCAGCTACCCAGTACAGCTACCAATCGACGGCCCCATCCCCGGGTCCCTCTCCACGTGATAAGGGCGTACATGCACCGGCAGGGTGTACGCCGCAACGGGTGGGTGGGCGCCTCGCTGGCCCAGTAGCCCCCAACCCCCAACGATCTGGGTGCTGCGGGAAAAAGCACGCAACGCCCGCGCGCCAGGGGAGTTGGAGGTCGGGACGGGGCCGGGGTCGCCGGGGAGGCGGCGACCGCGGCCTACTCGCTTCCCCTGCCATTCCGCCGCCCGCCCCCGGTCCGCCCGGGCGATAGCTGAGCGGGTGACTATAAATCTCGGTTGCAGGCCTAGTTTTTTTTTCTAGCTACTGGTGGTATCGCAGACACATGCGTGACTCGCGGCAGCTTTTCCTATTATTTCGTCACATCTTAATTTCGCTGTTAGGTAATGGTAGGTAGGAGGGGCCCGGAGTCGCGCTGTTAGTCTGTGCTAACGTCAGGTTTTCTCGATGGATTGGCTGGACACACAGCATCACTTCGACGTTCGCTTAGTTGTTTAGCAGAACAAGGAGCGTGAAATTATTTCCCCCCGTTTTTAACGTACGATGTTGTGTATTGACATTCAGATAGTCTTGTATTGGCATTCGCGGTAGGTGGGTGCGGATGAATGGCTCCGGCGCCTAAATCATCGCCAGACTGGCGTGCGGCTTATTCTACCCTCAACTCCACAGCTTTCCGCCGACGAACATCGGTGGATGGACACATGGGCGTATTTAGGGACCCCATGCAATGGCCGCTCCGACGGTGGCCATGGCGTGCCCCGGCGTGGGACGCCGGCGCGGAGGGGAGCGTGTTTGTGCCGGGTTTCGTGCGCAAACACGAAGCGGTTTGGGACGAACTCGTCCTGCAGAAACACCCACTCCGTGACGAGATTACATCATGCTGGTGTTTGGAACATGGAACGAGCAGTACCGAGGTACCATGTACCTGGTGTGTTTTACGGTGACCGCTGCTGCTCTTGCTCGGAGCACTTATTAAACCAGTGACGGTGCTTCTAAGCGAACGCAAACGTAGGCTAATCCTAATTGATTTACCACACCCGCCGGCCCTTCGCCTCGTGCACGCCACTGTATGGAAACAATTCACAAGAAGTTTGGGCGAGACAGCGACCCCAGTCCGGTAGCCGATGCAGAGTATAAAAAGCAATGGAAGTATGGGTAGGCCCACCGGCTGGGGGAGGAGGCCTCATCTAATCCAATACTTACTTTAAATGATCGGTGAAGCCGCAGAAGAGCACTACAGTAAAATCGTGTTTCCAGAAAATGAGGCGTCGATGGTACGGAGGTGGCTCCATGATTTGGAACCGGTGAATTACTTGGAGAATCTAGGCCACATCGATCGTTGTCCCTGTTTCCCACAAACCCAAAGCCAGAGAACATACGTTGAAGAAGAAATGCTGACCATCCCACCCACCCAGCTTATGCATGCAGTAGTTTCTTGTTTTACAACCTTGGCGGACCGGAGAAGTCTGCGAGCGCCTCGCCACACTCAGCCCCGTGCGGAAGCAACCAGGGATGTCTTCAAATGGATCCGAGATTGGAACAAAGCTGTTGGTTCCGGCCTATTTGGGCTATCTGAGGCACAGTACCGGAGCCACAATCATTGTCTTCAACCTCCGCCCAACGGGCAAGAACAAGAGGAAGCAGAAACAATTTCGGAGCACCCTAGACATCCTGCGTGCTGAGTAGCTTCTGCGCCGTGTTTCATTTTATTATATTTCATTTTATTGTATTTTATTTTGTTTTCCAGGATTACTGCCGCGCTGAGCGCTCAGCGCGGAGGTACATCACGGGCGAGACCCTCCTGCTTCGGGGCAGGAGGCCTCATGTAATCCAGTATTTACTTTAAATGATCGGTGAAGCCGCAGAAGATACTACAGTAAACACTACCGGCCAGCTGATATCACCTCATTATCTTTCTAGCCATCCATGCCGTACGCAGCTCCAATTCATTTCCGCCCCCCTTTTTTTAATATTTTTCCCCCGCGCTTGTGTTCAAACGCCCCACCTACAATCGAAATCGGCCAGAGTAATAAACACTTCTATGCAGATGATATCACGTCATTATCTTTCTTGCCATTCATGGCGTTGCTTTCATTCACACCCCCCCCCCCCCTCCTCAACGCCCCTCCTTCCCCACCACCCGCACGATCGCCTAGACCTAGCACCACGCGTATAGCAAGCCCTTACATATATGCGTAATACGCGCGATCGGAATATCACACACAAGCTTGCAAATATCAGTTTCGACCAAATCTTCGATCTCATAGCTGGAGTGTATTTTTATATTATTATACGTGACCTAAACCTCAAGAAAACCCTCCCCCCTCCCCCCGCCCCCGAACCCCCCGCCCCCCGCCCCCCCCCTTTTTTTTCCCCGCTCCCTCTTGCTCAAACGCCCCACCTAACATCGAAATCTGCCAGAGTAATAACCACTTCCACGCACTTGACATCACCTCGTTATCTTTCTAGAGCCATCCATGGCGCTGCTGCAATTCACCCCCCCCCCAACGCCCCCTCCTTCCCCACCACCCGCACGATCGCCTAGACCTAGCACCACGCGTATAGCAAGCCCTTACATATATGCGTAATACGCGCGATCGGAATATCACACACAAGCTTGCAAATATCAGTTTCGACCAAATCTTCGATCTCATAGCTGGAGTGTATTTTTATATTATTATACGTGACCTAAACCTCAAGAAAACCCTCCCCCCTCCCCCCGCCCCCGAACCCCCCGCCCCCCGCCCCCCCCCTTTTTTTCCCCGCTCCCTCTTGCTCAAACGCCCCACCTAACATCGAAATCTGCCAGAGTAATAACCACTTCCACGCACTTGACATCACCTCGTTATCTTTCTAGAGCCATCCATGGCGCTGCTGCAATTCACCCCCCCCCCCCCGACGCCCCCTCCTTCCCACCAATCCCGTACCATCGCCTAGACCTAGCACCACGCGTATAGCAAACCCGTACATATATGCGATCTGGTGTTGTTTTACCCCCCACCCCCACCCCAACCTTCTCGAACGCTCCGCTCTCTCTTCACTGGTTGTACGACTTACAGGATATGATGTATAGCTTCCACGCACAGATTGAGCTGCCCCGCCCGTCCCCCCCCCCCCCCTTCCCCGCCCCGCTCCCTTTTGATCAAACCCAGGCCCCCACGTCCTTAAAAACTCCGCCCTCCCCTCACCGGTTATTCGACTTACAGGATTCACTTGATAAACTGATGCATTTCCTTCCACAGCCGTCAGGTTATGTCCCCCTCAAAAACGGGTTTTATAGTTTCCGCACACACACTGACTAACATCATCGTGTTGACCCTGATAGCTACACTATAGTTGCAAGGGGAGCCGCCGACCTATATCCTTAATGAGGACACACAACCCGTAATATCCACGATCGGAGTATCACACACAGCTTGCAAAGATTAGTTTCGACAAAATATTCGATCTCACAGCTGGAGTGTGTTTATATTTTTTTAATATACAAGGGCTCCGCATGGGCGCCGGCATTCTCCGGCGCCCATGCTTCGGGTAGGGCAGGGCAGCACTTCGATAACTTAAGGTGTAGCTGTCCGATTTGGCATGCATTGAGCTTTAAAGTAATGCCAAAAGTTTAATACGAACATGGATTATGAAAGTCATGCTTTGACAAAAGAAAAAACGTAATATTATACAACAAAGAAGGCAAGGATAGGCGAATCAAAATATGTTAAATGCGCCGTCAAGTAAAAGCTGGCGTCTATCAAACAAAAATACCGAAAAGAGTATTATAATTGAGAACCTGCGTCGCCTCTAGGCGAAACAAAAGAGGCCTTGGCATTAATGAAGAGACTGCACTGCTGTCCCCGTGGCAATGGAGGTTCGAAGTCGACAGGATGCAAAGTCGGTTTGCATCAAACGTCGACATAAGGACATGTCAGCCGGCGAGGTTTTGGAAGAAGATTGCTTTGTTTGTTACGTGAAGGCTGTCGCATTGATTGGTCTGCGTGGTCGCGGGCGAGGAGGAAAACATAGAAGAGGAGGGCGATCTCTCGTTGCGTCGGCGTTGTCTAAGATTGGTGCGGGGATGGCTTTGCTCGTACGGGAGGTTGGCGTAGCGCTTCTTCTCTGTTTTTTCTCGGGAAGGCGGGATATGTGTGTCTGCTGTCTTTCCTTCGTGGGGGCTTTCACGTTGTCGAAATCGGACGCGTCCCCTCAATGCATAATATCCGGAGTGTCTCTACCATGACGACTGCTGATGGTGCCGTGCGTATTTCCTAGAGACTGACATATTATTTACTGGTAGTAATAATAATATACCTTTGCAACATTTTTTTTTCTTCATCCCATGTATTATCCCCGCACCACTCTCGCGCTCCCTCCCAGTAGTAACTCAGATCCGGGGTCACATAGCGGGCCCTCCTCCTCCCTCCCCACTTCGGCACGTGCTTTCACGTTTACCGCGAGGAGAATCCAGCATTTTCTTCCCTCGTCGACTCGCGTCGAACCAACCCACGCTGCTAGGCGCTCTCAGCAGTTAGTTGATCCCTGTTTTTTTTTTGCATTTTTGCAAATAAAGTCAAATCTTATCGTGGTGGGTGTCGAACTCAAGGACAACCAAACGTTAGTAGTATTCGAGGGTAAAACCACTATTATTAATAGACCATTGGGGCGGCCGGCTGACAATTGATTAAAACAAAACAGGATATTTGCATGGAGATTACATTCCCTCCCCCATATTGTATGATATTACGATGGTTGACGCGATATGTATAGAACAAAGCGCCAAATACCTAAATATCAGCGTACGCGGAGTTTTAGATATCATGAATAACGAACGACCGCGACGGCAGAGCACGGCAAAGCATAGCGCTTCGCTCTGCTGAGCTAGCGGTGCGCTGCTGAGCTGAGCCGCAGGGCATCGCAGGGCACTGCACGGCGCTTCGTTGCTGTAAGCTATAGCGCTGCGATGGGGTGCTGGGCGGTGTCGAGCTGATGAGCCAAGCCCAGATCTCAGCCGATGAAGCTTCGTCAAGTACAAAACAAATGGTGCGAATCAAAGAAAAGCTAAAGCTGGACCGTTCCGCAACTAATGCACAGGCGGCAAATAAGCGGCAAATGGTAGGAGGTTCAACTTACTAGACAAAAAGGAAGAAAAATCGCGAAAAGGTTCAAAATCGTGTTGGCAGAAAAACCAAATTTGCAGGAAGCAGCTGAAAGGTCAAGAAACAGGCAGTATTTCCGTTGTTGTTGTTGTTGTCGTTCTCACATTTTTAACTCGCATAATCAAGTCCGTGGTCACAGGACAGGCTCCAGTCACTCTGGAGCTGAGGAATACCCTCGGGGAAAAACACAAACCAAAGGTGGTACACGCATGAATCACAGCTGACGCAATTCATGCCTCCACCAGAAACATATAAAAGTGAAATCGGGAGTCAGTCTACGATGTGCCAGGTCCATACCGGTGCATACGTCTCATTACTCGCGCCTGGAAAAACCGACTATACCGCTTGCCACCCAAGAAAGACTACCACGCATATATTACACGTGGTATCTATCACTACGCATACGCACAACAGACGCAAGTCGATTGGAAAAAAGAAACAAAGAAGAGAAAGGAAAGGAAATGGGTGCATGGGGCCAAGAAAAAGAAAAGGTAAATAAATTTTGGGGGGTCTACTGGCGAGGCTGCCACCAGAACGATGCCACGTGGTTTTTCGACGATCTACAGCAGTACTACGAACGACTTCCGACACACCCACCGAAGCACGGACTACCGGCGAATTACGCGATCGACAGCTGGCTGTGGTTGTCACGTGTCTCTGTGTTAGGGACCCCTGTGCGCTGCCTCTTGTTAGCTCTTGTTTGGGTAAAACATGCGGTGTGCTCGATGGTCTCACGGCAGCAACACACCAGAATCAGAACGTCCGCTCGTACGACGTATCATTCTTACAGGAAATGTAGTATTTTTTTTCTCTTTCAATAAGAACATAAAACGGTTGTTACATATTGGACAGAGTGATTCGTGTACGACTAAACTTGCCAACGGCACTCGTACTGCACTTTGAGCTATCTGCTGTGGTTCTGGTTGCTACTAGTTGCTGCAGTATGTGCTAGAAGGTTCGCCCTTCGGCTACTGCTGCTGCACCTGATGTTGTGTGTTTGCCAATGTTGTCAGTTGGCGTTCATGCTCGTCGTACATACTGCTGTTCTCACCCAGTACGTACGGGTTTCCTCGTACCTCGATGGCACGACGACGAGCTCAAAACAGAAGGGAGGTGACATGAAATGGCGTGGACAATGGCCACATAGAAGCGAGCACAGCGGGATAGTTCGCTGCGAATCGACCGCACTCGTTCATGCCTACAGCAGAGGCTGCCTGGAGTGTCAGCGGCCGTGCTAAAGCCAGGGCCAAGGGCCGAAGAGACGGCTCTTCTACCTGCTTGGTTTTGTCTCGAGATTCTGTTATATATTGGACAGAGTGATTCGTGTACGACTAAACTTGCCAACGGCACTCGTACTGCACTTTGAGCTATCTGCTGTGGTTCTGGTTGCTACTAGTTGCTGCAGTATGTGCTAGAAGGTTCGCCCTTCGGCTACTGCTGCTGCACCTGATGTTGTGTGTGTGCCAATGTTGTCAGTTGGCGTTCATGTTCGTCGTACATACTGCTGTTCTCACCCAGTACGTACGGGTTTCCTCGTACCTCGACGGCACGACGACGAGCTCAAAACAGAAGGGAGATGACATGAAATGGCGTGGACAATGGCCACATAGAAGCGAGCACAGCGGGATAGTTCGCTGCGAATCGACCGCACTCGTTCATGCCTACAGCAGAGGCTGCCTGGAGTGTCAGCGGCCGTGCTAAAGCCAGGGCCAAAGGCCGAAGAGACGGCTCTTCTACCTGCTTGGTTTTGTCTCGAGATTCTGTTACATGAAAATGTCATGATTCCATGGTTTGGGAGTTATTTTGTCACGAAACGTTTTGCGGTCGGTAATTTGTCTCGCGAAGTTTTTGGATATCGTCGGTAACTTGTGTCACGTTTTAGGTGAACCCACACTAAAAAGTTGAATTTCCAGCGGGCAAAACGAGCAGAAACAAAAGCAATAAAATGCCGAGCAAGAAACCAAACGAACTAGTAAAAAAGTACAGCAAAGAAACTAACGCTCGAGAGTATGCCACCGCAAAATTCCAAACATTATCACGTACCCTTTGGAAATGATGCCAATTTTGTAAATCATTCAGGCGTTGCAGCCATTAAGATTCAACAATTTTTCCAAAATTCCTCCTCGACACTCGCTCGTCTCGCTCGGCACCCGTCCGCGTTCACGTCGATGTGCGGAACGGACACGGCAGGGCGAGGGGCTTTAGAGCCGCCCCCCGAAGGCGGCGCTCGAACCAAGCCATATTCGACCGAGAATTCCAGTTCCGCGAATCGCATACTTAGGCCGAGACAAAAAACTCCTGACCAAAGTCCATGACACCAAGGAATTATTTGATATATATTTATACTAACATCGGCTTTAGCTAGATAGAGTCGAACAAACGGGTTATCGTAAGAAGCACGAGCTATAGTGTTGCGGCGGATTGGCATGACGTCACATGAAATCCCGTGGCGGAATGCTTCCTAGGTCTGTATAACGCCGATCAGTCTAGAAAGCGTGCTGCTCACGGCCTCAGTCCAAAAACACACAAAACCAAACGAGGGAAAAAGGAACGTGAACTTGATCTGAAACGAGTGTGAGTGACTGCGAACCGAGCTTGAGTACAGCTATCGTTACCGTGAGGCATTGTTGGAGGTTTCATCCGGAGATCTGTTATATTGCACGAGCGCTTGGAAGAGGACTGCGTGATACGAGACTGGTGTTTGCAGGCAGCTGTTGCAACAAGCAGACGGGAGGGATCAGCCTGAAGGTAGACACGGAGGAAACGAACTAGAAGCGGTGAGAGAGTTGGGACAAGGGATTGGAGACTTGGGTACGTGTGACTAAAATAGCTCTTTATCCGTTCGTTACATGGGGCTTCAGCTGGGATCTGTGTGGGTTGATAGTCTCGCTTGACGCAGGTAGAAGTACGGTCGTAAATGCGCAGGTAGAAGTGCAGCTGCATGCCAAGCCAATTTTGGTTGAAATAATGTATAGAATTTAGCATGGGAAAAAAGGAGTAGTCTAAAATTGAATGAATTTTACAGGATGTTGAAGAAAATTCCATGGCAGTTCAACTCTATATTATCATGTTGAAAATCTCGCTTGTGTAGCAAAATTTCGCTTGAAGCAGCATCGCGAACCCCACACGCTGCAGGATAATCACAGGCAGACACCGCAGAAATAGAAGCAGCAGCAGTACAGCAGGCCGCATGAGTGATGAGAATCGGTCGTCGTGATCTCTAGATAGTCGAGGCGAGGAATGAGACGCTTGATAGTTCATACATGATGAGGAGTCACGCAGTCCATGCTACGCACAGCAGTACATGCATAGAGCAAACGAGATTCTCCCCGCTTTGACTGACACACTGTTTTTTTGTATGCGTTGCAGACGAAACGTTGGTACGTATGCATCAATGGTATAAATTGTTCCGCAAAGCATGCATTTTTTTTGCTTTCGTGCTCGTACTTACTTTTACGACGAGTACTTCTGCATTGTTGTACCAGGTATGTATGTCATCGTGCTGTATACATGCGTATCATATGTTCTGTATGTCGTTTGTGATATGCTCTTGTTTTTTTGTGCTGCACCATTTTTGACGACAAACTGACCGGGTATACCTGCCTGAAAAAATATTTTTCGTTCGTTTGGGTACCAATACGTACTCAATCGATAACGGATGCATACAGCAAGCGATGGTACCATGCGATCTCACGACTGGAGTGTATTCTAATTTTGACAATATCCGTAAACCAAATGTTTCAAATTTTGAACTGGAAAAGACATGCATGCATCCCTGCCTCCTAGTAAACCTTGCCTAAATGCAAGTTGGGGAGGTATTTATGTAGGCAGGATGGTGAAAAGGGAGTAACATGGACTGTTGAGCCAGTAAAATAATGTACCAGGTAGTAATAAAAATATTATTATTTTGCAAGCTGTGTATGATGCTCCGATCGCGCGTATTACGTATTATACATCATTTGCTCATACATATACCTACTACTGCTGTATAGACTATATGGTCAAAACAGTGTACGGTTGTGAGTGTAGAGTATTATATGTATACGTTATTATTGGGGTTACTTGTTTGTTGCACCTTGCAAAGCATAAGAAATCCCTTGGTCTGGGGGATCAGCAATTGCTGTACGGAAGAATAGTATACAGGTTGGTCTTGCTTATTTTACCTTGTATAGAATAGTACCTGGTACACAAGTTGGTATTTATACTACTCGAAATCGTAATCTACGGGCTGGGTTATTTTGGAAAAATATAGCAAGGGCTGACTAAGTTGTATAAAATATAGGAAGTAGATTAAAGAATACGAGACCAATAGGACATCGGGAAAGGATTATCATCAGTGCCGATGACGAGTAAGTTCATACGTAATAAGTCACTGTAGGGATGTGCTTGCGTTCATCATACGGGTTGAAAATGAGTTCGGGTCTGTTAGTTGATCTACACTTGTTGCATACTGTGAGACAACCGTAAGGCAAGGGTTTTTTTGCAGGCAATCGGTTTTGGCCTTTGTGATGGGGATTTTGTGTCTTCGCAGGTTGTATAGGCACTGCAAGGTCGTTCTCACAGGTGTTTCAAGAGTAGTGATGCTGCATACTGGTTCTGGTTTTTAATTCTGTATGGGGAATGTAAGCATTTCTATAGCTGCTCTTTGTCGTGCTAAGAACTTACCGGAATTGGAAACATGGTTTAGGAACATTATCATATTGGAATGGGAAGGGGGGAAGCTCGATAAGTACGTTGGAATTTTGGGGATTGTAAATAATGCATCAATAGGGGGGAGCTTGATAAGAACGTTGGAATTTTGAGGTTTGTAAAGAATACATAAATATCAATCAGTGTTGTGTCTTAGATGCCTAAGGGATTCCATACGTTACTCTGTTGGTAAAGACTCGAGCTTTTGAAGGGCGGCATTTCCGAAGGATTACGTGTATATTATGATAAGGGGACAACTTTCAACAAACCAGGAAGGTAAATATGCATGTACTCGAAACCTTTCATCACCCCTCTTTCCCACCCACCTTGTCCCAAGCCACTGTTTATACCCGTTTAGTGCGGACGACTTGGTGTTACTAGACTCCATCGATCCCCTGGACTCCACTCGTCTCCCTAGACTGCATCGTTGGATACCATCTTCACCTTATACGACGCAGCTTCGTCGAGTACATCGTGTACCACGCAGCCTCATCGAGTCCGTCGCATACTGCACAGCTCCTACTGCACAGCTCCATTCGGCGGATACAACACAGCGTCGTCGAGTCCGTCGCGTCATCTTACTCTACACGACAGCAAAGCGAGAGGTTTCGTCAAAGGGAAACGGGCGGCGTCCCGGGGAGGGGGGGGGGAGTGATCGGAGGAAATAACATGGCAGGGAGAGGGGGACCTTTTTAGGGACCATTTGGTGCACCCTACCCGAAGGGACGGGGGGGGAGGAGTGATTGGAGGTAATAACATGGCAGGAAGAGGGGGATCTTTTTGGGGGACGGGGGGGGAGGAGTGATTGGAGGAAATAACATGGCAGGAAGAGGGGAACCTTTTTGGGGACCTTTTGGTACACCTTACCCGAGGGGAGGCCCACCACAGGGTGGCCCGCCACAGACCGGCCAGGCTGGAGGCTCACCACAGGGCGGCCAGGTTGGATGGGGCCCACAGGGCGGTGCAGGACGAGGGGCAGCAGGACCGGCAAATCCTGTAGGAGCGGGACGCGGGTACAATCAGATGTCCCCTCCCTCCCTACCGTCACCCTTCGGAATCGGAGGACGATGGGGTCCACAGGCAGCCCCAGGAGGAGCACCACCGAACCCTATATCGCGAGGAGGACCTCCGATAGCGCCACCGATGCCGCCAAGGCCGCCGCAGCAACAACAGCCAGGGTATGCTAGCCAACAACCACCGAACCCTATATCGCGAGGAGGACCTCCGATGGCGCCACCGATGCCGCCAAGGCCGTCGCAGCAACAACAGCCAGGGTACGCTAGCCAACAACAGCAAGGGTTCGCTGGCCAACAACAGCCAGGGTTTGCTGGCCAACCTCAGCCAGGGTTTGCTGGTCAACAACAGCCAGGGTTCGCTGGCCAACAGCAGTGAGGGTTCACTGGTCAACAGCAGCCAAAGTTCAGAGAGCTCCGCTCACCGATCGGGAATGGGAGCACTGCAAACTAAGACGTCACAGGTTTGGGTTCATGCAACGTTGTGGCATGCAACGAGCTCGAGCCGGCGACTTCCGATGGCGGTGCTGGTGGATACTGAGGCGGTTGGAGGAAACTACGTGTCACGGCAGTTCATCGAACCCATTGAAGAACGTGATGGTTGCGGAAAGTCGCTGATAAATCCAACGGGAGACGGCCTACTCCGCACAGCAAACCCAAAGAACAGCGCCGTGCCCCCGATGGAAGTGGTAGGCTCGTGCTTGCTACCACTAGTCTTTGCACCGGTCGACCAAATCTTCCGCGTGAAGTTCAGGGTGGTGAAAGGACTTCCGTATGCGATGGTGCTTGGAGCCGCGTTCATGAAGGACAATCGAAGCATCCTCAGCTTCGATGGGGAGGAGGGTTTCCGGCCGACACCATCCTCAACGTGGGTACCATTCGCCTCGAAGGAGGTCGGAGAGGCCGCGGCAGGGGCGATGTGTGCCGAATGGGAACACTATTGCGCGGTGAAACCGTCAACGGACGAGCAAGAACCGGACGAATTGGCGGGACCGAAGATCCCGGCGGGGATTATGGAGTTGGGAAACTCTGTTTGGGAGGATGAAGGCACTCTGCACTGGAAACTACGCATTGCGAAAAACGTAGAGGTTCCAGGTGGTACCAGTATCCAGGTAGACGCTTTTGTCAAAGGCCCTCAGCCTCAAGTGCAGCAGCTCGTAGTGGTAGAGCCAACTAACCGCTATGATCTTAAACTAGGAGTGGATCTAGGAGTGCCAAGGGGGGCATAGTGGTGGTTTCCAGGTATACCACGTCAATGTAAGTTGTCGAATGTTACCCAGGATAATGTGAAGATCCAGGGGGGGCTGGTGATTGCGACAGTTTACGCTGTTAACAATTACGATCGGGAACGCATGAAGTCACTCATGAACCCGGTGTCGGAGAAACCGACAAGCCCCAATCAGGACGAGGGGATCAAAAGGAAAGACAAGAGGAGACCACCGGAGCAATGCAACAAAGGGGGTGAAATCGCAGAGATTCCGAACGAAGCCCCCAAGGTGGACCTGAGAGAGGCCAACTTCGAACAGCTCAGTCCGAGCGAAAAGGGCACATTGATGGGCATTCTCAACGAGTACATCGATGTGTTCGCGGTCAACCCCAAGAGCGTACCAGCGTGCAAAGGAGTGCCCATGCGACTGGAGCTCAAAGATCCCAACGTCAAGCCATACGTGGCGCCCATTCGACACTACAGCCCGGAACAGCGCGAGATGATTCAAACGGAGGTGGTGAAACTCCTGAAGAATGGATCCATTCGGGAATCAACTTCCGAGTGGGCCGCCAATTGTTCGACGGTTCGCAAGAAAGATGGGACAGTGCGGGTTGTACAGGATTTTCGAGGTATCAATGCGCTTCTCAAATTACAGAGTGGTGGACTCGGGGACTTGCAGCATATTATGGATGAGATGGAAGGGTCGAAGTATTTCTCTAGCATCGATTTAGCTTCAGGATTCTTACAGCTCGAGATCCATGAGGATGATCGACACCTGACAGCATTTCGAGACGCTGACGGAAAGCTGTACGAATACGTTCGCTGCGGCTTCGGGTTGAAGACGGTGCCTTCGGCGTTTGCCAACTACGTTGGAGGGCGACTGTTAACCGTCAAGGATAGGGGAATCAAGAACTGGTTGGACGACATCGCCATCCCGTCGAAAACCCTTGAAGGTCAGTGGGTACTGCTGCGAGAAACGTTAGAGTGTCTGAGGCAAGGACGTTTAACCGTAAATCTTCAGAAATCGCATTTCTGTCAGTCGGTCATGGAGTTCGTCGGCATGATCGTGAATAGACTTGGTACCAGGCCAGCCCCGAGCAAGATCGATGCTATCACGCAGCTGTCCAGGCCGAACACGGTGTAGGAAGTGCGAGTGTTGCTGGGCATGACAGGATACTTACGACAGTTCGTACCCCAGTATAGCACGGTGGTGGCGCCCATTTCCGACTTGCTGAGAGATCCAAGGTTCAGAACCAAGAGAGCGAAGAAAGATAAAGTCCCATGGGGAGAAGAGCAGAACAAAGCTTTTGATGCGCTTATCGAAGCTTTGACGTCACCTCCAATCCTAGCCCTGCCGGTGTGGACAGAACCGTTCTCGCTGTCCACCGATGCCAGTGAGATAGGAGCAGGAGCGGTGCTAACACAATGCATTGAAGGAGTGGAAAAGGTGATCGCGTATGGCAGCAAAAGGTGGTCGAGAGGAGACTCCAAAAGGTCAGCAACGGACCGTGAATGCATGGCGGTCATGTGGGCAGTAAACAAATTCCAACCCTATCTTTGGGGACGTCCGTCCACGCTCATCACGGACTGTTCGGCGTTGACTTGGCTCTTCAAAAGCCAATCTCTCACACCGAAATACCACCGCTGGGCTCTGAGGTTGATGGAGCACGACATAACCTTGAAGTGGAGGCCGGGGACACAACATCAGCTCCCAGACGCCATGTCGCGGTTACCGAACAAGAGCATCGTGATCGAAAATTTCGACGACTCTTTTCCAGGAGACGAGTCGTTGCCAAACGTTTACAAAGGGCCACAGGGGCCAGTGCTCGACGGCGTACATCTCGAAACCTTAGGAGTAGAAGATGTGGACGGATCTAGTACTCAAAGTCTTACAGTACTTGCAGCCGTCGCACTCACACCCACAGACCCATCAGAGGCAGATACTCAACAGGCCAAGCTTGTCATTGCACCGGAGCTTCCAGTGGTGGTCATGCTCGACTGTGGGGGGGGAGGCAGCATCCTTGCATCAGAAGGGTTGCTGACGGTCAGAAGAGCAGTAGACCAGGACTGGAGAGCACTGGAATGCATCAGAGCAAACGGACTGGACGAATGTTTGGGCAACCTTCTGCGAACGACGGTATGGAACGAGGAGATTCTCCCCGCTTTGGAACGAGAGTCATACATCGTGGACAAAGCGGAGATACTAGCGAGCCAAGTAGGGATTCCGTGGAGGAGGAAACGGACATTCGTGGTAGGAATCAAGGGAAGCCTTGCCACAAAAAGGAAGTTAGCCGTTTGGAAGCGGAGGTTGGAGAAGGTAAAGCAACCAGTTCAGGAATTAGGGGAATTTCTGGGACGAAGAGGCGCATACTTCTTGAAAAGAGGTAACGGAGAGCGAGCGATTTACTCGTTCAACGAACCCATCATCTCTTTGAACCGTGCTCACATCATGGGGGAAAAGCCAACCGAAGGGTATATCGCACACCCAGCGGATGCGGCACGCCTTGAAGAAGCCGAAGAGTTGCACTTCAACGACTACGCCAAAATCACCACAGGGCAAGAGCACTACGTGATCCCGCAAACGGTTAGCAAAAGCGCAGCGGCAAACGTCATCGCAGATTTCACGTCTCCTCCAATGCTACGAGCAGTATTAGTTGAACTAGCTGTTCAAGGCTTACTGGGAAAACCGGTACCAGAGGTGGCGGAACTAGAAGGGTTGGCCTGCATGGTGTTTGAAGATTACCTCGCAGCATCGAAAGCCTTTGAGGTGACAAGAGCGGTCACGAGATCGCAGGCAAAGGCCACTTCCCAGGAACCGGAGGTTGTCTGGGAGGCAGAACCGCCGTTACCTGAGGAGGAGGAGATGGAGAATGCAAAGGCGCAGACGGTCACTACTACTGAACTACCAGTGGAAGTTGATCGCCCACGCAAACGCAGGGGTCAGAGAGAGCCCATCCCGAGACCGAAACGGCAACGTGATCCGTTGGAAGAATCACCAAAGGACACCAGCAGCCGTTCAAGCGGATCAGGGAAAGAGGCCAAGGGATCCCAGCGGTCAGAGCCATCCATGTTGGAAAGGGTGACAGCTATTCTCCAGGATTTGCCACAGCTGATGCAGAGGCAGTGCGAAGATATGGTACTTGGCAAGATTCGGAAAGAACTCCAGGAAGCGGGAAACCGAGGATCAGGAGGTGGCGAATATGTGATGGATGATAACGGCCTCTTGTGGATGGCACCTCGGGGAAAGATCCCACGACTTGCAGTTCCCCGATCTCTCTTTCCAGGGATTATGGCGCTGGCGTACAGCACCTATGGGCATCCGGGGACGGCACGAACTACAGCCTTGATTAGTCATCGGTACTGCTGGCCCACCCTCATTAAGGACGTTAGAGACTACGTCCTCTCGTGTGGGTGCAGACGACGCAAGCGGTCAGCGAGTCAACGGGTTGCCATGCTACCGTCAAGGTTTCTACGACCCGGAGAAGTACTCGAAGTCGACATCCAGGACATGGGGGTGAAGTCGGACGCAGGCAACAAAGTTCTACTGGTAGCAGTTGACAAAGCCAGCAAGTTCTTGTTCGCCTTTCCACTCCCTACGAAAGAAGCAATCGGAGTAGCGAGGAAACTGCTCGAAGTGATGCTTACTTTTGGGCTACCGCTGTATGTTCGCAGTGATCCGGGATCCGAGTTCACGGCAGAGGTGATGCAACACTTATGTAAGTGGTTGAACGTGACCATCGCCTATGGGCCTGCCGATCATCCACGTGCACAGGGGACGGTGGAGAGATTGGGGGGGTGGCTACACGAAGTACTAGGAGAACTGTGCAAGACCTGGCCTCGCAGATGGGACGAATACGTACAACCGGCACTGTGGATCCATCGTACCACGCCGGACCTGCGCCTGCCGGGGAAGCCAACTCCCTTCCGTCTGTTCTTCGGTCGTGATGCACGCACGCAACTTGATGCTACGCACCCTGAGATAGATGGTGGTGATTTCAGAGGCGGGATGCACAGTTACGTGGCCGACAAACGTCAAGCGTACAAGGAGGTACGGGATGTACGGATGGCTCTATCGAAAAGACATGAAGACAGGCAGAAAAGTCGTGAGAGTCGGAATGCTGAAATCGGTCGGACCTCGGTAGGCACCCGTGTTGTTGTCGGAGATAAGATGCTGGTGAAGGAGGCGGAGTCTGTGATGGTAAGGGAAGGGATACATCATAAACTAGCCCACGAGCACTGGACCGGACCTTGGGAGGTGACTGAAGTTTTCTTACCAGGACTCAGCTAAATCGTCACGATGAATGGGCGAGGGATTCGCCGACGACGGGCGTCAGCATCGAATATCAAGATGTTCCACTTACGTCCGGACGACCTCCGTCACGACTTCGAAAACGAATTTGCTCACCTGGCATGGGGAGTTGACTTCGGACAGGCGGAGCCGTCGACTGTAGCGTCGCCTATGTATACCCTAATAGACAGAAAGGCTGTGATGGGTCAAGGCAACGCTTGGAAGTGGCGATACAAGGGACGATTCTTGGATGGCACAGAGTCGCAGTGGCTGTCCGGAGAGGAGGCACGAGACAGCTTCACCCCTTTACAGCTGGACGTTTTCCATGCGCTGTGGGAAACGTATCACGGAGCGGAGTGCCGGGAACGACCAACTTCGACGCTAACGCGGAAGGAAAGAGATGGGATCGACCGCGAACAAGCGTTGAAACAACACCCCGTGGGGACCGTAATCTGGAGGGAATTCGCGGACGCTGAAGGAAACAAGAAGCGTCACCTTTCAAAAGTCTTCGACTACAAGTCACCGTACTGGCGGGTTCGGTACGCAGACGGAGATTGGGAGGAGCTCAACGAACGTGAAATCCTGAAAGGTAGGAGGACCGGAAATTCGCAATCCGGTTCCCCGTAAACGTGGAACGTGAAGTGGAGACGGATGGAGAAAGGGAGAAGACGCTGGCCAAAGATCGACCAGCGAGGAGGATCAAGGCCTCGGCCTACCCGAGTTAATGGGAAAAGCCGGGAAGTGGTGGATAAGAGGCTTTCAGCTGGTGCGCTTGATGAGAAATACTAGCAAGTCCAGCAGTACCGATCTGGGACCTAATGCGAAAAATGCGCGAGGCCCAGGGTCCCTACCCCCTGAGAGACGCCTATCCATGGAAATGTAACACGCCACTCATTCGAGCCTTAGGGTAATCGAAACACGATTAAGTGTGGGAAAAGGCCCTCACTCTTACTCCAGTGTATCCGCAGCCCGGTTAGCACGGTATTGCTGAGCCGTGCTGGGGGGGTGTTGCGGCGGATTGGCATGACGTCACATGAAATCCCGTGGCGGAATGCTTCCTAGGTCTGTATAACGCCGATCAGTCTAGAAAGCGTGCTGCTCACGGCCTCAGTCCAAAAACACACAAAACCAAACGAGGGAAAAAGGAACGTGAACTTGATCTGAAACGAGTGTGAGTGACTGCGAACCGAGCTTGCGTACAGCTATCGTTACCGTGAGGCATTGTTGGAGGTTTCATCCGGAGATCTGTTATATTGCACGAGCGCTTGGAAGAGGACTGCGTGATACGAGACTGGTGTTTGCAGGCAGCTGTTGCAACAAGCAGACGGGAGGGATCAGCCTGAAGGTAGACACGGAGGAAACGAACTAGAAGCGGTGAGAGAGTTGGGACAAGGGATTGGAGACTTGGGTACGTGTGACTAAAATAGCTCTTTATCCGTTCGTTACAATAGCACCGAGAAAAAAAAGGGGCACTCGTCTCCAATTTATGTCCTCAACTATAATTCTGCCTTCTCAAAGCTGCCTGCCTTGTCCGCCGTGAATGCGCCCAGTCCTTCACGTTGTCGTCAGATGACCGATTAGTACACCTACGACACTAACGTTCCAGTAGAACGGAGATACGACAGAAGGAAAGTCGCACATACATAATATTACGTCAGTAACCAGCATTCACCCCTTTATGCTTTTGATCGCTTGTCAATCGGAGATGCCCTCTCTAAAGCCCGCGTGCAAGCTCGGACGGCGACACCATAATACCGCGGTCTTGCTCATAAAAACAGGACACCCGTCGTGTGGAGCGAGCTCGTACGCGTACATGTATGTACGAACACTTCAAACCTTCGCATCGGCGTCAAGGACTCGCACTGTTACTAGGGGCTGCTAGTGTGACGTTTTTTCTATTTTCCTTTCCTTGCTTCCTTGTCTTTTCTTGCTTTTCTTGTATTTTATCATAGACTGTCCTTTTCCTTTTTCGGTTTATTTTCTTTTCTTTCCTTTCCTTTTCTTTCCTTTCCCTTCCTTTCCTTTCCTTCCCTTTCCTTTCCTTTCTCTTCTTATCTTTCTTTTGTTTCTTTTTTCCAATTGACTTGCGTCTGACGTGCGTATGCGTAGTGATAGAGGTTATGTACTACGTGTACTATATACGTGGTAGTCTTTCTTGGGTGGCAAGAGGTATAGTCGGTTTTCAATACGCGAGTAATGAGACGTACTTCGAAGTATGCACCAGTGTGAATGTCACGAATCGTGCCCTAGTGCAGAGAGGTCTAGAGTCAAGGCGAAACAGACGAGGATATCTATCAAGGCGAAGCAGACGAGGATATCTAGCCTACTAGCATCGCAGGGTCCCCATGTGGGCTATGTCTGTAGCACGCCTCAGATATTCATAATGACTTTTAAACTGAGTTTGAGCCCCGCCGAGTGCATACTCGTATAAATTCGTTGGGACTTTTTCTTGTGCACAAATTGAATTGCGGAAAGCGCGAGAGCGTGAGTTAGCAACACTCGATGGAAAATCGACGAGCAGTGGGGTTGCTAAACTCTATGCGCGATAAAAATTGGAGGCAAGAACCGGGGGGGAGAAGGGACGACACCTGTAACCACAGCTTGTCCAGAAGCTGGAAAGTAGAAGACTTCAAGTGTGAGAATATAAAATAATGACTGACCTCCGAAGGACCGATACGACCGAGTTCAGAAGGCGCTTGTACGTTCCTCGGACAAAGAGAGCAAGTCCCCTGTGCAGGTGCTCAAGATATGAAGTCTCCCAAGAAAGTAGTGTGTAGATGATAACTTGATTGCTTATTCGCAGGGTTCATTAACGTGAACCCAAGGAATTGATTGTGTCCGGGTGGGGCAGCCACACCCGACTTAGGGAGGGGGCGTGAATAGCGCGGCCCCCACTATCACGAAAACGCCTCTGTCATAGTAACTCTTGAAATTGTCACGGAACCGTAGCATCCCCCCTAGCATAATGCGATGACAACAGCAATATGCTACAGCAATCCTGTGATTGTATAGCCAAGGAAGGGTAAAGAGCCGCAAAGCTCTTCACAGAAACAATGACCTCGAGGATAGGCTAACAAACAGAAAACACAGGGGCCATAAGAGAGAAATCCTCGATAAAAACCCTCCCCCCTGCCTTTTCATTGCGTATTTGATCGCCTGACCACTATTCAATGGCTAAAAGTCCGTATGTGAACGAAATTAACGTGCATGAAAGCAGCACGCAACTCCACGGGACTGACGCGTCTACTCTTTTGAGTCTGCCCACATACAATATAATCGTAGGGTTTCTGTCATAGTAACTCTTGAAATTGTCACGGAAACGTAACATGAACCTGGCACATCGTAGGCTGACTTCCTATTTCACTTTTTATATGTTTCTGGCGGAGGTATGAGTTGCGTCAGCTGTGATATAGACTATGCGTGTACCACCTTTGGTTTGTTTGTGTTTTCCCTGGGGTATTCCTCAGCTCCATCGAGAGTGACTGGAGCCTGTCCTGTGCTGACCACGGACTTGATTATGCGAGTTAATGTGAGAACAACAACAACATCTGTTCTTAGAACCTCTTGCCTATACGAAGCACGAGCTCGCACCGAGAAATAAATAAGGCACTAGTCTAGACGAGTAGTCTCAAATTTACGTCCTCAAATACCGCTTCTGCCCTTTCTTTGTCAAAGCTGCCTGCCGTATCCACCGCGAATGCGCCACAAGTCCTCCATATGTTGTCGTCAGATGATCGATTGGTAGGCCTGCGACAAAAACGTTGCAGTAGGACGGAGACACGACAGAAGAGGAAGAAGCCGCACATACAAACGTCGGCAACCAGCATTCACCCCTTCATGCTTTTGGTCGCTTGTCACTCGGAGATGGCCTCTCTAATCCCGCGTTGAAGCTCGGACGGCGACACCATACCGCGGTTTTGAGCTCATCAAAACAGGACACCCGTTGTGTGGAGCGAGCTCGTACTTGTACAGTATGTACCAAAGATTCAACCGATTTTACAAACCTTAGCCTATCGGCCGATACAGCACGTGTTGTATCCATCCTATCCGACGGAGAACGCTCGACCTAGGGGCAACTCCCGCCCTAGTGTCGAGAAACCGTCGTCCCGACCAAATGCTCAAGCCCCGCCATGCAGCTTGCTCCCGGCCTGCTGCGTACCTGATCTCGAGTTTGCAGTGTAAAACTATTAATAGGTCGTGAGATGAGAAAGACAGCTACGACCGCTAGTATTACAGTAGTAGTACCTGGTACCAGATTCGGAGCATCTCTGAACTGGGCGGTGGGGGCCTAGGTACGAACCTGGTGGCGGATTTCGTTGTGACAGAAGCGAAGAAAGGCGGACGGGCGGTGATGCGGTGATACGTATAATACCAATGTAGCAACACGAAACGGCACGAAGCGCTCGACCAGACCGGTCTATTCAAGTCCCGGTTGGCAGGTCAGAGCCCAATAAAAGAAGGCACACGAAGTACTGTACAAGTATGACCCCTCCCATTATGAAATAACTCACCCACATAGTATATTACATGTACCAACAACGCAGCTTGCAAAGATGACTATTGACCCGAAATTCGTCGAACTCACGGCCGACGTCCTTGAACTAATGTTATGAAGTATGTTGTACCGAATTCGCGAGCGGCAAGGCGGCAAAGGGCAGATTTTCAATTTTTTTCAAAGGTACCGGTTGATTGAGGCCTAAAGACCCAAATTTTATAAGTCAGATCAAGTACAGAAATAATTGAGGAGTGATTGGTGACAGGGCGAAAATGCTTATTATCTTATTATTATGAACTTGAATGGGGTTGTTGTTGTTGTTGTTGTTGTTGTTGTTGTTGTTGTTGTTGTTGTTGTTGTTGTTGTTGTTGTTTTTGTTGTTGTTGTTGTTGTTTTGTTGTTATCAATTATAAATTCACGCCCTCTGTACAAATACATTATTTGCTATTTGTCTGGCAGGCAAATACTCTCTGGAAAACCTGCGCAAATATTTGTCTGGAAGCAAATACTTTTTTAGAAAGCTGCGCAAATATTTGTCTGGAAGCAAATACTTTATTGAGAAGCTGCGCAAATATTTGTCTGGCAGGCAAATACTCGCTTGAGAAGCTGCGCAAATATTTGTCTGGAGGCAAATACTCTCTGGAAAACCTGCACAAATATTTGTCTGGAAGCAAATACTTTTTTGAGAAGCTGCGCAAATATTTGTCTGCAGGAAAATACTTTTTTGAGAACCTGCGCAAATATTTGTCTGCAGGCAAATACTCGCTTGAGAAGCTGCGCAAATATTTGTCTGCAGGCAAATACTCTCTTGAGAACCTGCGCAAATATTTGTCTGGCAGGCAAATACTTCCCTCTGAGAACCTGCGCAAATGGTATTGTACTTGTCCTGACAACTATTCTGAAAAAACAGCTGCTACTGCAGGAAGGTCGGAGGGAGAGATTAGCCGTATCATATGTCATGCGATGGGAGATTGGTGTCGGAAATACAAAAGCAAATCCCTGAAGCGTGCATCTGAAATATCTTTTGATCGGAGTGGAAAAACACAGGATCAGCCAAACCGAGAAAAAATGAAAATCTATCGACTACCTATGAGTCATATTATATATTTTTTAATATGCAAATGTCATCCCCGTCGACCATTGCCATTTACTTCTTCTGCCATCTACAACAGTCGAAGCCGCCTCACCCCGTACGGAACGCAAACAAACACAAACACGCCGACGCCACCAAACCCCTCCACCATTTTACTTACTCATTCCGTATCACGAGATGAGTCAACTCCTGTGGCAAAGTACAACAAACACCAAGGATCCACAAACACCACAAAGACGTTGCTACTCGTTCTCGCTGCGGGCCTGGTTGTTACGGCAAGCCAACGTGGGAACATAAAAAATACGGTGGGCCGTAGTCTGATGATTACGACTCACCGGGCGCAGATGCAGTGGTGGGTAGCTCTGTGGGTGTGGGAAGGACGTTTCATCTAAAAAGCGGTTTCATCCGCCGGATTGTAACGCCGGACCCAGGTGGTAGCGCATGTTGCGTCCACCTGACATCACCTGGTGTTTAGTCTGTTAACACCACCCAAAAAAAGAAAGAAAAAGTGCAATCAAAAAGTGCAAAGTTAAAAAGGCATATCAACTGTTCACCCGTGCATAAACGACTGCTCGCTTGTGCATCCACATCATCCATCAACTGTCATCTCACGTGCTTGCGAGACTCAACGGTTTAACTTCGCTCAAAGTCTGGAGTTTCGGATCAATCAGAGGAATCAAAGGTACTGCTGGATACTGAATACGAACTCTCAAGGCAGCAGGTGAGTCATAACTAGTCCCGTGGAAATATAGTTGCGCAGGTCCGACTCGCTGCCGTATCATGGTGAACCCAGGGAGATCACCCTGGCGAACCCAGGGTCATGGTGAATCGAGGGTGGTGAACCCATGATGGTGAGGTGGTGAACCCATGATGGTGAGCCCCAGGGACATCACCCTGGCGAACCCAGGGTCATCACCCAGGGAATGGTGAACTTGCAGGAGATGGTAATCCTGTAGATGGTGGAGAGATTGGACCAGGACATGAGGATAGGAGTACAGCTTACAGCAAGAACACTGCTTGCTGTAGATGTTGAAGACGTGGAATCTGATCTAGAAAAAATGTGCAATTTAGAGTAAAGTACAGGGGGTACAGACGGTCTGAATCATGTCATCAGGTATAATAGACCTTTTTTTGTTCTCATGCACCATGACGGTACGAGGATAGAAAGCGTAATGCGTGAACCACGTAAGTAAGCGTGCCGAATGCTGTGGATCTGGGAAGAGGTACGTAAACAGGTAAGCATAGCGCGCGCGTAGGTATCACGTGCTATATGGTGTCACCACAAGGGGAGTGTTGCTAACTAAGCTGATCTCGTTGCCAACAGGATAGTAGGTTAAAAATACGAGCGGTATGTTTTTCAATTTTTCTAGAAACGCTTGTTGAATATACTGTTTTTACTATGCTTGTGCTTGTGCAACAGGGTAGAGCAAATATACTGTTTTTACTATGCCCGCGCAGCAGAGTAAAGCATTGTAATAATATGCATGCCTCATCTTGTTACACTTTTTTTTTATGCTCAAAAATTGTTCATGTGAGACGAGCCATCAATGCCCAAACGCATGCATGCTTCGCTCGAGTCTTTCCGGGTTTGATGTCATGAAATGTTCATACTTGCACCAATGCCGTGTCAACCATATAGCAAGCTTCAAGTCGCAATGTCAACTCGCATGTTTCAAGTCATCTTTGTGGCTGTAGGAGCACGTCCACGGTAGCCGAGTACAAGTACACGTACGAAAAAAAGGAGACGGGTACTGTTGCTACTGCTGCTGTGAGTTTCGTCAGCCATCACAAGCTGCTTGCAAGGAGGACTGCTAGTCTAGACGTCGTCTATGTGAAGAGGACGGTCAGACAGGGACACAGGCGTCACGCCTCACCGCAGCTAGACTACAGCTAGCTGTTGTTGGGCTGCAGCTGGGATACGTGTGGGTTGATAGTCTCGCTTGCCGCAGGTAGACGTACGGTCGTAAATGCGCAGGTAGAAGTGCAGTTGCATGCCGAGCCAATTTTGGTTGAAATAATGTATAGAATATAGTATGGAAAAAGGAGTAGTCTAAATATGATTGAATTTTAAAGGATGTTGAAGAAATTCCCATGGCAGTTCAACTCTATTTTATCATGTTGAAAATCTCGCACGTACGTGTAGAAAAATTTCGCTTGAAACAGTATCACACGAACCCCACACGCTGCAGGACAACCACGGGCAGACACCGCAGAAATAGAAGCAGCAGTACAGCAGGCCACATGAGTGATGAGAATCGGTGGTCGTGATCTCTAGATAGTCGGGGCGAGGAATGAGACGCTTGATAGTTCATACATGATGAGGAATCACGCAGTCCATGCTACGCACAGTAGTACATACAGAGAGCGAAACGAGATTCTCCCAGCTTTGACTGACACACTGTCTTTTTTGTATGAGCTGCAGACGAAACGTTGGTACGTATGCATCAATGGTGTAAATTGTTCCGCAAAGCATGTATTATTTTTTTTCGCTTTCGTGCTTACGACGACTACTCGTACTTTTGCATTGTTGTACCAGGGATGTATGTTATCATGCTGTATACATGCGTATCATATGTTTGTTCTGTATGTCGTTTGTGTGATATGCTCTTGTTTTTTTGTGCTGCACCATTTTTGACGCCAAACTGACCGGGTATACCTGCCTGAAAAAGTATTTTGTACGTCAGAAGTTTGACCAATCAGATCAGTGCGATAATTCAAAATCGTATGAGCGATAGCATTGGGCACACCTGGCCCAGCTGTGTAGGCGACGACCTGCACGCGGAGCGCGTAGGGGAGCAGAGTCAGAGCTTACAGGTTCAAGGTGTGATACAGGCTAGTTTAAGTTCGTGCACTCCCCGACGATTGAAGAGTGCAAGTCACCGGAGGCTGAAGCTCTTGTGGCTGCTGCTGTAAGCGGTCCTAATCACGCCGCCTCGGCTGCTGTGCAAGCTGAGTCCCAAGGTTGCCGTGCCGCAGCCGCTTCGGCTGCTGCTACTGCTGCGTCTGCCACCGCAGCACCATCTTTGCTCAGCCCCAGTCCCGCTGTGTCCGAGGCTGCGGGGGTAACATCGTCAATCGATAACGGATGCATACAGCAAGCGATGGTACAATGCGATCTTATAACTGGAGTGTATTTTAATTTTGACAAAATCCGTAAACCAATTTTTTCAAATTTTGAACTGGAAAAGACATACATGCATCCCTGCCTGCTAGTAAGCCTTGCCTACTTGCAAGTTGGGGGGGTATTTATGTAGGCAGGATGCTGAGAAGGGAGTAACATGGACTGTTGAGCCAGCAAAATAATGTAACAGGTGAGTGAGGTGGTAGTAATAAAAGTAATATTATTTTGCAAGCTGTGTGTGATACTCCGATCGCGCGTATTACGTATTATACATCATTTGCTCATGCATAATATACCTACTACTGCCGTATAGATTACAATTGTATATGGTCAAAACAACAGTGTACGGTTGTGAGTATAGAGTATTATATGTATGCGTTATTATTGCGGTAACTTGTTTGTTGCACCTTGTTGTAGTCTATAGCACGATAAATCGATTGATCTGTCTGGAGGATTAGCAATATTTATTGCTGTACGGAAGAATAGTATACAGGTTGGTCTTGTTTATTTTACCTTGTATAGAACAGTACACAAGTTGGTATTTATACTACGCGAAATCGTAATCTACGGGCTTCCAAATATCTAACTGCTGAATAACACGAGCATCATCTCCGAACAAGAAGTCAGTTTCGATTTTCCACGAGAGAGTTTTATTTTAGCGACCAGACCAAAAAAATCTGAAGCTCGGAATGGGATCCGCATAATAATTAGCCTTTATCTTTGGGCAGGCTGTTTATTCCACATTTCACATTAGTACCGCGAGCTTTGTGTCGAATATCAGGTACTATTATAGTACATACCATAAACCATATAACTGGTACGAGTACTACTCGTATCATACGTACTGCTTGCTGTTGATATCGTATCCAGAATTATGTTATCCGATGTCTGATATTTTAAAGATATACCAGGTATCAATACAAATACGAGAATGTTGTACTACATGCAGCATCATATATCAACACAATACCACTACTTGTAAATACATCACGATGGGCATATGGCGTAACCGATATTACTGAGATATCGTATTTACTACTGGGTATTCACTGTAACCGATATTAATGAGATATCGTATTTACTACTGGGTATAATACTGTATGACATATCGCGAGATAGTAACAAAATGAATTCCCCCGTAACATGGTGGAGGATGTACCAGGTATGTATTGTTAATAGGATGCTATACTCGCACAGCATTATGATTATCACTATGTACTACTAGTACTACTACTACTGTAACAAAAACCAGTGTAATCTTGTTTTTTTTCTATACACAGTTTGATCAGAAAAAAATCAGGGGGGGTTGGCGAGTATTATAACGATGCAATGAAGATGAGAACATTACTGCTGCGCTCACTCCATCAAACTTACAGAGCAATGGGAACACAGGCTCTGGTAATCCAACCTTCCTAAGACGCTATTTCGAAGAGTCTCTTCAAAATCTTCGAAAATATGTACGACGTTGTATAGAAAAGGTTCCGGAAATACTTGTAGTAAACCAGAGTATTGTTTAGGATCGAATAACGGAGGAGTAATGACCATTGTGCTCAGCCAAACACATCATTGCTGCGGCCTGCAGAACAAGTGGCTAGCACGGAAAATATACGCAAAGCGTATTGAAAGCGTCGCGCGAAAGACGTTTTGACGGATCCTGAGTGTGCTATGCAACATTGACGCATCATGGCCAGATAAAATTGATGCGATCGGAAGCACTGACGAACGAAAATTCATGGCGGAAAGCAAATTAGCCATATGAGTAGGCCGATGCTAGGTGACGGCATGTATGTATCCAGAAGTCAGACCGAAGTTTGTTGCCTTTCTGGAGGTTGAAGTGGAACTAAACCTCGCAGAAAAATGCACCCCGTACGCCCAAACACAAGATAGTGGGGAGTCTCCTCCAAAGTTTTGGAGTATGCCGTGTTGCGCGCAAGCTGGACACACGGTAGTAATTCCGCCCAATTATCGCAAGCCAAGTTACTGTACATGGCAAGCGTATCGTGAACGGTGCTGTGGACACGCTCGAGAACAGAGTTCCCTTGCGGACGATAAGCGGCGGTACGTGTTTTCTTGTGCCCATAGACAGACTGCAATTCTTTCAAGAGTTGGTTTTGAAATCCCTTCCCTTGATCGGAATGCAGGGTTTCTGGTGGGCCGAACACCGAAAAGACGCGGTCAATAAGATGACGAACCACTACCGCAGCTTCCTTAGACTTGATAGGTATCAAAATGAGGAAACGCGTGAGGTGATCGATGACAGACAGGATAAATCGATTACCTTCCGACTTAGATTTGTATTCGACGACATCCACCGCAACAAGTTGAAACGGTCTGGTGACCGGTCGATGCCTGGTAGGCAGCGTAGGTGATCGGTGAGACGTTTTGCGGCGTTGACAAGGAAGACAGCTTTCAACATGTTCGGCAACGTCAGAGTGCATCGTGGGCCACCAATAACGATCTCGAACTTTGTCGAAGGTACCTTTAAAGGCTAGGTGACCACCTGACGAGGGGAGGTCATGGCAAGCGTTGATTACAAGTGTTCTCAACGATTTCGGCACCACTAACTGGTCACGAAAGGTGTCCCGCCTACGTAGGTGGGCAGGGACGTAAGACCGGCAAAGCAAACCTTCGCGGATGAAGAATTTACTCATGCTGGACTTTGATTGCTGGTGTGGGACGCGAGCCTTAGTAGGATTGGCTAGTCAAAGTACTGACAAAATTCTTTCCTCTGATGAGCAAGCACCTTCGCAGCATCGACGACGGGGAAGACATATACGACAGATAGCTGCAAGTTGCGGTTCGGATGGAAGTGGTTTTCCATCCACCTCGCTAAAAATACGCGATAGCGTATCCGATACAACGTCAAGTTTTCCCGGAACGTGTTTGACGCTGAAATCGTAATTGTAAAGACAAATTGCCCAACGGGTGAGCGTATTGGACGTGTCTTGCATGTGGTACAAGTACGTGAGAGCTTGGTGGTCGGTACAACACGTAAAGTGGATACGGACGCCAACGGGTAAGAGCCCATACGACAGCAAGGCATTCTTTCATCGTAGGGCTATAGTGGCTTTGGCTACGAGAAAAACGCTTGCTATAGTATGCGACAATATCCAGCTCTTTGCCATCGGTGCTGCCCTTGGACGGTTGGGCTATGAAAGCACCTACACCTTGCTCAGAAGCGTCGGTGTGAACGACGAAATCTCTCGAAAAATCGGGAAAGTGTAGGACAGGGGCTTCGGATAAAGCATCTTTAAGTTTCTGGAATGCGGCATCTTGTGCCGAACCCCAGGCCTTTTTAAAAACTCGTGCGTTTGACGAAGCTGTTTCGAGTCAGTTCCACAAGCGGTGCCGTAAGGTCAGAATAATATTTCACAAACCGACGGACGAAATTCGCCCTACCCAGAACAGAACGTACCTGGTAAGTCTTTAATGGATTTTGGCGCGGGCAGGTAGTGAATCGCATTAATGCGGTCGGTACTGACGGAAATACCTTTCGCGGAAATGACATGACCGAGATAGTCGACTTCTTTCAGCCATATTTGAATTTTGGACGGTTTGAGTGTCAAGCCTGCCACATGCAACGCTGCGAACATTTTCTCGAGAGAGATGAGGTGGCTTTCGAACGTGTGATTGATACGAATCAAATCGGCCATGTACGAAAGGATACCGGAGTCGGGGCCAAGGTGGCCTAGAGCTAAAGACATGACGTATTGAAACAGCCATGGTGCATTCGCTACTCCAAAAGGCATGCGCTAAAAACAGTACTTGCCTCGGTGTCACGAAGGCGGTGCGGTCGACGTGCCCCTCGGCCACGGGTAGCTGCCAAAACGCGCTGAGAATGTCGGCGACTGAAATGTAGAGGGTGTCTCCGACGGCGTCCAGGCAGGACTCGAGGTTCTGGGCATAGGCCAGCTCTTGCGGATGATGTAGCGCTTGAGGGTTTGGCGGTAATCAACACAGAAACAATGGCTGCTTTATCAGAAATGACACAGGCAGAGATGGAGCAGGCATATGGAAAGGGGACAGCGCCCTCTGCTGACTTTGACCAAGAAGCCTGAAGGTGCGCCCCAGAGGATCATCCTCTGGGGAGCATTGAATCGCATCACAGGCAAGAAGAGGAAGCAACGCATGCAATATCGGACTGCGCGCCTGTCAAAAATGGAGGAGGGACACGACAGGCATGGGTCAAGGCCACCATTTGGCACCCTACTAGAAGCAGTTGCCGATTGCCTGTGGACGTTCTAATAGACACAGGAGTAGGGGGAGGGAATTATGCGTCGGAGTCTTTCGTTCGCTCACTAGAGCGAAACGCAAGGGGGGGGGGGAGTATGATTAGCCAAGGGAAAAGGTTTGCTTAGGGCGGCGAATCCTATCCAGAGTGGAGTTCCCCCCACGAACATCGTTGGGTCGTGCGACATTCCGTTAGTGTTCATGCCGGAAGACCGAGTGAGAAGGATGGCGGTCAGGGTGGTAGAGGGGCTACCATATGGGTTGATTCTAGGCGCTGCGTTCCTTAGGGAGCACGAGAGCGTACTCAATTTAGCGGAGGGAGGAGGCTTTAAGCCAACTCCAGAATCGCCATGGGTACCGCTGAGATCGATGGCCCCCAACCACAAGATCGACAGTTAGTACTGGTCATACCAACGCAACCACACGACATGGAGCTGGGAGCTGAGTTGGGGGTAGCCAGAGGTGTGCAATGGTGGTACCCGGGCAACCCTCTACAATGCAAAGTCGTCAACCGAACGAAAACCGCGATGACCATACAGCAAGGTGTTGTGGTAGCGAAGGTATTTGCAACCAACTCCAGTGATACAGAGAGAATGCGGTTGCTACTTGATCGGTCGGTGGAAAAAGAGCCCGTTCCAGCTGTCGAGGGAGAAAGCGGAGGAACGGAGAGGCCAACGGGTGACCTCGAGGAAGTTGCAGTTGACACAGCCGAAGCCAACATGGGGCAGTTGAGTCAGGGTTGCAAGGCAAACTTGTTAGAACTGTTGCGTGAATATCGTGATCGCGGACTGTTCCCGGCTAACCCCAAGGTAGTGCCAGCGTGCCACGGGGCTAAGCTACGGTTGCCTTAGGATGATTGCACACCCTATGCGGCTGAGCAACGATGATATTCCCCAGAGGAGGAAGCCATGATTCAGAGCGAGGTGACGAAACAGTTTCAAACCGGGGCCATCCGTAGATCGACATCAGCGTAGGCAGCCAATTGTGTCGTGGTTCGCAAGAAGGATGGACCGGGGGCTGAATACGTTGCTAAAGTCGGAGAGTGGAGGCCTAGGAGATATCCAAAGCATCTTTGACGGCATGAAGGGTGCGAGCTGTTTTACGTCAATAGATCTGGCTTCAGGATTCACCCAACTAGAGATCGAAGAAGACGATAAGCACAAAACCGCATTCAGAGACGCCCACGGTACACTGTGGGAGCTCAACCGATTCGGGTTTGGAGTGAAGACTCTACCAGCAGGCTTTGCAGCCTTCGTTGGCGGAGCTCTCTGTCCGTTGAAAGGGAAGGGAGTCCAAAACTGGTTGGATGACATCATCATCTACACCCAACAGGTGGAAGGACATCTCGACCTATTGAGGCAAGTGCTGGAGAAACTATCGAGGGCCGGTTTGTCGGTGAACCTCTCTAAATCATGGTGGTGCTGTCCTCAGCAAGAGTTTGTGGGCATGGTGGTGGACAGGCTAGGAGTGCGCCCGTCACATTCTAAGATCGACGCTGTTGCTCAACTTACTAGGGCCAACACGGTGGAGGAAGTGAGGGCACTGCTGGGTATGACAGGCTACCTGAGGAAGTTCGTCCCCCGATACAGCGCGCTGGTAGCGCCAATCTCGAATCTTCTTCGTGACAAGCGTTTCGCGTCGAAACGAGCGAGGAAACTCAAGGTTCCATGGGGAGAGTAGCAAGACAAAGCGTTGGCGGCGCTAATCCTCGCTCTGACATCACCACCGATTTTGGCTATGCCAGACTGGAACAGGCCGTTCCAGCTCCACACGGATGCCAGCGAATTAGGAGCAGGAGCAGTTCTTACCCAGACACATGAAGGTTCTGAACGTGTCTTGGGGTATGCTAGTCACCGGCGGTCTCGAACTGACGCTAGACGGTCACCTACGGAACGGTAAGTGATGGCGGTGTTATGGGCGGTAGACCACTTCAGACCGTACGTATGGGGCAGGAGATTTACTCTCATCACCGATTGCTCGGCGCTGACATGGCTGTTTACCCTAAGTTAGCAATACCGAGGGTGGTGGTACCAGGGGTCTTGGCGCTGGTTCACAGCATGTTTGGCCATCCAGGCGTGGCGCGCACGACGCTCCTTCTTAAAGGCAAGTACATTTGGCCGACGTTGGTCAAGGATGTGCGCGAATATATGCTCTCGTGTGGCTGCAGGAGAAGGAAGCGGGCCAACAGTCATCGAGTAGCTATGATGCCAGCCAAGTTCCTGCGGCCTTGGGAAGTTCTAGAAATGGACATCCAAGACCTCAAACAAGAGTCTCAAGACGGAAACAGGTATCTGTTAGTTGTGGTGGATAGAGCTAGCAAGTTCCTGTTCGCATACCCGTTGCCGTCGAAGGATGCCGTCGGGGTGAGTCGCAAGTTGTTAGAACTCCTTTTGACCTTCGGGGTGCCGTTGTCGATCAGGAGCGATGCTGGGGGGGAATTCACAGCGCAGGTGGTGAAACATTTGTGTCAGTGGTTGAGAGTGTCGATAGACTATGGTCCCGCCAACCACCCCCGTGCCCAGGGAGCGGTCGAAAGGGTGGGGGGGTGGCTCCAGGAGGTATTATCCGAACTCTGCAAGTCTTGGCCTAGGATATGGGATCGGTATGTACTCCCAGCATGCTGGATCCAGCGTGTTACCCCAGATCCTAGCCTACCCTCGTCGCCGACACCATTTCGTCTATTGTTCGGTCGGGATGCCCGCACACAGTTGGACTCGATAACCCCTGTCGTCGATGGTGTGGAATATCAAGGGGGATTGGACGCTTTCGTGGCGGATCAACAACAAGCGTTCAGAGAGGTACGCGAAGCCCTAGAGAAAAGGCAGGCTGCCAAGGATCGAAGTAGGCGAAGCTATAATGACGGCATAGGTCGTGCTTCTCCAGGGGGACAATCCAGAATCGGTGACTACGTGTTGGTTAAGGAGGCGGCCAGCACACTATCGAGGGAAGGGGTTCACTCGAAGTTAGCACACGAACACTGGACGGGACCATGGCAGGTAGTCCGTATAATACATCCAGGCCTTAGTTACGCGGTGCACATGAATGGCCGCAGTATCAGGAAGAGAATGGTGTCTGCGGCGGACATCAAACCCTTTCATGAACGCCCGGTGGAACTTCGGCATGCTTTTGAGGACGAGTTTGCGCACTTGGCCTGCGGACCGGATATTGGACTTGCTGAGGTTTCCATTGCGGCAGCACCGCTGTACACGCTAATCGACCGTAAAGTTTTGTGGGTCACAGAAGACACGTGGGTCTTGGAATACAAGGGCAGGCACCTGGATGGCGTCGAATCTAACTGGCTGAACGAGGAAGAAGTACAAGAAAGCTTCACGCCACTACAGCTGGACGTGTTTCACGCTTTGTGGGAGAGGTATCATGGAGCGGATCACCGGACTCGACCACCAGGAGTGCCTACAAGAGGGGAAAGGGAAGCAGTTTCCAGGGAATAGGCGTTAAAGGCATTCCCGATAGGAACTAAAGTCAGGAGGGAGTTTGCAGACATCCGTGGCCGGAGGAAGGTGTTCGTAGGGGAGGTGTACGATTTCAGCAACCCATACTGGCGGGTGAGATACCCAGACGGTGACTGGGAGGAGCTGAATCGGCACGAGGTCAATCAAGGGAAGGAGTTAGCGACAGCTTCATCTTAAACCTGGGAAGTTGGTCCAGTTAAGAGCTATGGAGTCTGGAAAGGAGATGCAATACCAGGAGCCAGGAAGAAGGGCGGCCTCAGCCTAAACCGTTTGCTTAGGCGGCAGGTCTGGCTGGGTGGAGTAGTTCCGTTGGCTAAAGCCGCATTGTTCTAAGCTCTGGAGGACAGTACCAGACTTGGGGGGGTGTTACGGCAAGCCAACGTGGGAACATAAAAAATACGGTGGGCCGTAGTCTGATGATTACGACTCACCGGGCGCAGATGCAGTGGTGGGTAGCTCTGTGGGTGTGGGAAGGACGTTTCATCTAGAAAGCGGTTTCATCCGCCGGATTGTAACGCCGGACCCAGGTGGTAGCGCATGTTGCGTCCACCTGACATCACCTGGTGTTTAGTCTGTTAACACCACCCAAAAAAAGAAAGAAAAAGTGCAATCAAAAAGTGCAAAGTTAAAAAGGCATATCAACTGTTCACCCGTGCATAAACGACTGCTCGCTTGTGCATCCACATCATCCATCAACTGTCATCTCACGTGCTTGCGAGACTCAACGGTTTAACTTCGCTCAAAGTCTGGAGTTTCGGATCAATCAGAGGAATCAAAGGTACTGCTGGATACTGAATACGAACTCTCAAGGCAGCAGGTGAGTCATAACTAGTCCCGTGGAAATATAGTTGCGCAGGTCCGACTCGCTGCCGTATCATGGTCGCCTCAAGCTACTTCATTATTCCATGCTGTTTAAACGTCCACCTCCCCCGACTCCCCGGCGGTGAGGTCCTACGGGGCAAATGCGCCGTCGAGCTCCTTCAGCCCTTCCACAGGGTCCACCAGTCGCCCGTGGATCTTGCTTCGCGCGCCAGCTTCGGTCAGCTTAGGGATGTCCTGAGGGATGAGGTCCAGGTTTCCGTGCAGGAACAGGATCATCTCCACGTACTTGCTGTCCGTGGTGCTCCTGGAGGACGTCATCATACGCCCAGCAGCGCTGAAGTCACGCTCAAGCACTACCGCCGACGCAGGAGCCCCGAAAATCACTCCAGCCCAGCTGCGTTGACGTCGACAATAACTGGAGCTGCTGCCGACGCGCCAGCTCCGTCGCCAGGTGGCGTACCATCACCATTGCCATTTGCTTCTTCGGTACTGACAGCTGGCATGTTGACATGCACAGCTGAGCTGGTTTGGTCGTGTGCAGGACCACTGATATTCGCGGCGGCAAATACACCGGGCTCAACGGCCGTATTTATGCATTACGTATGTACCCCATATAATGTACGTAATTGTACGCCGAAGAAGTCAACATCTCCGCATCCGCAATACATTGTTTGCAGGCAAATAGTTTATTGAGAACCTGCACAAATATTTGCCTGCAGACAAATACTTTCTTGAGAAGCTGCGCAAATATTTGTCTGGAAGCAAATACTTTCTTGAGAAGCTGCGCAAATATTTGTCTGCAGGCAAATACTTTTTTTAGAACCTGTGCAAATATTTGTCTGGCAGGCAAATACTCTTTGGAAAACCTGCGCAAATATTTGTCTGGAAGCAAATACTTTTTTGAGAAGCTGCGCAAATATTTGTCTGCAGGAAAATACTTTTTTGAGAACCTGCGCAAATATTTGTCTGGCAGGCAAATACTCGCTTGAGAAGCTGCGCAAATATTTGTCTGGAGGCAAATACTGCCTTGGGACAAATACACGCAACTATTATTTGTATTTGCTATGGATATTTGTACAGGGTGTGCAATTATTGTTGTTTTCACATTATGAACTCGCATAATCACACAAGTCCGTGGTCACAGGACAGGCTCCAGTCACTCTGGAGCTGAGGAATACCCTAGGTAGGGAAAAACACAAACAACCCAACAAGCTGGCACACGCATAGACTATATCACAGCTGACTGACGCAATTCATGCCTCCACCAGAAACATATAAAAGTGAAATTGGGAGTCAGTCTACGATGTGCCAGGTCTATACCTGGTGCATACGTCTCATTACTCGCGCCTGGAAAAACCGACTAATATGTTGTTAAAACGAAAAAGGAAAAGAAAGAAAAGAAAAGAAGAGAAAAGAAAAGCATGAAAAGGCAAGGAAAGGAAAAGAGGAAAAAAATGTCATACTAGCAGACCCTAGGAACTGACTAAAGACGGCATTGGGCTCATAGAGGGTATCAAGTGCATCATCAAATGGCACTGGGGAGAGAACGCAACATACATGGCGAAGAAGTTAGAGCAGTGTTACGCTATCTTGTCACACGGCCACTGGAAGGCCCACAACTTTCAAGACGATGATGGCCAAACCCAGACTTCAGTCTCTTGGGCATGAGGTCCCCCCTTCCCCCCCCCGCCCCTTCCCCCCGTCCCCCCTCCCCCCCTCCCCCCGCCCCCCCCCCCCCTTCCATCCCCCCCGGCTGCTTAGAGATGCCGACGGTGGATGGCGCTGCCGCAGCCTTTGCGCGTCGCTCTGGGAAGAGGATGGCTAAATGTAGATTCGCAATAACCACTTTCACCACAACAACCTGAAGTTAGAGTTGAAAACCAGGGGGATTTGGGAATTATTCTATTGGTGGGATTTTTGACGACAGCACCCAAAGACGAAAGTCACTGGGAACACAGACTATAATGGTCTAAAAACAGTCATTGGGAATTTTCCTCGGGAATTTTCCTCGAGTTCTTCTATTAATTTCGGGTGGAACACACACACCATGTATGTATGTATTAACCTCTCAGAACTGGGACTATTTGACTTTTGGATACTATCTCGTACCAAGTATCACATGTCACCACTGCCTAGTCTGTACCTGGTATGATTCCTATCCACAACAAAGAATGCAATTGAAAGAATCACACACACGACAGCCAGCACACGGCGCTTGTTGTGTGCGAGACATAGCTTCGTCCTCACACACAAACGCGACAGCAGCAGCACCACCACCATCAACACCACTACAGCAGCACCACACCAGCACCACAGCAGCAACACAGCAGCAGAGACAGCAGCAGAGGCGGTGGTGACCTAACGTCGCCGGCGACAATGTGCGTGCCAAAATTTTTCAAAAATAAAGGCAAACGGCAAAACAATACCTACCAATTCAGTATAAAACCACTTTCCAAGAATCAGAAGCCATAATCGACGCCCCTTATTCCTGACGCAGTTATTTCTGGAGCGTCAAAACTACAAAACTATTCCCCAGAAGTAACCGCTAAAAAATAAATCATATTTTATAATAGTAGGTATTTAATAATCAATACGAAGTACTAGAAGAGCAAGATGAATCGAAGACCCATACACACGAACGTCGCTGTTTGGAACGACTTCACCTAGGATAGATCTGCCAGGAGTCGCGGACTGGTGTTGTTGGCGGTCAATGGAGAAGTCGTAGAAAGGATCTTCTCTCCCCTCCCCACTGCAATAATACGTGTCTTCATTTTTGTTTGTTGCGAGAGAAGGAAGTACTATACAGTATGTGGCCCTGTATAGTGGCAACCTGAATAGTAAAGTGCCCTATATAGGGGCATGAAAATCTCCTGGCAAAATCTCAACCCGATATAGTGGCACTTTACCACTATTGAGGACGGGGCCCTCAATAGTGGCATTTTGGGCATCACACACACCCAATAGTGGCAGTTCCACGTAGTGGGCCCCCACTACTGCTGTACCACACCTCCCCACACACACTCTCAGCGGTGGGCGCCACACGTATCATGCCAGCCTGCGCGGACCTAGAACTGTGTAAACTCCCAAACAAACCACTGGGAAAGAATTTTTTGGTCCTCTAGAACAATACGCAGAGTCGTGTGGCGTTGGTGACGCCGGGCACTTTCTCCGCAAGGCGAAAATGGCATTCTTAGCAGCTACATTCGCTAGACCGGCACAGCAGTTGGACATTAGAGTGTTTACCAACTCGTAGTGCAATCAGTCGGCTAAAGCCTACAGCAGTTGCAGAGCTTCGTGGTGGTTGGGTTGATGCGCCGGGGTGGGGGTGTTTGAATTTTCTATACTGGCTGTTTCAGTTAGTTTCGCGTCTCTACGTTGCTGTTTTCATGCGTTCTACACGTAGTGTTGAATGTTGAACCCCATGTTACACTGCCCGCCGGACAAAAAATATTGATGTGCCACCTATGATACAATGCGTTTGGACGTGGTTCCTGTGGTCTGCCTGCGCAGAAGAAACAGGTCTTGACCACAGAAGGCTCGGTAACCGTTGGATAATCAACGGTCATTTCATGTGTTTCATGCGGATACTGCTGCACACAAATCAACCACGAGTAGTGGAACAGTATGCACGGCTTTACCTGTACAACAGCGTATAATCAGTGTACAGCGTGAACATCGAAGCTCTTTATTCGATATAGTGGCACTATTGCCACTATAGACTGTCTAATAGTGGCAATAGTGCCACTATATCGAATAGTGGCACTGCCCTGAATAGTGGCACAATTCTGTCCTGCCACTATATGCCACTATACAGGGCCACCTACTGTAGTCTACAGCAGTAGTAGTGGTCCCTCTATAGTGCCTTTGTGTGCACTATAGAGGAAACACATGCACTGTAGCAGCAACCGGCACTACTCGGCATACTGCCACTACCGATACGGCTTGCAACCGGCACTACTCCGCATACTGCCACTACCGATACGGCTTGTTCTCATCTGTGTCAAACGGTTTCAGAGGTACTACTACTGCTGTATGTAGCGGGCAACCCGCACTACTATACACTTCAAAAAAGAGTCATCCCACGGTTGGTTGGGGTGCAGCGGACGTTTCTGAGGTTCTGACATGAGAAAAACTCAAGATCTCACCACCCGAAGCATGATTTCGAAGGCGCGTTCAATCGCGCAATCCGACCAACACTTTTTAGTTACTTGTATGCGCTCGAAAAAGTACCAGACTAACCGATGGTGGTTCCTCGCTTGAACAGAGCTCAAAACAACCGCGGACAGGTACATTATTAGTTAATCCAACAACTGCAACCCCTGCCGTGGGATGGCTTACTACCGAGGGATCTCTACTGCACACTGTCAGCACTGCAACAACAAACAACGTAGTTTTCTACTGCACAGCACTACAACAACAACAGCGTAGTTTTCTTTTCTTCTCTTAGTCGCACCAAAAATTTCATACGCACGCCATAGGCAGGCGCTATCTGCGAGGACCCCTAGAGCCTACCTCTCGGGTACTTGGGATAGACCTTCCTAGGGCTGGGTTAGTTATTGATAGCCAAGGCCCGGCTGTAGACCCAACCTAACCCCCATAACCCTAACAACCCTAACCCTGACCCCAACCCGGACCCAAAACCGGCCAGAAACGGGCGAGAAACGCGGCTGCGCCGCTTTCGTTTTTTTTTTCTTCTGTTTTTGCAATCTGTGGATTGCGCAAGTCACCACGATTATTAGGTTATACAAGGGCTCCGCTCCGCGGGCGGCTGACGCCGCCCGCTACGCTCGCGCAAGGCAAGGAAGAATGCAACGAAAAACATAGACTATGTAAAGGGGGCAGAAAGAAGAGGCCCACGATTTGGTGCGAACAGCGATTTGATAATGCCAAGGGCTGCTTGTGCAGAGCAAATTGCCCTGTTGTGCTCAGCTGTGCTGTGTGCTTTTGTTACCGGTGTTACGTTCTGATCGGCAGTACGGGGGTAATTTGCGTGGGGGAAAAAACAGGGGGCCGTGAAAGATCAAATACATAGTCTATAGGAGAAGAAAAAAGAGGAAAAGTAGTACTCCGTACACAACAACACACGCATTATACCCGGTACTGCTCGATGTTCGAAAGAAAGCACACAGCGCAGCGACACAGCACCGCAGCGAAGGGCACGGCACCGCACCGCATGGCTCCGCACGGCTCCGCACGGCGCTACGCTGCGCTGCTGGGCCATGTATAGCCGGATTGATCTGAGCTGGGCGTGCATGTGATCCAACAGCGTAGTATCTGATGGTGCGTACAAACCTGGTAGTGTAGTAGTACCGGTATGTACTATTGGCGTTTCGTATATCGAACGAAGCTGGAAAGCAAAGAAAAGCTGGAAAGGTTCCGCAAGTAATATGGAAGTTGGAGCTCTGAGAGGCCAGGGATGGGCAATCCCTGAGAAAGACAAAATTAAGTAAGTCTATAATGAGCGATGGCCGAAATCGGGTACACCCGATTGACCTATGGCCGTTATCGGGTACCCCTTGAACACATTGTCCCACAACGACTCAGGACGACATCTCATTGGTCGAAACCACACCGCATCCGAACGCAGCCGCATGTCCATCGGGTGTACCCGATTATGGCTGAACAAGTCCTCGACATGTACCCGACTCGCATACAAGCTACCCGATTATGGCCGGACTACTCGACCACCAGCCCACACGCACACACGCACGCGCAGCGGGCGCGAACTCGGGCCACGTCAGGAGGCGGGGCATCGTTTGTTCCTCCGTCTCGGAGCTCTTTTTTTCCGGACATCTTTTTCCGGAGCTCTTTTTTGTGGACCTTGAAGTCGCAGTTAGGCCATTTCTTGCGCAGTCGGATACCGCCAGTCGAAAACGGCCCTTTTCGACTGGATTCTTCTGGTACTTCTTCTTAACGTCAGTCGAGCCGATTTCTTATTCTTATCATCAGTCGAGCCGACTTTATAGTTTTGGTGCTCTTCCTAGAGGCGGTTGGTGTGAGGGAGTACTACTGCTGTACAGCAGTCGAAATCGGTTGGCAGCTCTGCGCTTCGCGCTTTCTTCGCGAGCAACGGCTCGACGAACCCTCGTCCCAGCGAGTTGGTGGCTTTGGGCTTAGCCGAAAGCCGCCAAAGAAAGCCACGTTCGTGGAGTTGCACTCAGCCGAGAGCCGCCAAAGCTACAGCAGCCGCAGCGGTTGTTGGCAGCATGGGATCGAGACGCTCCCTGCTGCCGTCGTGTGATACACGCTGCTGGCGAGCAAAACTAGGAATGCGCCACGCTGACTTGCTGCGAGAAGCAACAGCTGGGATAGCGAAGCCAGCGTCAACGCCTTGTATGGTACTGCAGTGTGGTACCTGGTATGGGTGTGTGGCCGTGTGGGTGTGTGTTTGGTGGTGGGATGAGCGATGCGATCGGTTCAAAAAACACGTAAAAAACTTTTTCGACTGAGATTTTTGACTGGCGTATCCAGTCGGAATTCTCAGTCGAAAACAGTTTAGTCAAAAAAGCCCTTTTTCGACTGCGTAAGAAAGCTCGATTTGGGCTTCAGTCGAAACTCATCCGACTGCATAAGAAATGGCCTTAGCACCCCTTGACCTCTCGACTGCTGTACAGCAGTACTCCCTCACACCAACCGCCTCTAGGAAGAGCACCAAAACTATAAAGTCGGCTCGACTGTTGATAAGAATAAGAAATCGGCTCGACTGACTGACGTTAAGAAGAAATACCAGAAGAATCCAGTCGAAAAGGGCCGTTTTCGACTGGCGGTATCCGACTGCGTAAGAAATGGCCTAACTGCGACTTCAAGGTCCACAAAAAAGAGCTCCGGAAAAAGATGTCCGGAAAAAAAGAGCTCCGAGACGGAGGAACAAACAATGCCCCGCCTCCTGACGTGGCCCGAGTTCGCGCCCGCTGCGCGTGCGTGTGTGCGTGTGGGCTGGTGGTCGAGTAGTCCGGCCATAATCGGGTAGCTTGTATGCGAGTCGGGTACATGTCGAGGACTTGTTCAGCCATAATCGGGTACACCCGATGGACATGCGGCTGCGTTCGGATGCGGTGTGGTTTCGACCAATGAGATGTCGTCCTGAGTCGTTGTGGGACAGTGTGTTCAAGGGGTACCCGATAACGGCCATAGGTCAATCGGGTGTAGTACCCGATTTCGGCCATCGCTCTTATATAATAATATCGAGTAAAAAACAACGTGGAACTATCGAACCTTCCTGGAAAGTTCTCGTGGCCAGGTCGTTTCTAGGCATATTGGAAATACTGGAAATATCGAACTTTCCCTGGAAAGTTGTTCCCGTGCCTAACTAAGTCGTTTCTCATGCATACAAGTATAGACTAAATACTTCATCAGTAAGAAGTAGTAGTAGTAGTAGTAGTAGGCATTCTGCCACCTGCAGTCAATTTCACGCCAAAACCCGCGATCTCACAGCTGGATGGAGAAGCAGTAGTGTGTTTCTGTTTTATCGTATTACTCCTTTTAGAAAGAGGCATAATACATGTTTAATGTACAATATACAAACGCGCGACCTCTTACATGTATGTGTGTGTTCTTCACATTAAACCGTTCTTCTACTCGTCGACATCCAGCACACCCAGTGTCCGTACTGATTCTTCACCCTAGAAAGATCAGCTCTCTCTGTGTGGTCACAAGCTACGACACAGAGATAATGCATCGTAATGCATTCGACAACGCAATGTCATGCCCTAGTACTGGGTACGACAGGCGCAACATACATACTACGTCAGCAACAGAAATACATTGAAAGAGAGAATACGAAATAAACAAAAACAAAAACAAAAACAAAAACAAAATAATAAGAAGAAAACAAATAAAAACAAAGATAAAAATAAAACAAAAAAGAAACAAACAAAATGAAGGGGAAATCGAAGAAACAACCCAAGCAACCGGAAAGGAGAGCCAAAGCTCGGAAAAGAAACATAATAAAATAAAATAAAATAAAATAAAGTAACGTAAAACCAAAATAAGATAATCCGAACACGAGCCAAAAACCTGGACACGCAAGGAGGGAACAAAGGGGAAAAAAAATACCCCAGAAAAAGAAGAAAAGTGCTACGTACCTACTAGTCGGCCTGGTACCTTGCTACCCTGTCTGCCATCTCCTTCCTGCTACAACAGTAGTAGTAGTAGTACCAAGCAGCTTGCTATAATGCTCTTATTATTAATACTGTCGTATGAGTATCGACCATTCATCAACTGGACCATGGTCAAAGTCACAGCCGACGCGTTAAAAAATAAAAAATGCATTTGACAAAACGAAAAAAATAGTCCGATAGAACGGCTCGACATCAGTGCAGCGGTGACGACCTTCTTAGCAACTTTCGAGGTTAGACCACCGGGACGAACGATCATGGGCAAACTCACCGAAGGAATGGAGTATGCCTGGTATCACGCAATATTATATCAAAAGTAAGTGTAAAAAATATCGAAATCTCAAAAAGCACAGGACCTGAGGTCCTAGGAGAGAGTACGAAAATTACGACAACGACTTGACTCCAATTCTTGCGAAGTGAGTGCTGTAGTTTGGGTTGTATTCATGCACGTTATGCGTCTCCATGTCTCCACAACGCAAGTAGTACACAAATTAATTGTATATAGCTGGGATCATACGGATTGTTTGTGGGGCTTTGTTTGGTTGCAGTTGGCTTAAATTTAAAGACGAATGAATTTCGACGAAACTCTCGATCCCGCACAGCTCATTGATGACGCGCTTTGTTCGTTTTTTTTTCACGAAAAAGAATCATCGCACATTCTCTCACATATGCACACTTCTTCCCGCACTCCTTTTTCGTTGTCTGTTGTCGTTGTTGTTGTGATCCTTGGTTGGTCACCCCTCTTCTCAGCACCCGAGACCCACAAAGAAACAAAGGCGTCAAACAACCACCACCACCCAAGGTTGGTTGGTTCAAAAGAAGAACGTGAGACGACATCTTCAACGGCAACGAACGGCGATAATCACCCAGATCGAGAAGAGAAGAAGAGAGCCATCCGGCCAGCAAGAAGTACGCTATCCGGCCGATACAGAACAACATTCAACTTCTGCTGGTTTCCACCCACAACCCACACCCACGGTAAAACTTCTTGTGGCGGCAAGAAGAAAAAAAAGGTGAATCCGTACCAAACAACAAAATAAAACATTTTATTGCGGAAGAAGCACAAAAAGGCATCACTCCTTCCTTCATTCCTTCACATACATATCGGGCGGAGCACGCTCTAGATCATCTACATGACTAGATCCTATATCGAGGATTACGGTAGACTGATAGCTAAAATGAACTGATGTCGGGAACAGAAGTCTTAGTGGATAAAATACACGCCAATGCGGCTGCTGCTGAAGCAGCTCTTGCTACTTGTCCATCTGCATAGACCCCATCATCACCCTTTCTCCCCCATCACGTGCCATCACTCTTCCAACCTCAACCATCATGTTCTCAGATATCACCACCTAGAGGTCCTCTTCGTACTCATCTCCGCCAACTTCCACCGGTGGCGACAGCAGGGGAGGCGGCTGCGCTGCCACCGAATGCTGCGGCGGTAGCGGCGCCTTCGGGGGTGGCCAGGGGTTTGAGACGGCAGCACTAGGTAGGTGTTGCTGCTGCGGCTGCGGCTGGCTGCTGCATGCAGCTCTTCAACCCCCGATTGCGCCGAGACCAGCTCGTTCCACCACTGCTGTTCGTTCCCGTCCTTTTTGTCCCGAAGATCAACTCTTCCTTCGTCCTCTTTCTTCGTCATTTCCACCATCACCAACCATTTTCTCAACTACAACCACCCTCAGCGCAATCCCCTCGCAGAGATTGTAACCCTCAGAAATGCTGTTCTCGACCTCATCCAGTAACCCAGCTGTCCAGTACATATATGCGCCATGAGCTGCTGCTCCCGGTGCCAAATCGTAAGCTCACCCAGCGACTCTTTGCAAAACACGGTTCCCATCCGCTCGGCTGGTGCTCCCGGTGATGTTTTACCACTTTTGATAGGGTATTGACCTTTCGTGGTGCCAAGTCCTGGGCGACAATTTATCTTTCCACGATCAGGGCCGACGTGATCGTTGCTTCGTACGCGTCGCATTCCTCGCGAGTTACGCTGAGGGGGGTGGTGCAGATGCCTCGCAGAGGCAATGCCTTGCCTCTTGCCTGCGGAAATAGCGCTATGGGGGGAATGGTGCTGCAGTCACCTAATTCCTCTTCCCTCCTGGCTTGTTCTGCAGTGCGTTCCCCTCGAGCGTCTTCAACTTTTAGCGCGGCCGTCATAGCTGCTGCCCAACGCCCCCTCAGCTTCTCCCGGTATTCGTCCACTAGGTATGCGAGCTGCGCTGAGTCGAGAATTGTTGCATCCATGCTGCCTTGCGCTCACTCTATGCACGAGTAATCTTGACCGATCCTTATACTAGTATGTTTGATCATCCACGTACACGCGTGTTCGACGCATGGCTGGCTCACTCAAAGAAACAGGAGTAACGAAATCCGGAGCGCCATCAGCGGGGTGCAGGAGAGAAAAAGAAGATAAGATAATTCCAGTGTATATATTGAAGTACTGAAAGGAAGGAAGGAAGTGCCACTCAGGGGCTTTTCCCATTCACACACGTGGTGACCCTAATCATGGGATTAGGAACATAGGATTAGGAACCACTTATTTATTTTATAAAAAATACAAGGGCTCCGCATGGGTAGGGCAGGGCAGCACATCGAATTGTTCGATTCAACACTTGGTAGAGTGAAAAAAGTCACCACACACAATCATAGTCTGCGCGTACAGTATGTAAGACAATGCAAAGAGTTCGATAGAGACCAACAATCATAACAATGTACTATTAATCGCTACCATAAATCCGAGCACACGCCGACTGACCCTTTAGTCTAGCGACGAAACGTGTCGAGTGCGTTTCTCATGATAGTTTAACTCGATCAAGCATCGGGGGCCAGTAAGGTGACTGACCATGTCCGCTGCGTGTCCTCTTCATAGCCACTGAGAGACGCGCACTGAGCCAGCTTCTGAAATATATAATGGATGATAGAACAGCAGTATCGTCTTGATCCGAGCCTCTCAGATCGACTGCTGTCTGTGTTGTCTGATCGTGGAGAAACGTGCTGATGTTGTTCCAGGCGCGAAACACGGTGGTAAGACTGCCTTCGTCATTCAACTCCTCAAATGCTATTGCAATGCTGCTGCTTGTTGCTGGCTGTGTAGATCGCTCACTTCTTGTAGATACAGTGCGCTACTACAGCGCTTACGATTTTGACAGCTAAGTATTTCAGACTCGAGTTTTATTAGACGAAAATAAAAACATATCAGTTTTTCTGATTGCTCATTGGACAGGATTCATACACAAAATAGGCGTCACCCGGCACGACAGGGGATCGGAATCCATCCACACATGATACCTCCCGCACGGTGTGGAAATCCCAACCCCATCGGCTGATTGACTTTCTGATATGCCATGGTTCGCATGTTGAGCCAGCTCCACCTCGGGAGGATATAGGGATGGGTGGCAATCGGTATAGTCGGTTTCTCCAGGCGTGAGTAATGAGACGTATGCACCGGTATGGACCTGGCACATCGTAGACTGACCCCCGATTTCACTTTTATATGTTTCTGGTGGAGGCATGTATTGCGTCAGCTGTGATATATGCGTGTACCACCTTGGGTTGTTTGTGTTTTTCCCTGGGGTATTCCTCAGCTCAAGAGTGACTGGAGCCTGTCCTGTGACCACGGACTTGATTATGCGAGTTAATGCCAAAACAACAACAACAACAAGGGTCCCATCCCCGGTCCAGAGGTCGTTCCACATCTCTAAAACTTCCATCAACCGGCCGGGGAAGCAAACCGAGATTTCTCGGGTCGACACCGCCCTGCACGGTGAGAAAACCCCAATTCCGTTGGCTAATCGCTGATTGGTTCGAGCTTCACAGCGAGCGCCGTCCTAGGCTGATAGAGGCCCATTAATGGGGGTATTTCCGTCCCATACGGGGAAGATAGGGTCCCATCCCCGATTCATTAATCCTCCGAATCTCTACAGCTCCCAAAACGCGGGGACAATAACGATGACCTCCCGTGTCGATACCACTCCGCGCGACGTGGAACCCCGACCATATTCGCTTACCGCTGATTGGCTGGGGCTCGGACATAAGGGCAACGCCACCATGGGAGGGTATAGAGTCCTGTGCCCGTTTCAGAAATCCTGACAAGCCGGGGACGATAACCGATTTCTCCCGCGGGTCGACTCAGCCCCGCACGATTGTGCAACAACCATCTAGTATTCACATTGGCTTATCGTTGAGTGGCTGTGCAGCTCGTAGAGCCAGGGACACCCGGGGAGGAGATAGACCAGCAAACGGGCGGGGGGCGTTTCGACGCACCCGATGAGGATAGGGCCCCATCGCCGTTCCAGAAATCGTTCCATGCCCCATCAACGCCAACAAACCGGGGACGAAAACCGACTTCTCCCGTGTCGACACCACACCGCACGGTGTGGAAGCCTTAGCTAGCTGAGGTTAGTATGCAACGCCAGCACCACAGAACAGGGTCCAACCCCGGTTCAGAAATCCTTCGAAGAATTTTGAAAAAAAATGGGGCAACTCACGCTACTGCTGAATTAAAAAAAAAAAAAAAATTGTATACCCCAACCCCGCTGTACGCGGACATTTCATTTGACCCCCTGCCTCGATACCACCCCGCACAGTGTAACCCAACCTTCGATTGATCGGCTCGGCCGGGGTTCGTGGATAGAGGAAACCGTCACTTACTGAGAAGTTCAGCAAGTTCAACGACTATCATCTCATACTGGCCTGTGATCAGAGAAGTTGTACATGGACCAATTGCATAATGTACAGCAGTCGGTCCAGATCGAGTCGATCGGTGCAACGTGCTTGGGTATCGTATCATTACAGCAGCAGCAATACTCTTCACTTTTTTTCTTTTTCCCATCACATTTATTGTGATGCTCGCATGACTCTCGCCCTCCCAGTAGTATAACTCAGACCCGGGGCCATATAGCGGACTCCTCTCCACCATCCCCACTACGGTACATGCCCCAATTTCTAATTAATTTCTATCGCGAGAAGAATTCGGCATTTTCTTCCCTCGTCGATTCGCGTCCAATTGTTGTTATAAAACTTTGTTTGGGTAAGCTATTGGTTAACCTTTTGCAAGTGGTCAAACGGACTAACACCCCACTATTAATAATTCCTTAACAAATGGCGTCGTCGACAGACCATGGGTTTTTGGGTCGTGGGTTCAAATCCCACCATCCACAGTAATAAGCTTTTTCAGACTTTCCCCATGTCGAACTTGAAAATACTCTCCCCGGTAAACCCGGCAAATGAAACCGCTTGGATATTGACAGAAGTCCGCCGTATATCCGGCCGACCTGCTGTCCCGCCGTTTCAGGGGGGGGAAGTGTTATAAGGCTTAGTTTGGGTAAGCTATCGGTTAACCTTTTGCAAGTGGTCAAACGGACTAATATCCCACTAATACCTTAACATTGTACCTACCCACGGTGCTAGGCGATTTCAGCAGTTGAAGTGTTATTAATAGTTGATCCTTTTTTTCTCGTTTATTTCTGCAAATAGATAAAGCCAACAAAGCTCACAGCGCGGTGATTGTTTTAACACAAGGACCAACGCTGGTATTAATAGTGTAATGTTGAGGAATTTGTGGAGTATTAGTCCGTTTGACCACTTGCAAAAGGTTAACCAATAGCTTACCCAAACTAAGCCTTATAACAGTAACCCCACTAGACCACCGGGGCGACCGGCTCTATATCACCCACTGCCCCGGTGGCGTATCAGGTTAACCTCGAGCCTGGCATAGGTCAATTTCGTGAGTTCGAATCCCCCCGAGTGCGTACTCGTATAAATTTTCGTGGGACTTTTTCTTGTGCACTAATTGACTTGCGGAAAGCGCGAGAGCGTGAGTTAGCAACACTCGATGAAAAATCGACGATCAGTGGGTGCTGAACCTTGTGCGCCAACAATAATGAAGGCAATAACCGGAAGGGGGGGGAAGAGACGACACCTGTGACCACGGCTTGTATGTCCAGAAGCTGGAAAGTAGAAGTGTGCCAAAAAAGAAAAAAAATACTAGAAGAGATGATCAATCAGTAATCAGCAGCAAGGAGCACGTCAAGTAAGTACGAAGCAACACAAACTTATTTGTCAGTTACGTACCAACACGACCGCCTGCATTTGACCAGCAATGACCACAGCAACGGAGTCAGCGACCTCAGCAACAATAAAGCACACCGCCTATATTTCTCCAAAGAGTCTTCTCGGGAAAAAAAAACACCAAACGCGTACGATGCGATACGGGACGAATGCATGCCACTTACTGGTTTCTTCCGTGGATACTGTCGACTTACTACGCCCTTCGCGTGGCGCAGCTTAACAACTGGAGGAACGATTATTTTTCCCCTTGTTTTTTGTGTCGGAAATGTATGGTACACCCTCGCTCCATGCCATAAAATATGTCACAGACAAAAAGCATATTGTGTGTAATAGAGCATCGTTGTGTGTGGTCGGTGTGGTCTTGCTCGTACGTACCTGTATTGCTTGCACGAGAGTACCAAACCGAGTCGATTTGTCCGAACTTGTATAACACCACCCTCGAGGCCCCGGGGACGCAGCTACTCGCAATGCTGCTGTGTGACTTTTTCTGGGGCAGTAATCGTAACCACTACTACCTCCTCCTCGTTTTAGTCATGCGTCCGCTTGCCACGTCTATATCCATGTATGCACGTTTACCTACCGAAATTCAATAAATAAATGCATTACTATGACACCTAACCGCAGTACTGTGGGAACTTCTTTACAGTAAATATTTTTTATTTTGGAACAAAATATGACGCCAATTTGGAAATAATGTCTTGCCAAGTTTTATTTATCAACCTCTCCATACATCAAGATCCGAAGAGTAACTGGAGAGTACCGTTCAAAAATACATTTTTTGGCGCGCTTCTCGCTTGTCTCGCTCAGCATCCATCCGCGTTCACGTCGAGGTGCTGAACGGATTGACCAGCAACAGCAGTCCTTACCAGCGCAATTCTTGCAACCACACAAGGCATTCGAAACACCACTACCCTGATAATCACACCTACCTTTAGAAGTGCATCCACGTTTCGTTTGTGGGGGTAAATATACATGGAATTTGTGTGGAATATTTATTGTGCGGTCCTGAAAGATGGATCGTTGAATTTCGACCAATATATATACGGAACGACTCCTTGGAGCGGCGACGAAAAAGACTGACAAAACATTGTATCTCGCACTGCGATTTTTAAAAGCGACCACTCCGTTCGTTGTGTTTATTTTCTATCCTTCCATGGTCTGGTCTGTTTGTTGTGTTCTCGTACCCGGTACGCTAGCATTTCGCTTGCTACATACCTCGATCAATTGCGATTGTTTGGTTTACTCGGTCTCATAGTCTGTGACCACATAAAAATTAGTTGTATCTCTCCAGGATGAATAATCGGCACGGACACTGGGTGTAATGGTGTCGTTCGTTAGGGAACGACCCCCCTCGAAGACAACGAACACTCGAACAAAGATATTTGACCGTGGAATCTGATATCGAAAAGCAACGACATAGCAGTTGTACGACAATAATAGGCCAAACGCTTCGAGGTGTGACCATGAAAAAAGTGCCGTGGGGACGAAATAAGAAGCCAATTTGGAAATGATGCCAACTTGGAAATAAATATTTTCCCGTATGTTTTCGTTCAAGCTCTGCTTATTATGCCAAGATTCAAGAATAGCTCGGGCGTATACTGCCCAAAATACAAAAATTTGCGCACTTCTCGCTTGTCTCGCTCAGCCCACGTACCCGATCCCGGCCAGGTGCGGAACGGATACGGCAGGGCGAGGGGCGTTTGAGCCGCCCCCCGAGGACGTGTTTCATTCGTTCAACTCTGCAGACGTCAAGCAAAACAAACAAACGCTCAAGCCCTGCAGACGTCAAGCAAAACAAACGCTCGAGAGTATGCCACCGCAAAATTCAAAACAGTAGATGCCAATTGTTGTAAATCATTCAGACGCTGCAGACATGAAGATACAATCAAAATCTCCGGAATTCCTCCTCGACATGCGATAGTGTTGCAACTTCTCGCTTGTCTCGCTCGGAATCGTCCGCGTTCACGTCAATGTGCGGAACGGACACGGCAGGGCGAGGGGCGTTGGAGCCGCCCCCCCAAGCCGGCGCTCGAACGAAGCTGTTTGACCGAGATGTCCAGTTCCGCGAATCGCATACTTAGGCCGAGACGGAAAATAACTCCCGACTGAATCCCTGAAACAAGAAATGATCTTATATATATGTATTTTAAGGAAGTCAGCCGTGAGTTCGACGAATTTCAGGTCAATACTCATCTTTGCAAGCTGCGTCGTTGGTACTTGTAATATACTAGACTATACGGGTGAGTTTTTCTTTATTGGAGGGGCCCTGATCTCTTGTTTTGAAAAAAAAAATATATATATATATATGGTTGGTGCTGGTGTTTTATAAAAATATTTTCGAGGACGTTAGCCGTGAGTGCGACGAATTTCGGGTCAATACTCGTCTTTGCAAGGGTGTGTTGTTGGTATTTTTAATATACTATGTGAGTAAGTTTTTAAATGGGAGGGACATCATCATGTTCTTTTGATTTTTTAAATATATACATATGTGTGTTTTTCTCCACTATAATGGTTGGTGTTGGCATTTTTACTATAGGTGCGGAATGTTTGAGCTAGATCTAGCATCATATCTATTTTATAAATTTATTACTACAAAGTAGTTGTAGTTTCCACTTTACTGCTCTATCATATGTATGGTAGGTGGTTTAATTTGTTTTTTCTCCGCTGTAATATCGGAAGGAGTACGAATACAGAGTATTTAGCGAAAGTATGCCTTCCCTCACGCCGCCCCCTTGCCGGGGGGCGGGGGGCAGGAGGGGGAGGGGGGGGGGGGGGGGGGGGGGTGGCGTGTTTTGTTAAATACATAGAAAAATAAATAGTACGACTTGCAAATATATAGGAAGGGCTGATGGTGGCGTCTTTCGCTAAAAATGTGAAAAAAAAAACAAAGAACCTACAAAGCAATAGGGTAGCCACTCGCGCGAGTGGCCCTGAGCCGCTAAAATGTTACGTGGTACCTGGTAGACCTTATAGTGCCCCCCTACCCCCCTTACTATAGCCTTAAGCTGTACTTGTGGATATCATGCCAACACAGAGCGATGCATAAAAACGATGAGTCCTAACAGCAATCAAAATGCTTTGAGTTTAAGCGTCACTATTTAGCCGGCCATACATACATTGCAATAATGATTAATTAAGAAATAAGCCTCGACATCAAGCAAGCCATATAGACGAGTGTATTTGTGGACATCACAGCACACGCAACGTCGCTTTGACGCAGAATGCTAGCAGCGATGGAAGTGCTTAGGTTCCAATTATCGCCACCAGCTAGTCTATCGCATACATCGCCAACAGATTATGAACCTCGAAATTGAGCAAGCGCTACAAGTGTGTACCTCTACATCGTTCGGCACGCGCCGTGATTTACAGCGACACTGAGTCCCAACAACAATCAATTTGCGTACAGTTTACAGTTCGATCGCCATCACTGCCGTCGTCCGTCACATAAATCGCCAACAGGTTATGAACCTCGGAATTTAGCATGCGCTGCAAGTGTAACATGTTTTAAGCCTCGAAAGAGAGCAAGCGCTACGACTGATGCCGATTTAGACCCTCGAAACTGGGCAACCACCGCGAGTGTTACCTGTGGACATCGCGGCACACACCACAACTCACAACGACGCTGAGTCCTGTCAGCAATGCAAGTGCTTAGCATTAGACCGTTATCATTACTGCATCGCCAATAGGTTGTGAACCTCGAAAATGAGCGAGTACCAGGAGTGCACCTGTGGACACAACGGCACACGTCGCGACGTACAACGACGCTGAGTCCTGACAACACTCCAAGTCCTCATGCTCGACCGTAATCTCTGCCGTAGTCGACGACATACTTTGACAACAGGCTATGAGCCTCTAAAATGAGCAAGCGCTACGAGAATAACAGGTTATGGGCTTCGAAATGGAGCGAGTGCTACGAGTGCACACCTGTGGACATCACAGCATACGTCGCGACTCGTAGCGAAACTGATGAGCGCTAGCAGCAATTAAAATGCTTCTTTTTTTTCCATCATCTCACCAGTCGTCATCATCACCAGTCAGTCACATTGAAAATGTCAGCAGGTTATGAGCCTCGAAATTGAACAAGCGCTACGAGTGACCATGTGGACATCACGGCACACGCCATGGCGCACAACAACAATGATTACTAACAACAACCAACGTGCTTATATTGCGATCATCATCACAATGTAGCCACACACATATATAGCCAACAGGTTATGAGCCCCGAAAGTCGAGCAAGCGCTGCTCGAGTGTAATATGTTAGGAGTCTCGAATTTGAACAAGCGCTACGAGTGTTTACCTGTGGACGTCACGACACACGCCGCGAATCACAACGACGATGACTGATAACAGCAGTTCAAGTGATTATATTTCGACCAGCATCACCAATCCGCCACATACGTCACCAGGAGGTTGTGAGCCTCGAAATTGAGCAAGCGCTACGAATGTACCTGTGGACTTCACGGCACACATTGCGGCTCACAGCGACAATGTGTACTGACGGCAATCAAAGAACATTTTTTTCGAATATCGTCAAGATGTCGTCGGCCAAACATATGGCCAACAGGTCATGAACCTCGAATGTTGAGCGAACGCTACGAGTGTGCATGTTGTGAGCCTCGAATTTGACCAATCGCTACGAGTGTACCTGTGAACACAGCGGCACATGCCGCGAATCATAACGATGATGATTGATAATAGCAATCCAAGTGCTTACACTCCAACCACCATCACTTGTCAGTCGCGTATGTCGCCAGTAGGTTATGAGCTTCAATATTGAGGAAGTGATATATACAAGGGCTCCGCATGGGCGCCCATGCTTCGGGTAGGGCAGGGCGGCACTTCGACAAGTTAAGGTGTAGCTGTCCAATTTGACATTCATCGAACTTGAAAGTAATGCCAAGAGTTTAATACGAACATGAGATTATGAAGGGCATAATTTGACAGAAGAAAAAAACGTCATATACAAAGAAGGCAAGGATAGGCGAAACACACTGCTGTTGTTAAATGCGCCGTCACGTACAAGTTGGCGTATATCAAACAAAAATACTGAAAAGAGTATTGAAAACCTGCTGCGCCTCTAGGCTAAACGAAAGATAACTTGGCATCAATGAAGAGACTGCACTGTTGTCCCCGTGGCAATGGAAGTTCGAAGTCCACCGGATGCAAAGTCGGTTTGCATCAAGCGTCGACATGGGGCCATGTCAGACGGCGAGGTTTTTGAAGAAGAGCTTTGTTTATTACCTGAAGGCTGTCGCATTGATTGGTCTGCGTGGTCACGGGCGAGGAGGAAACGAAGAAGAGGAAAGCTATCTCTCGTTGCGGCGGCGTTGTGTAAGATAGATGCGGGGTGGCTTTGCTCGTACGGGAGGTTGGCGTATCACTTTTTCTCTGTTTTTACTCGGGAAGGCGGGATATGTGTATCTGCTGTCTTTGCCTCGCGGGTGCTTTCACGTTGTCGAAATCGGACGCGTCCCCTCAATCAATATCCGGAGTGCTTCTACCATGACGACTGCTGACGGCGCCGTGCGTATTTTCTACTTAGAGACTAAAATATTATTTGCTGGTAGTAGTATTTTTTCGTTTCGGGCTACGATATGCGCATAGCGGAAAAGGTCGATGTTTAGTATTTTTCATTTCCGACTGAAAGTCCAACTTCAGAAAAAAAATAGGCGCAGACACTCTTGTTAAGGTATTAGTGGGATATTAGTCTGTTTGACCACTTGCAAAAGGTTAACCAATAGCTTACCCAAACTGAGCCTTATAACACTCTCCCCCCCTGAAACGGCGGGATAGCTGGTCGGCCAGATATACAGGTGGACCTGTCAATATCCAAGCCGTTTCATTTCCTGGGGATACCGGGGAGAGTATTTTTCAAGTTCGACATGGGGAAAGTCTGCAAAAGTTCATCATGGTGGATGTGGGACTCGAACCCACGATCCAAAAACCCATGGTCTGTCGACGACGCCATTTGTCAAGGTATTAGTGGGGTATTAGTCCGTTTGACCACTTGCAAAAAGTTAACCAATAGCTTACCCAAACTAAGCCTTGATAACACTCTAGCGTCTTCTTTCAGGATGTACTACTACTGTACCAAAAATAAGTAATCTGCCAGAAATAGAAGAATGGACACATACAAATAAAAAAATCCCGGAAAAGGATAGAGGTGCTGTGTGTGGTAGCAATAACATACCTTTGCAACGTTTTTGTTTTCTTCATCCCATTTATTATCCTCTCACCACTCGTACTCTTCGTACTCTCGCGCTGCACTCTTCGTACTCTCGCGCTCCCTCCCGGTAGTAACATAGCAGGCCCTCCTCCTCCCTCCCCACTTCGGCACGTGCCTTCATTATGTATCTATTGAGCTGGTCAACAGACCTCCCAGCTCATTTATTGCATACGTAATCCGTTCCCGTATCTTATTCGTATTTTTTTTTCCAACTCTCAAGGGCAACACCATACCACACACCCATGGCGTGGAGGTGGGGTCTGGACGTGGCTTTGAAATGTTAATAGTAGAAGATAGATGAAGGTGTGACGAGAGAAGGGTGGGGCAACGACAACACGCGGGGTAGATTGATCCCAAGCCAGAAATAGGTACAGAATGGGGGTTGATTCGTGCGTAGGTTTCCTTTGGGGGGTTCTCCTTCAGTTGTCGGCTTCTTTTCTGGAGAGTGTTGTGAGCAATGGACGTTGAAGCTCGTGCTGCACATTTTTTCGGACGTCAATCTTTCAATGATGACATGATGTGTTGTTGATTTGCTACACGTGTGCTACGACAGAGGTAACACTTCAAGGTAGCACTTCATGGCTATTTTCTTTTCTTAATTGAAGCAGGTCCCGTCAGCTCAAGCTTGGAGGGAATGCTGTTCCTTTTTTCTCAAAGTTGTTAGTTTTGTGCACCTGGGCCATGGGGTTTGTTGATCGGGTCGTATGATGGCACTTCAGTATTCTCGAAATCGGTGTTTGCGTCAGAAGGCATAGAGATACCCATGTGGTTACGACCCTCAGAAAAAAACGACTGCGCCTCTATCGCATCATGTGTCCTGGATTCCTTCTTCTTTGTGGGGGGGGGGTGTATGCATAATCGACGTTGAAGCTTATCATGCCGCATGTCTTCGGAAGGCATTCAGAAGCATAAGAATGAAATATAATATAGAGTCTCGACGGGACGCATTTTTTTACAGACACTAGTGTGTCCACGTTCTGCGCTGCTTCTTTTCGTTTTGTTTGCCCGAATGATGATTGATCAGATAGATGCCTTTGTTTTCCCGGAGCAGCAACAAAAATAAGGAGGACAAGAGGACGAAAGAGGAAGACGACGACAACAACAACTGCAACTGCTGCAACTGCAACGCCAACTGTAACTGCAACAACGGCGGCCAGACAACAACTTCAACAACATATTCTACCTCTTCCTTTACTTCTTCTCATTATTGTGCAAGCGGAGCCATCACCATGGCCCACGCCGCCGCCAAAAAAGCAACCACCACCGACACCAACACCATCACCAACACCAATAGACAAGGTAATTGAACGCCGCATGATACGGTAGAGATGCTCTTCATTTTTTCAGATAATCCTCGCGCGACTTGTACAACCGGAAACCGTTTTGGCGGAAAATTTACTTGGATTTAGTATAGGGAAGGGATTTAGGGTTGTAAATGGGTTGAGGAGCTCCATTCACATGATCCTCGCATGAGGAGCTCCAAAAGGCCCCTACCGTACGGTGATATGTGTGATATGCATGAAAACGCATGTGACCTCATATGCATGAAAACGCATGTGACCATACGGTGTTAACTTTTGGGTGACCGTTTGAGCTAATCAAGTCAGAAACCACGGATAGCCTGATACGTGTTCCGAGTATTTTTGTTTTTTAGAACTACTGGAATATAGAGGGAAGCATTGGTCGGATTGCGCGGGATAATGAATGCCTTCAAAGCAATCGTTCGAAGCCATCTTTCGGGTGAGGTGTTGAGGTCCTCTCAGACCGATTCTACTATAGCTCCCCCTGAAACCGGCGATTTTAGCGAACGTCTCATCACTGCTCGACACGAGGAAGGATGCCACGAAAACAATATCTTCATACGAATATGTTCTTGTTTGCAAAGGACTCTAGCACTATGACGTCGGGATGGCAAGGTACGCCGCATTTCAGGAGATACGTCCGGAGAGTGGTGTCAAAACCGGCGATTTCGTTGAAGAATAGTTAGGGGGGCTACCGTAGAATGAGTCCTCGTGTTAGCAGCTCAGAATTTTCCACTGCACCTCTACCGTACCGTGAGATGACCCCACATGGTAACGTAAAACGTAAGAAAGACCAGCGATGCGGGGTAGCTTCCTCAGTTGAGGAGGTTTTTTTCCGCCAGAAAGCAGCCCGGGATGCTAATACGATAATAAAAGTGTATCACTTTTTGGCAAAAAACGTTTTGCTGAACGACGGAGCGCTCCTTAACCTGAAATAGCCCCGAATTTCCGATTTTCATGTTTCGCCGTATTCTTTATTTTCTGCCTGCTGCAGGCCATGGGATTCGTTCATCGGTTTTCAAGGGCCTTCTTTTTTTTCTCTTCATTTTTGTGGGGGGGCTCCTCAAGCGAGGGGCTTTTCAGAAACAAATATAAAAAGTGCCCCTCTCCCACCGTATCATGCGTAGAAAAATTCGGCAACAAAAAAAAAATGCTCACACGTGCTACGATAGGGGGGTGTGGCACGTTTTTTCAGCTAGAATGTTGTCTGAATGAATGAGGCTCCTTATTTCCAAAAAATATCGTCGGAATTTTTCATTTTTATTTTGCAAACACTAACTTGTTTGTATACCTAGGCCATGGATTTCGTTTATCCATCGGTTTGTAAGTTCATTTTTTACTGAAAAGCAGCTTTTGTCGGCGAGAGGTATATAGAGCACCTCAAGTGACCACCCTTAGAAGGCAACAACAACGACAACAACAACAACAACAAAATGGTGCACCAAGTGACCACCCTTACAAGACAAAAAAAAAATGGCTCACCAGGTAACTGCTCTTAGAAGGCGAAAAAAAAATAATGTTGCATCTCTACCGTATCATGTGTCTGCAACTCCTATCGTAGCACCGCGTCATGATGCCTGCCGGTGTTTTTCCGAGCTTTTCACGGGTCGGGTCGTGATCCGACCCGTGGGCCGGGTCAGGAGGTTCTACCCATCATTTTTTCAAAAATTGTCGGTCCGGCCCGGCCCATAACATCCGCAAGGAGGCCCATGAGACACGGACTCTATATAGGCCGGCCCATGGAGTTGATGGGCGGGCCCATGTGTTACCCCGTACTGTCGCGGATCGACTCGGGCCAGATCTGGAGGTCTCACGGGTCGGGTCGGGTCGGGTCAGGTGTTTTTCAAGTATCACGGGTCAGGTCAGGCTATGTCGGGTCAGGACACTCTGGCTCGGCCCGACTCGACACGCGAGAAGCGATCCGACCCGTGAAGTGCCGTGTTTTTTTGTACGGTTCAGTCAATTTCAGCTTGTCTTTCTTATAAAGCTCATTATAACAGTGCTCTCTTGTACGTATACTACTGTCTTCGTGCGAATAAAAGAACGCGGGGGATTTTCATTGCGAAGGTGAAGATGATGATGATGATGATGATGATGATGATGATGATGATGACGATGATGACGATGATGACGATGATGACAATATTGATGACAATATTGATAATGATGATGATGATGATGATGATGATGATGGTGATGAGGGTAATGACGATTGTGATGAACAATGCCCCGGACCATTGCGTTTCCTCGAAGGAAAAAACGCAGGGTATTTTCATTGTGGCGGCGCTGATGGTGATGGCGGCTTCGACAACGTTGGCAAGAGCAAGGCTCCCGGCGCAGAGTGGGTACCCTCACAAGACATCCACGGTCGCCCCTGCTGGTGAGACGCTATCTTACATACAATAATGGTACCTCTATAGTGCCTGTTGAGTAGCGCCGGTTGCCCACTATAGTGCCCGTGAAAACACTTGGCGCAGGTGAGAACAACCAGTAGTGGCGACATGGGGAGTAGTGCCGCTTGCCGTTATAGTGCCAGTATTTCCCTCTATAGTGCATATGCCGGCGCTATAGATGGGCCACTACCGTACCTTCTTAAATTTCCGACCCATCTGCCATCTCTGCACTCTGTCTTTAGCCCCCTTCCTTTTGTCAGTAGCTCAGACCCGGCTTCGCTTAGCTAAGCGCTCCTCGCCCGAAGGGTCCGATGTTTTATTCCCCGTCGACTCGCGTCGAAAAGTGTGCATACACACGCTATGGTAGGGGCTTTATGCGTGTCGAGATAATCAAAAATCAGCCCCTCGGGAAGGCTCGGACGCGCGAAATCGACTTCAGTAGTGATGCAAGGCTTACCGCTACTCAGAGACCATCGATCGGGGGGACGTACGTAATGATAGGAGCCGTGTAAATAAGACAATGCGAGAGATAAGGCGCCAGGTGGAGTAGGTCGAAGCTTAAGCCGGGCGTAGAGATATAACGAAGGGGTTGGATTGGCACACTATTAATAGACAGTGTAGGCTTCCCTGAAGCTTTCTTCATATTTGTGCGGTTGTGTAGGAAGAGACCGACGTTTCGAGCTTACGCCACATACTTACCGGATGGTAAATGAACGTGAGAAAATCTCCCGTAGTATCAGTTGAACAACACATTAACCCTTGTGCCGCCTCAAGTAAAATGCCACACTAACTCCCAGCAGCTTGTCCCCAAAGCCTGGTAGCGGTTTTTAAGGGGGGAAATCGAAAGCAGGTACAGCCGCATTTTTTTTTGGCTGAAATGTTTTCGTGGAGTGACTGGGCTTCTCAACTCCAAATCGTCAGAATTTCATTATTTTGGTCTGCAATACTTCCCTTGTATGCCATAGACCATCCATGGGATCGTGCATCGGGTACAATCCCCCCCCCTCCACAATCGGGTTTTGAGTGAGGTGTAGAGGGCCTTACCTTAACCTTAACCCTAACCTTAACCCTAACCTTAACCCTTGCCATGGGATTGTGAATCGGGGTACAACTTTTATCTTTTTTTTTCTCCAAAAACACCTTAGGTTAGGAACCTAATAAGAACAATAAAAACAAGATGACCACCCATCTACCGTTACCGTTGGCGGCATGCGTCTACAGAATCGACCATCGACCACAACCAGGGCCCTATTATGATAAATAACACGTGCACATACGTGTTATTTTTCCAACCTTGAGATTTTCATTTGGGTCTGTTTTTTCTTCTTCTTTGCAAGGAACGTCTTATGAGCGATCGACGTTGAGGAACATGCTGCCCGTTGCCGGACGGACAAGGCTACGGTAGGGGCGGGTGGGGGGCATCCCATTTTTCACTACATTATTTGAGCCACTCGCACAAGCGACTCCGTGCCCCGCTGACGAAGGGTTAGGGTTAGGGTTAGCTAATCATTCCATTGCGGATTAATATCGCAATAATAAAACAGCAATAATAAAACAGCACGGAATTCTTGAGACCGCAAAAGGATACAAGGGGTTTCACTCGCGCGAGTGACCTCGAGACACTGCTAAAAAACGCTAAAAAACGCTAAAAAACGCCCCCCAAAAGTTAACCCCTATCGTTAGCATTAATCGGGTTAGGGGTACGGTTACGGTTACGGTTACGGTTACGGTTACGGTTACGGTTACGGTTACGGTTACGGTTAGGTAAACACAAGATAATAATAATCTTGATATTGTAACGGATTCCCACCAACGTCTTCTGTCTCTCTGCCACACGTAAAAAATGGCAAAACAGTCTACGGCACGTATATAATACGTACCACACACTACACAAAAAAATGACAATTTGCACGTTCCGTGTGCAGGCGGAACACAGTGGACGGCCGATGGGTCAGCCGCCTTCACAAGGGCGCCCAGCAGCTCCCGCCCCCGGATGAGCCCCCTTCCCCTCAATCCCAGCGACACCGACCGTCTCACCCACAGGGGGCGGGGCGGGAGGGATGCGGCGATCGAACACAAAAATGTCACGTTAGGGGGGGAGGAGGAGGAGGAGGAGGAGGAGGAGGAGGAGGAAGCGGCGACGCGGATTATCCGCCCACGGGGGGGACGGGGTTTTTCGAGACATCATCAGCCATGGCGCGCTCCGTTATGTTTCCCCCGACCGGACCGTACTAAACATCTTCGTTAAGTCACCTTAGAACAGCAATAACGTTTCGAAGACTTAAGGAATCAGGCTACTACAGTATGTACATAAGGTCATTTTCTCAGGGCAGGAAGCATATGAGGAGGAGGAGGAGGAGGAGGGGGAGGAGGAGAGGGAGGAGGAGGGGGAGGAGGAGGGAGAGGAGGAGGACGAGGACGAGGACGACAAGGAGGAGGAGGAGGAGGAGGAAGGGGAGGGGGGGTAGAGGAGGAGGAATAGAGGAGGAGGAGTAGAGGAGGAGGACGAGGAGCAGGAGGAGACGGAGCAGGAGGGTATCGCGTTGAAGACAACGGGGAGTGTAACGTTGGCGGCGATTGTTCACGCGTGGGGGAGGCGCGAATCTTTGAGAAGTCGGCAACCATGGTGCGCTCCGTTGTGCTTCACCCGGCCGGACCGGAGAAAACGTCCAGAGCAGCAACCGCAATTTGAGCACAAACGACTAAGAATCACACTACTGCTGTATACGGAGTATAGCGAGTATGACTTTGGATCAGCTGTCGACTATCATGTTTGCTGGCAGTTGTGTTGTAAATCGAATATCGGCTGGTGTGTTTACGATACAGCGGACATCGTTCTGAACCTCGTTACGCTGCCGAAAGTGGGAGAGCGTGAGATAGCGAAACACGCTAGAAGCCGACAAGCAGTGAGAATGCTGACCCCTTCGCAAGAAAACAACTGAAGCCCTACACCGGGAGAGGGATAGGGGGGGCGGCAACTGCGACCTTGGCTTGTCTAGAAGATGGATAGCTAACGGCTTATATAAAAAAAATGTGCACAGGATCATTTACTTAGTGGGGGGGGCAGAACGATGTCGGGCCGTGACTACGCGTACAACGGAGCTACAGCAGTAGTAGTAAAATATATCCAAACCAGAACAGGCTTCGTTTCGTCGGTCTCCCTGTGTGTGTTCAGTTGTTTTTTTGTGTAGCTGTATACCAGGCACAAAATATGGGCTAATCGCGTAAAAGTGTGTGCTGCACAGGTTCGGGTGGGAAACACGAGGCAATAGTAAGAGGGTATGGTAAACAACGTACAGTAACACATAAGGCCGGAGAAGGGGCAATGTCGAGGGTCGGTGGGAAGGTGGGTGGGTGGGTCGATCTCTGGCCGATCCCGCGACCCAAGCGGCAATGGCAGTCTCCTAACATGGCGTTTCCGCTGCCAAAATACACGCAAGGGCAATCCTCTAACCCGAGGCCCACCTGACACCTACTCAAACGCACCCAAGGGTGCGGTGCCCTAGCCCGGCTGCCCCCTGTAACGCTTTTTGTAAAAAAATGAAAAAAAACGGCGTCAGCTGTTGTGAGTCCTTCCGATCGGTTGGTACTCAACTTGGCAAAGCTGTCTGTGATACATCGGTCGCGGGTTCATTCCACGTAGTAAAGGGTGACGGCCGGCGACCCCCCTGAATGCTGCCAGGGTGAACAGGACGATATTATTCTATTTATTAGTAGCAGTTTATGAAATCGGCGGTCTCGTCGCCCATGTGCCATTGGAGCCCCCCTAGGCTCACATGCCGGTCGCGTCGCCCAAATACGTCCAAGGGTTGATCCTCTAACATGTCGGTAACGATCCCCGAACCCGGTACCCCCTGATACATTTACGGTCTACTAATAGCTGGCGTAAAAGTAATCAGCGGTCCCACAAAGACCAAGTGCCATTGGCGGTCCCCTCGACTTACATGGCAGCCCCGCACCCCCAGGACCACCATGGCGGCAGCCCTCTATCATAAAGCGTACGTGCGGTAGTCGCCGTGTAGTCGTTGTGTGGTTGTGTACGGTACGTGGTCAGGTGTTTTTTGTTGTGGTTATAAGTAGACTAGTCAAGGTTCCCCTTCGGGAAGTAAGTGCCTGGGTGTGGTAACAAGTCATAAGTCAATTGATAATTTGATAAAGATAGGTCAAAAGTTCATACCGTAAGTTGAGAATTCAGGTTCGGAATAGATCCAAGGAAGAGGTCAAGGCACCTACACACGAGTACCTGGTGTTGGAGTCGATCTTCGCTCGTAGTCGTGGGTGGATCTTGGAGCAGGATTTGGATCTATCTGGGTAGCTGAAGGAATCACGGGTTTTTGGTAATTTTAACAAGGTCGTCGTTGGGTACTACGTAGATTCCAGGAAGAGGTTGAGAATAATGTGAAAATCGTGGTACAGAACTGATTGCCAGCAAGTTGTTGTAAGATCGGTATACTTCGAAGTATAAGTTTTGAGAGCAGATTTCCCGGGGTTCGTCGTGGTTGCCCTTTCATGTCAGAAGCTTGCTGGGTGTCGCTTGGAGCCGTCTCGAGTCGATGCACGATATGGCAAGCCACCGGGGTCGGGTGAGACTGGTGTAAGCGAGTATCAGGCAAAAGCAGTCAGTATGTGACGGATTGGTGGGCGGACAACAGCAGTGAAGAAGGATAAAGGATGTGTAGTGGTATTCCGAGTGGGGGATGCGTGGTTGGTCGGTGTTGGGAAGCGTGCTCCTCATGGGTTCCGGTGCCCTTGTTTGGTCTCTCCTCGTGGCTCGCTGGATAGTCTCAATAGCTTATTTGCATTATTTCCCTACAGAAGAAACTATAAGACAGACACAACAGGCCTAGGCACGGTAGGGCAGGGTAGAGTAGGTATAGCAGGTAGTGAGATGTGGGGCGTCCTGCTTGTCCCATCATCGTCACCTACATTATCGCCCATCTATGATGGCCTTGACGTGAATGTGACATCTAATGTCATGTGGTTTCACCTCAACCATGACGTGAATGTGACATCTAATGTCACGTGGTTTCACCTCAACCATGACATGGTTTTACGTCGAAACTACAAAATATCCTTCTACGGAGGGCACTCCATTACACTAGGCCACCCTGAATAGTCGTAGATGCAGATCGCCTGCCAACCTCACAAAACATCCACAATTGGAAAGGGGATCGAAGATGCGCCTATTCGAAACAAACGAAAATGAGGCTATAGATTTCCCCAAACCTGGTGATTATGAGGCTTAAATGCCTCATTGCAAGATATACAACCCTATGATGGAGCTCACAACCGTGAGAGCTCGAGAAAGGGTATGTACCTGTGGTATACCAGTAGCAATCGGCCTACGAAAACACGAAGGGCTCGGCCACTGAACGCGAGGATGCGAAGGGAGCCAAAGAGGAAGGTATAGTCTAGACGCAGCGTGCAACTCGTACTCGGGAGGGTGTGTTAGGGCAAACTATCGCACATGTACCCCTATTCCGTAACGACACGGTACAGTCGTAAGGTGTTGTGCAGCGGAGCCGGCCACTCGAATTAGTCGAGTGCAAACAGCTCACAGGGGTTCAGCCGTGGCGAAATTTTTCCACAAGGTTTTAGTAACCTGGCGGGGTATTTTCTGGACAGGATTCCCAACATGGGCACAAACCACTTGGAATTAGACTAGGAACGCTTTTGGTGTGGGAAAAGAGGTAAAGACAACTAAATATAGCACCAAAAAAATATATATCATTGGAGCACTTTCTTTGTTCGATTGTCATCGTAGTAGTGTCCCCCGAAGAGAGAGCACGGGGAGACAATATAGCGAAAAACTACTGCCACAAAGCCGTGGTAGTTGCAGACCCAACGTGTCGGTCGCAAAGCAGAGGCCCGGAGGGGCCCGTGGTTTACGGATAGGAGACAAAAGGATAACCAAGCTCGCTACTGGATGAAAGGAAATATGTTAAAAGGCGAAAGGAAAAACAAGCAAAACAATCTTACCCCTCCCATTATGAAAAAACTCACCCACATAGTATATTACAATTACCAACAACGCAGCTTGCAAAGATGAGTATTGACCCGAAGTTCGTCGAACTCACGGCTGACGTCCTTTAAATGTTTTTATAAAATAGAGAAAGAAAAGCCACCTGAAAAAAAACGGGGAAAAAGTAAAAATGCAAAGCTAGTCTGTGCAAGGCGAAAAGAGCTTGCCTTGGGGAGAGAAGAGCACCGGGGAGAAGGTCACGCAGCCCAACGTCGACACGTTCACTGCTCCGACGACCCTAATTGTAGTGGTACTCCGAGTGGGGGATGCGTGGTTGGTCGGTGTTGGGAAGCGTGCTCCTCATGGGTTCCGGTGCCCTTGTTTGGTCTCTCCTCATGACTCGCTGGATAGTCTCAATAGCTTATTTGCACTATTTCCCTACAGAGGAAACTATAAGACAGACACAACAGGCCTAGCCACGGTAGGGCAGGGTAGAGTAGGTATAGCAGGTAGTGAGATGTGGGGCGCCCTGCTTGTCCCATCATCGTCACCTACATTATCGCCCATCTATGATGGCCTTGACGTGAATGTGACATCTAATGTCACGTGGTTTCACCTCAACCATGACATGGTTTTACGTCGAAACTACAAAATATCCTTCTACGGAGGGCACTCCATTACACTAGGCCACCCTGAATAGTCGTAGATGCAGATCGCCTGCCAACCTCACAAAACATCCACAATTGGAAAGGGGATCGAAGATGCGCCTATTCGAAACAAACGAAAATGAGGCTATAGATTTCCCCAAACCTGGTGATTATGAGGCTTAAATGCCTCATTGCAAGATATACAACCCTATGATGGAGCTCACAACCGTGAGAGCTCGAGAAAGGGTATGTACCTGTGGTATACCAGTAGCAATCGGCCTACGAAAACACGAAGGGCTCGGCCACTGAACGCGAGGATGCGAAGGGAGCCAAAGAGGAAGGTATAGTCTAGACGCAGCGTGCAACTCGTACTCGGGAGGGTGTGTTAGGGCAAACTATCGCACATGTACCCCTATTCCGTAACGACACGGTACAGTCGTAAGGTGTTGTGCAGCGGAGCCGGCCACTCGAATTAGTCGAGTGCAAACAGCTCACAGGGGTTCAGCCGTGGCGAAATTTTTCCACAAGGTTTTAGTAACCTGGCGGGGTATTTTCTGGACAGGATTCCCAACATGGGCACAAACCACTTGGAATTAGACTAGGAACGCTTTTGGTGTGGGAAAAGAGGTAAAGACAACTAAATATAGCACCAAAAAAATATATATCATTGGAGCACTTTCTTTGTTCGATTGTCATCGTAGTAGTGTCCCCCGAAGAGAGAGCACGGGGAGACAATATAGCGAAAAACTACTGCCACAAAGCCGTGGTAGTTGCAGACCCAACGTGTCGGTCGCAAAGCAGAGGCCCGGAGGGGCCCGTGGTTTACGGATAGGAGACAAAAGGATAACCAAGCTCGCTACTGGATGAAAGGAAATATGTTAAAAGGCGAAAGGAAAAACAAGCAAAACAATCTTACCCCTCCCATTATGAAAAAACTCACCCACATAGTATATTACAATTACCAACAACGCAGCTTGCAAAGATGAGTATTGACCCGAAGTTCGTCGAACTCACGGCTGACGTCCTTTAAATGTTTTTATAAAATAGAGAAAGAAAAGCCACCTGAAAAAAAACGGGGAAAAAGTAAAAATGCAAAGCTAGTCTGTGCAAGGCGAAAAGAGCTTGCCTTGGGGAGAGAAGAGCACCGGGGAGAAGGTCACGCAGCCCAACGTCGACACGTTCACTGCTCCGACGACCCTAATTGTAGTGGTACTCCGAGTGGGGGATGCGTGGTTGGTCGGTGTTGGGAAGCGTGCTCCTCATGGGTTCCGGTGCCCTTGTTTGGTCTCTCCTCATGACTCGCTGGATAGTCTCAATAGCTTATTTGCACTATTTCCCTACAGAGGAAACTATAAGACAGACACAACAGGCCTAGCCACGGTAGGGCAGGGTAGAGTAGGTATAGCAGGTAGTGAGATGTGGGGCGCCCTGCTTGTCCCATCATCGTCACCTACATTATCGCCCATCTATGATGGCCTTGACGTGAATGTGACATCTAATGTCACGTGGTTTCACCTCAACCATGACGTGAATGTGACATCTAATGTCACGTGATTTCACCTCAACCATGACATGGTTTTACGTCGAATCTATAAACTATCCTTCCACGGAGGGCACTCCATTACAGATGCTTAACTACACACGATTATCAATCATATCTCTTGACCAGTTCTCGAAGCCAGAACAGCATGTATTTCGTCAGATGGAAGAACCTGCAGATATTGTATGGAATGAGTTTGGACAGCTAGCGAGCATACAGCAGTCTCGCGAGTGAGATTAACCAGATCGCGTGAACCGAGTCCAATTCTTATGGCATAGCGGAGTGGCGCAAGGACACATTGTTTTCACCACCCGACGCAATGACCATTTTTGTTTGTACATATAAAAACAACTTGCCCGGAAAAACAATGAATTCGCATTTTACCCGCACAGTACTTCTTGGGTGTACTCAATAGCAGTAATTTTAGCACTTTTTTGGTACACTCGATATAGACGTGCCCACAACCGATCTGTTCTTGAGGAAATACACACAGCACCACTTGATAACACACAAAACAATTACATCGTACGCGTATGATATGTATGATTTCGAGAAGAACGTCACATTCGAACTCCAGCTTATTAGGCACCGCCAGGAAGCGAGAAGGGGCACGTGTGGCGTGGGATGCGGCACGTATTGAGAACGAGGGAGCAAGAGGACAATAACACTTACTTGGCATATGCTATGACAAAAAAAGCAACTCGCCGCCGTAAAGAGAGGATACCGCACCCGCTGCTGTGCGGCAGAGTTGTAGCGTTGTGCTCTCTTGGCAAGGTACGATATTATACAAGAAGCACACCAATATGAACATAAATATAATGACCGTTTGACTGCTAATGTGATATTCAAACGATCCTTACACTTTACGCTGGCATGTCACTTGACAGAAACAGCAGAAGAAGCAGCAGCAGCGAGAGGCGTATAGGCGGGTAGAGCATCGCAGGCTCCGATCAAAGTAATCACCTACTACAACAGCAGCCGCACGCGCATAGAGTTGCAGGCTGCTGCTGCTAGGGGGCTGGACTGCTGCTGGGCGGCAGGATCGTAACGTGGTGCTCTGTGCAAAAATAGGGAAATGTACGTGTACCCTCTACGAGCAGAAAAGCCCAATTTGGATCCAAACCTTACGTGCGAGCACGGGGATAGGGGGTGCAGAAACCCAATCACCGGGAATGTTGCGGAAACCCAGGGGTTTGCCTCAAGCGTGCCCAAGGCCAAAAAAGTTCAAAAGGCTTGCCACACGCGACACACTGCACGGATCGCGCCCAAACCTCCGGCATCGTGACCTCGACGGTCGAGTTGTACATCACTCCATCCGACGTTTCGGACGAAGGTGCGAGCACGAAGAGACGGGCCCGAAGAAAAAAAACAATGGCAATTAGACTATACATATATCCTTACGAGGTATCCTTACTATATAATACGCTAAGGTGGTCGTGACATTTTTTTGGATCTTTGAAAATATCTTGGTTATAATACCCCCCCAAAAAAGCGGCGACTCCCGAGCTCCACTCGGCCTCCAGCGGCCTCGCGGTGCCGCCACGTCCCATCCGCACAGCAGCACTACGACGTGCCGGCGAAAGAACGGCCGTCGGTGCCCCACCTCGGCGAGGGGGGAGCGTGGAAATCACCCTCCCGGGGACGGCTCGCTTGCGCCCCCCCGCTTTTTCTTCGTCGCTGCCCGCTATTTTGTTTTTCGAACTCGTACGTAGTACCTTGGCAACGGTTTGGTCGGTGGGTGGAAGTAGGGTGCACTGTGTCGTCCGTGGTGGGTGGGTGGGTGGGCCGTTCCGTACGTGGGAGTCTTTTTCGTCCTGTGGGAGATGAACCTTTTTTTTGTTTCTAAAATACCGGCCTCCCACTGGTGCTTGGGAGTACCACCGTCCCCACTGCTGCACTCCTGTCCTTTACTACCGTACGTACTGCTGCACTGCCGCCCTGTTATTATCTTGTTTTTGTAGTACTTCCATACAGAGGATGATACCTTAACTACCGTACGTACTGCTAGCAGCTGCTCTGCCGTACTGCCGTTATTATTTTGTTAATTTAGTACTTAGTCTACATACAGAGGATGATACAGCACTAATTTGTTTTTTGTCTGCCCTCTACCGGCCGGCAACAGGCATACTTCGGGAGTACCACTAGTAGTACATATTAGTCCAATATGATAACGGATTGTTCCACTTTCTTCTTGTTGAGGAGCGCAACCGGTCAGGAACGTTTGGCGCAAAAAACTCAACCCCTAACGTGGTGATGACGAACTCAGTCGTCAGTCAGTTGACTGTGCGACGGCTGATGATATGCCTTTTTCATATACTGCTAAAAAGTGTACCAGGTAGTCTAGTAACGGAAGTAAAAACCGTAAAAACCGTAGACGTGCAACTCGTCATAATAAATAATGTAGTCGTAAAAAATAATATCCAAAGTCCCACGACGGTTTCATAAAAAATGCGGCGGAATTAAGTTTTAAAACCCCACCAAGAGGGCACAAGCACACCAAAGAAGCAAGGAAGGGTAAGAAAGAGTGACGGGCACACGAGCACTGATTTGGATGATTGTTGCTTGCTTGCCATTTCCATCAAGGATTGCCCATGATGCTTGAGGTGCACACACCTACGAGGACCCAGCAAGGGGCCATCCTCGTCTTGACCGCGGGCTTGGTGGCTGCTGGGGTGGGAGGAGGCCAGTGGTTCATGAACGCTGACTACGTGGTGTATGGATACTCGGTGAGTTTTTTTTTGCTCGTCCATATTGATCCTATATTCTCACAGCAGTTTCTCGCAATGTAGTCTGATGGAACTTGTTGTACCAGGTATCATAGACTATACGTATCGAGTACGTACGTAGCAGATTATCGATACCTCTGGTACTGTACATAGTCTAATGCCAGAGACCAAAAGTCGCAGCTAAGGTTGCTTGTGCTGCTGTGTGTTGGTGGTAGTGTCGGTGTTGGTGTTGGTGTTGGTGGTTTTTGTGGCGATGGTGCTGCTGTGCGTGCCTGTTCACTGCTGTGGGGGTAAACGAACCTCGTTGTGCTAGTTCAAGCTGATCCGACTTGTTGAGTGGGTTCGTGCGGTGTGCGCCAGGTCGTGGTGTAGAAGTAGAGATGGCGTAAAAGCCGGTGAAATGAAAAATACGAAATACGAATTACTAGTAGCGGGTGTGATAACCCGATGTACGTGTATTGTGGAGCGTGATAGCTCTGGTGTGATAACCTGGATGAATACACAGGCGTGATAGCCCGTGGTGGTAAGTATGGGGCGTGGTAGCCCTTGGCGTGGTAGCCGGGATATACACAGACGTGATAGCTGTGCAGTGGTGGTAAGGGCGTGGTGGCCCGTGCGGTATAGATGGGGCGTGATAGCCCTCGGCGTGGTAGCCGGTGGTATATAGATGGGGCGTGGTAGCCCTCGGCGTGGTAGCCGGTGGTATATAGATGGGGCGTGGTAGCCCTCGGCGTGGTAGCCGGTGGTATATAGATGGGGCGTGGTAGCCCTCGGCGTGGTAGCCGTGAAATAGAATGATATTAATAGGGTACATAGAAGCCCACAACCCCAAATCCCGTTGTGGAAATCTATCCAACACATATACGAAACCCCCGAAATCCTCCGTTCCATGATCTCTTCTACGGTTTCATGTCTGCAATCTGACAATGCTGTGAGTACGTCCAACAGCCCCCCTGCTCGCAACATTGTCATGATTTATCTGGACTACATTTTGTAACGTACATTCCCAAATACCAAAATACTACTGTGTTCTTTACTCAAATCTAGAAAACAAAATGTTGCATTTGCAAAAATGCTCAAATGCGTTCCTTATTTGATTTCTGCAAAAATACTCATGACCATTAAACCAAAAACACTATTCAGTATTTTCCATCGATCACTTTGAGTCATACTCCTTCAACCCTGATAAATATAAATCCGAAAACAAACGAAAGAAACATATAAAAAATAGAAAATCAGAAAATCAAACATTATCCGAGAGAGAAATCACTTCAAATTCATGACTATCCCCCGGTGAAATTCAAACTCCCTCTCAGGTAACGTCTTCGTGAGAAAGTCAGCATGCTTGTACTGTGACGCTATGTGGATAATTTCGATCTCCTTCCTTTCTACCAGTTCCCTCAGAAAGTGATGCCTTAGGTCGATGTGCTTCGAATTCGAGTTGGAAATCTGGTGCTTTGCGATTTTAATTGCACCCTCGTTATCCTCATACATGGCAATGCACGGCACCCTAGCCTTCGGCAACATAAAATACCAAACCTGTCTCAAAAATCAATTTTCCTTCCCCATCTCCGACATAGCCACATACCTGGTACTCCGCCTGAATAGTCGAGAGAGTCATACACTTCTGCGTCTTGGAGTGCCACAAAACAGGCCCCCCTGCAAACATCACTACCTCCCCCGACACCCTCCTGTCCCTACTTCACGAAGCATGGTCGGCATCTGCGAACGAAATCAAATGAAACCCTTCTACTGCTGTCCCTCTCTGAAATGTAATCCCATAACTACTTGTCTTTACTGCATATCCCAAAATGTAAATGCCGCTTTCCAGTGGACCATCTGCAGCGCACGGCAATACCTTGCTACTGCCCTCATTGCATTCGCGATATCCGTCCTGGTCAACAAGGCAATCCACAAAAGCGCACCTATCAACTCTCGAACAGGAAACAGAACAATCGGCTCGTCAACATCTAAATTCCAAATCCTCCAAGTTGTAGGGATCGGAATACCCTTGCCCCATTCCACGCCATACTTTCTCTCTCAATACTAGTGTATCCCGGAATATCTCGATACACCAGCACTGCATACGGGAGCTAGCTAAACCAGGAAATAAGGAACTTCATACAGCATACGTAACCATGGAAACTATAGAAAAACAGCATGCATCACAGTCACAAACCCTACTGCTGTTGCCTCCGCTGCGGCTGCCCCCTTCCGGTCTCATGGCGTCGCCGCAGCTCGGGTCATCCAGCATATCCTCCTGGGTGAAATCAGTTGTCGCTCCCAGCGGATTGACTCGACACGAAGCAGGGGATGGGTCGTGCAATCGAGAGATTAGTTTGGTCTTGGGTGCCTCGCTCTACTGTATCGTCGTTTGTCGATGACATGTGATATCTGCCACCTGGATACCGGAGCAAATCACATTTCTTCACGCACCGATTCACTATTAATACAATATGTACGCAGCACGCGCGCGTATATTATTTCCTCTATCCTACTCGTATTTGAACGTACAACCTCCTGCAAGCGTTCGTCTACAAGATAGCCAAAAACCGAGAGAAGCTACACATATTCTTGAGTACCAAAATATAATATCAACCCAGAAATGGAAATCAGTGGCAAGCAAACAACAAAGTCATCTGATTCGCGGCGGAAAGAAATCAACAAAGTTAAATGGTACATAGTGGCTAGAAAACAACAAAATCATATGCTATGCAGAGGCAAGAAATAAACGAAGTCATACGATATCCAACGTCAAGAAATCAACGAAGTCATTGGAGACATGCCTGGCGAGCATAACGCTCTCGCTGCACGCCGAGGGCTACCAGTCAGTCTAGCTTTCGCTTTCGTCGCAAAACCAAAAGCATCCACTTTCCAGTCATATACGCGTACAAGCTTCGAGTGCTTCTGCTTCAATCAGACGTTGAAACTCGCGCTTTACTTCATCTATAAACTGCACGCTATTCTCCGCACGCTCGGACTCATCCAAAACACGTGCCAGCACAGCCTCTACCTCAGGGCCCAAAGACATGCCCGGGAAAGTCTCCACACACAAAGACCGGTCGAAAGTTGGCTCTACAGCAGTTGCGGGGGAAACAAAAGAAGCACTCTCACACGTGGCAGAGGGAAGGGGTACACTGGAAGCAAGTGAATCATTCACAATCTCACACTTGCCTCTACGCACTTTACGTGCTATCTCTCCGAGGTGACGAAGAGCTGCCTGGGCAGACTTCCCGGGATCACGAGATGTAGAGGATGCAGGAGGAGAGGAAGATGCATAATATGGCTGCTGCTGCTGCGGCTGCTGCTGCTCCTGCTGCTGCTGCTTCTGCGGCTGCTGCTGCTGCTGCTGCTGCTGCTTCTGCTGCTGCTGCTGCTGCTGCTGCTGCTGCTGCTGCTGCTGCTGCTGCTGCTGATTCTGCTGCTGCTGCTGCTGCTGCTGCTGCTGCTGTTGCTGCTGCTGCTGCTGCTGCTGCTGCTGCTTCTGCTGCTGATTCTGTTGCTGCTGCTGCTGCTGTGAGTCTTCGTACTGCTCGCTGTAGTGGCGCGGCTGGTAGGGGTTGAGATCGGCGGCAGAGTACCCTTCGTAGTATTCACCGTCTCCGCGGTTCCTTCCGCCTGGTTGATATCCCATGCAATGTTGACCCTCAGTATGAGGACCATTACACCCCCTAGGTCCCGATCCAGCTCGCTGCGGCGGCGGCGGTGGTCGGCCCCTGATCCAGCTTGCACCTAAGTCAAAGCGCGGCTGCTTCCGATGCGAGTAGTACATTTTTTTTCCAGATCCACGTCCCCCAATAGGAGCTGCAGCTTCCAGCCTTCTGCGCCGGTACTCCATAAACTCGGGGTAGAGCATGACGAACTCCTTTCGTAGGACAATGCAGTGGGACGTGTCGTGACTGCTGTTGTCTCCGTGGATTTGGCAGAAGAAGTCCTGGGGATGGTTCCAGAACGGCGGATAGGTCCGGTCCCGACGCATGGTCTCGTGACCGTACGCACAGAAGCCTCACTATTGTTCGAACCTTTCGCTAGCGTGTTGAGTGGGTTCGTGCGGTGTGCGCCAGGTCGTGGTGTAGAAGTAGAGATGGCGTAAAAGCCGGTGAAATGAAAAATACGAAATACGAATTACTAGTAGCGGGTGTGATAACCCGATGTACGTGTATTGTGGAGCGTGATAGCTCTGGTGTGATAACCTGGATGAATACACAGGCGTGATAGCCCGTGGTGGTAAGTATGGGGCGTGGTAGCCCTTGGCGTGGTAGCCGGGATATACACAGACGTGATAGCTGTGCAGTGGTGGTAAGGGCGTGGTGGCCCGTGCGGTATAGATGGGGCGTGATAGCCCTCGGCGTGGTAGCCGGTGGTATATAGATGGGGCGTGGTAGCCCTCGGCGTGGTAGCCGGTGGTATATAGATGGGGCGTGGTAGCCCTCGGCGTGGTAGCCGGTGGTATATAGATGGGGCGTGGTAGCCCTCGGCGTGGTAGCCGTGAAATAGAATGATATTAATAGGGTACATAGAAGCCCACAACCCCAAATCCCGTTGTGGAAATCTATCCAACACATATACGAAACCCCCGAAATCCTCCGTTCCATGATCTCTTCTACGGTTTCATGTCTGCAATCTGACAATGCTGTGAGTACGTCCAACACGACTGACGACGAGTACAGTTTCTGTGTTCGGTCTATGATACCAGGCAGGATCAGTGAGTGAGTGTCTTGTGAGTGTACAAGCAATACAACTACGGTTGTAGCAGTACAACTACGGTTGTAGTATACAGCAGTACCGAGCCAGGATGTTTGTCTTTCTGTCCTTGCGGAACCAACCTATGATACCGGCATGCTATCTGTCACGCACTGCTGGTGCTGGTGCTATACAATAATGTTGCCGTGGTGGTGGTGGTGGTGGTGGTGGTGGTGGTGGTGGTGGTGGTGGTGGTGGTGGTGGTGGTGGTGATGGTCCTGCTGATGCTTTGCACCGCTGTGCATTGCTTCCGTGAACGGCCGTCTTCGTGTTGCTACGAGTATTTCCATCTGGATGTGTCGATGTCAATCTGGGAATATGCTTGGAATTTGTTCTTGCTCGGAGAATAGCCGCGGCACGGGTAGAAGCAACGATTCATACAGCAGCCTGGAACTAATAACGTGCTATTAGTAACAGTCAATTCAGAGTACCTGGACACTGGTACAAACAGGTGTCAAAGATGCGTGAGTAGCTGAGCTTGCTGGTGGTGATGCTGGTGCTTCTGTTGGTGCTGTGCGCTGCAGTGTACTGCTGTGCCAGGAACACTTTACTGCTTATTGCTGCTGTGAATGTAACTGGGTTCGTGTTGCTATGGTCGGCGAAGGCGCACCGACAACAACAGTACGAGTACCGCCGTATCTACGTATATTCGAACAAGTATCGAGCTGGCAGTTTGCTGGCATTTTGTTCTTGCTGCGTCAATTAAAAACCTTTCACAGGGTATATAACGATAACCCGACCCGACCCGATCCGCGGGTCGGGCCAGAAGGCTTTCAAAACCGCACCGGTCGGGTCGGGTCAGGTGGGGTCCAGAGGTTTTGAAATCTCGCGGGTCGGGTCGGGTCATGCCGCGCGAGATACGGGCCATGCCGCGCGAGATACGGGTCATGCCACGGATCGGACCACTTTGAACCCGAGATTTGTTTTCTTCTAGCCCGCGGGTAGGACCCGTAGATCTCACCCGCGGATTCAAGACATTCACGCCTTACTATTCCCTATTCGAGGCCTTCTGTTGTGCTGATATGTTCGTAGTGTTAACAAAGCCGCCAAATGTGTAGACTATATTCCGGGCTTGTCACGGGCCGGTGAGGGTGGGCCGGCCCGGGGTTGGGCTGGGCTGGGCCGGCCGGGAATGCTGCCAATTGTGTCTATTCATGTTTAGGGCTTGTCATCGGCCGGCGCTGGTGACCCGGCCTGGGGTTGCACCGGGCCCGGCCCATCAATTTTTCGTATTATGGACCGAGGTCCGCCGGGCCCATCAATGTTTTATCTGATGGGCAGCGGCCCGGCCCGGCCCGGCCCGGCCCATCACTTTTCAACATTTCACGGCCCAGCCCGGCCCGGCCCAACAATTTTTCAGGGGTTTTCAGGGGTCAGATGAACCTCGCGGGTCGGGTGGGGTCGAGTCAGGTGACCCGACCCGACCCGTGGGGTTTCAAGAATATTCTGACTCGACCTGACCTGACGCGTGAGGTTTCAGAAGCTTCTGACCCGACCTGACCCGACCCAACCCTAAGAGATTCAAAACCTCACGACCCGACCCGACCTGACCCACGGGGGTTTGAACACCCCCTGGTCCGACCACATCCGACCCACCAGGCTCCGAATAACCCGTCAGAGCAGGTCATGTCGCGGCTCTGGTCAGCTTGACCCGCGAGTTTTTTTCTCCCGACCCACGCGTTCGACCCGTGGATCCGACCCACGGGTTGACTCTTCAAACATGATTTAATCTGTGTTGTTTAACCCCGCAGTGATGTGTGACGTGGATGCAATGGGCATGAAAAGATCTAGACATTCATTATGCTTCGAAGTATACGTTTTTCGGTGGTTTAGCGTCCGAATGTGATCAAAAAGGAGCATCAGCACCACACAGGCCCTCGCAAATGTCTCGAACCGTCCCGGCCCACGACATTGGCAGCGAGGCCCTTGAGACCCGGACTCTATATGAACAGGCCCGACATTTATGTGGGCATTCTACGGGCCGGCCCACAGGCTGGCCCATGTGTTGTCCCGTGCAAAAAGTTGCGTGCTGACGTGTTTTTTCATTATTATTTATTTATTTTCGTTTTCGTTTTCTTTCCGGACCCCATGGGCCAGCTGCATCCAGCCCATGAGGCATACATACCCAATCGTACCCACACAATGCCTCGCTAATGACCCGGTCCGATGGCTTCTGTCTCGACTGGCGAACCACCTCCTCCTCCTCCTGCTGCTGCTGCTGCTGCGGGGCTCGCAGCAGCAGGGGCAGCAACAACAACATCAGCACCAAGCACGTACCTGCTGCGGCAATACTCTACCCGCTTTGCTATATATCTGTCATCCGAAGAGAGCAATGATGACGACAGTGGTCTTTTTGGCGAGGGCCTCCCATGCTTCAGCGGCAGTCCTTGCTCCCGGTGCTACAACGACCCGCACACGAAGGTGACGGTCGCTGCAACGCTCGGTCATAAGATGCCTCCCGTTACAAAGTTTCCATGCCGAACCGTGGCCAAGGCGTCAAATCATAATGCCTGGGTCACGGAGACGCCAACGATTGTCCTCTGTCCGCCCACAACGCCACCAAGGTTTCCATCAGGCAGTTGCACAAGGGCCGCGAAGCACATCGGAAGATGGTTCTCGCCGCTGGCAGCAGATCAGCGCAAGCGAAAAGTCAGCGTGCCGAGGCGCTCCTGCAGATATGCTGCTGTACCTCTCGTCAAGCTTGTGCACATATGCATAGCAGTATCTGCAGCGAGTGTGTACCTCATAATTTTTATTACTCAAAGGGCAGGCTGCGCTCGGGCTGCCTGTTGATTTATTACTTCTGGTTGTGTCCCATTTTCCACATCTCATAGGCCACGGCCTGGGCCGGCCCGTGAAAAGATAAGGGCCGCCTCATGGGCAGGGTGGACGCCGTATTGTACTAATAATATAGTAATAGCAGTAGAACACCACATTTCATGGGCCGCGGTCCGGGCCGGCTCGTGAAAACACGTGGGCCGCGTCATGACCAGGGGAAGCGGGCCATGCAGACGCCCACATCTCATGGGCCGCGGCCCGACCCGGCCCATCAGATTTCGAGATGATGGGCCGTGGCCCGGCACGGCCCATCAAATTTTTGGATGCTGGGCCGTGGCCCATCACATTTCAATGCTTCACGACCCGGCCCCGCCTGGCCCTTCGATTTTTAAAATTCTCGGCCCGGCCCGGCCCGACCCGGACTATCGGCCCACGGCAAGCCCTGTATATATTAATGCCCAGATCCATCCATATCCATTACGTCCAGGTCACCTGTCACTGCGGGCTACATAAACACAGGTTAAGTCCTTTTCAAAGTGTCCAACGGCGGGTCGGATCCACGGGTCGAATCCGTGGGCCGGGGGAAAAATCTCGCGAGACTACGTGACCCGACCCGCGACATGACCTGCATATCGCGGGCCATTCTTACGGGTCGGGTCGGGTCGGGTCGGGTCGGGTCGGGTCGGGTCGGGTCGGGTCGGGTCGTGAGGTTGTGAAATCTCACGGGTCGGGTCGGGTTAGATCAGGAGGTTGTGAAATATCCCGGGTGGAGTGGGGTCACCTGACCTGACTCGACCCGACCCGCGATGTTTGACCTGACTCGTGAAAAGCCCTGGGTATTTCCTGTAGTGATGCTGGAGATGTTTTATTTCGTTTACGTTGTTCTACATAACAGCAGTACATGGATTTAATCATGGGACACCCGAAGGGAAAGCCCATGGGTTGCCCCATGGACGATATTATTCCATGGGATATATCCCATGTAGTATCCCATGGGAAATCGTATATTCATAGGGTATACTACCATGGGATACTCCATTGTCCCATGGGATACCCCAAGGTATCCATGGGATAGCCCGTGGGACCAGTGACCCCGTGGGCCATCCCATGACATCCTAGGCGCCCATGGTAGTTCCCATGGTGTACGCCATGGGCTGTGCTTTCCCATGTACCAGCTTATGGGAGATCTCATGGGACAGCCCACGGGAAATTCCATGGGTTACCCCATGGGAAAGTTCACATCAAACCCATGGGGTTACCCCATGGAATTTCCATGATGTACGTCATGGACTGTGTCTTCCCGTGTACCAGCCCATGGAATACTCCATGGGAAAACCCACAACAAAGCCTATGAAGAACCCATGGGTTTGCTGATGCCACATGGGAATACCATGGGCTCTCCAATAGGCAACCCCATGGGACACCCCACGGGAAAAAGCCAGAGCCTATTCCATGGAACCCCTGGGATTACCCCACGGGCTGTCCCATGGGATATCCCAAGGGATAGCGTATGGAACCCGAAGGGTTGCCCCGTGACTATCCCATGGTTCCATAGAACACGCCATGGGAAAACCCATGGAATCTCCCATTCCCCGCCGTATCCCATGCCCCATGGGATAGGCTATGGGTTGTCCTATGGTAAATCCCACGGAATAACCCACCCGGTGGTATTTCCATGGTGTGCGTCATGGACGGTGCCTTCCCATGTACCAGCCCATGGAATACCTCAATGGAAAGCCCTCGACAATTATGGAAAGTTCCATAGAACACGCCATGGGAAAACCCATGGAATCTCCCATTCCTCGCCGTATCCCATGCCCCATGGGATAGGCTATGGGTTGCCCCATGGTAAATCCCATGGAATAACCCACCCGGTGGTATTTCCATGGTGTGCGTCATGGACGGTGCCTTCCCATGTACCAGCCCATGGAATACCCCAATGGAAAGGCCACGACAAAGCCTGGGGACTGCACATAGGTTTGCTGATGGGAGACGCCATGGGAAATCCCAAGGAAAGACCGTGGGCTCTCCAACAGGCAATCCCATGGGACACACCCCGGGAAAAAAAGCATAGCCTATCCCATGGAACCCATGGGATTACCCACAGGCTGTCGCATGTGAGATCCCACGGGATAGCCCGTGGAACTCGAGGGGCTGCCCCGTGACTATCCCATGGGATATCCCACGCGATAGCCCATGAAACCGAAGGGGTTACTCCGTGGGCTATCCCATGGGCAAGCTCATGATACGCCCCGTTGGAAAGCCCATGGCATCTCCCATGGGAAACCCGCGGAACACCCCATCGGAAATCCCATGGCTTGTCCCATGCCCATGGAACAGCCCATCGGCTATTCCTTGCCCATGAAGCCGCCTACAGGCTACGTACCCAATGGGGATATCCATACCCCATGGCATAGCCCATGGGATCGCCCACGGGTTTTACCATGTATAAGCCCATGGGCCAACCTATGGTATATCCAATGGATTGTGGATGCCCCATAGCCCATGGTGTGCACTCGAGGCGTATTTTGGCCTGGGTTAGGGTTTTGGCTAGGGATATGTAGACTCGACGACATCTCTTGATTTGGACGACGGTGGTCGCGGGCTGCATCGCATGGGATTTTTGGGGCAGATCGTACAGATGACGAACATTTCTGCGCTGAAATAGCTAGGTATTGAAGCGGGGACGGTACGACTTGTCCGATGAACGATCTCCAGTATGTCATGAAGCGGGAATTGATGTGATATATCCGACGTTCAATGATTTCCCTCCCTACAGGACAAGACGGAGTGGACGGTGACCGCGGGCAGATCATGTAGATCGCGACTACATCTTCCCTGAAGGATCAACGTCATGAAATATCTAGGTCATGAAATGGATTCCTCATCTTTTCGATACGCGAATGTTTTCCCCTTCTCACACAGGACAAGGCGGAGTGGACGTAGGGTCTTGGTCGATATCGTGAAGACCATGTGCACCATTGCAGTACCTTTTGATAAAGGTGCAAAAAAATTCATTACTGTTTTTCTCAAAATAGAAAATCTTTATCAAACGTAAGAAATAAAATGCTGAAATAACACTTGTACGTCACGCGTATATCTTCACTTGAATCTCTAGGTCATGAACTGACAATGGAGATCTGATTGATCTGTCCGGCGTACAAATGTCTCCATTCCACAGGATACGGCGCGTGTTTTCTTCGCCCGCCCCCCGCAGATCATATGTAATTCACGAATGCATCTTCCCTGAAATATCGAGATCATGAAGTGGGGGTTGATATTGTTTGCCCGATGAACGATCTGGATCATTTCATGAGGATCAATCTTATCTGTCTGATGTTTTGTGCTTTCCCTCTCCATAGGACAAGACGGAGTGGACGGTGGATGCGGGGTACACCAGTGGGGAGTTTTGGGGGCTGGTGATCCAGACGCTCTGCCTCCCTGCGGCTGCGGTGTCTCTCGTCACCTTTGCCCGCCTCTCCTACAAGTCTCAGGCCTGGTTAGCATGGGTGAGTGGTAGTTTGTTGGTTGGTACCCCGTCGTTGTTGTTGTGGTTGTTGTTGTTGTTGTTGTTGTTGTTGTTGTTGTTGTTATTGCTGTTGCTAAGGCTGCTTCGCTCCCTCCCTCCCCCCCTACCCTTCTCCTATGCATACCTGGTATGCTTCTGCGCCCCCTCCTACCCGTGAGTAGCCTTCGTGATATTCTCCCCAGTCCTCCCTCCCTCCCTCCATCCCTCTAGCCTCCCTCATTTCTTCCACCCACCCACCCTGCCCTACCCTACCTTACCCTACCCTACCTTCCCCTACCCTTACCCCCCCTCCCTACCCCCCCTACTCTACCTGCTCTACGCTACCCTACCCTACCCTACCCTACTCTACCCCACCCTACCCTACCCTACGCTACCCTACCCTACCCTACCCTATCCTACCATACTCTACCCTACCCTACCCTTCCCCACTCTACCCGACCCAACGCTACCTTACGCTACCCTGCCCACCTTATCCTACCCTCCCTCCCTCCCTCTCCCCTCCGCCCACCCACCCTGCCCTACCTCCCTTACTCTACCCTACCCTACCCTACCCTACCCTACCCTACCCTACCCTCTCTCTCCCCCGTGTTGTGCCAGGGCAAGGTAATAGGGTTTACGGTGCTTTTGGTGACACTGGCAACGTGTGCTGCAGTTGCGGATAACAGCATGACTGACGGCCTGGTGGACTGCCTCTGGAACCTTTGCGAGGACGCGTGAGTGTGCCTATGAGCAAACATGTCAGTTGACGATATAGTTTTGTACCTCCAAGGCCTCTTTAGACGTAATATTGAACCTTACCATATTTTCATTCCATACTTCTTCTCTATTCGATCCACCACAACATTTTCTCCGTCCAACTCCTTCACCTTGTTCATTCTCCCACACGGCACCTAACCATACCATACCACGCCGACCCATACCATATTTTCGTTTTTTTCGATTCACAGCCCCAGTGCAACATCCTCATCGCCCAATGCCTCAACGCCTTCACCCCAGCCGTGGGCACGATGTACCAACCATAGCATACCAAACCGTACCAAGCAGTACCATACCATACCATACCGACACGTACCATGTTTTATTGCATCCGTTTCGTTTCGTTTCGTTCCACAGGGCCACCGCCACTTCGTCTTTCCATTCCGGTCCCTTCACCGCCTTCATCCCAACGGTGTGCACGATGTACTTCTGCGACCTGCTAACCTTCCCACACGAAGTAATCTACACTACACCTTGCTGTATCATACCATACCATACCGTACCATACCGTACCATACCGTACCATACCATACCATACCATTCCATACCATACCATACATACCATACCATACCATACCATACCATGCCATGCCATGCTATGCCATGCCGTGCCGTACCGTACCATACCATACCATACCATACCATTCCATACCTCCTTAACACACCGAACCGACCCGTCTCATACTTTCGCCCCGTACCATACCATACCATACCTTACCTTAATATACCACACCGTACCGACCCGTCCCATATTACCTTTCCATATACTTCGAATCACAGGTCCATCACTTCATCGTCGTCGTCCGACGCCTTCACCGCGTTCATTCCAGCGGTGGGCACGATGTACTTCTGTGTGCTGCTAATCTTCTGCGGCATGGCCGGCCTGCTCGTGATGAGGACCTCCTTCGACGCCCTGGGGTGCTCTACGAAGCTCAGGTAGGGCACTTATGACGGGGGAGGGGGGCGGGCTACTCATTTTGTTGCTTGTCTTAGTCCGTTGACCATTGAGCACTTATTCCTTTCGACACGGAGATGATTGGGGGAAGGGGGAAGCTTGATGACAGGCAGGGGTAGAGCAAGGCAGTATAGGGCAGGGTGAGCGTGTTGTGCCATTTGTTTATTATTTTCAGGGTTTTTCACGGCTCGGTTCAACTCGTGCTAAGGACCGCATTCGATGCCCTAGGGTGCTCTGCGAGGCTCAAGTAGGGCGGGGAGAAGGATGGGAGGGTCTTGGCAATGTTTGGGTTCCGCTCTGTCAGTCTAATCTCTTGGTCGATCGGTTCCATCGATCTGCTCCGTCGTTCTGCATATCCCCACCCTCTAGCAGCTTCGTCTGAATGTATTTTCCGTGTTTGTATTGTACCGTTCCTCGAACCATTCCGGAGCTAACCCCCCCCTACCCCCCTTACCCCCTCTCTTCCCTCCCTTCCTTCCCCCCTACCCCTCTCCCATACCCCCCCTCCCTTCCTCCCTCTCTCTCTCCCCTCCCGCCCCACGCCCCACGCCTCCTTTCCTCTGGCCATCAGTGATTATTCCCTTTCGTCGCGAGATTTTCTATTGTGTGCTGCTTGTATGCCTTGTTTATTCAGGGAACGAGCTTCTGCTGTTGGCCCTAAAGAAGAAGAATCTCAGCCTTTAATTGGAGCGTCATCGAAGTATGCTGCTGACACTGGGACGCGTATTGCTAGTGGTGGAAGCAGCAGGGGAGGGAGGGGGGAGGAGAAAGGGGCGGAGGGCGGGATGGACTCGAGTTCGGGTTCGAGTTCGGGCCGGACGACGCTGTTCCAGGTGCGTGAGGGTGGGGGGGGGTGAGCGGGGATGGTAGTGGTATTGGTAGTAGTGTAGGAGGAGAAATCGGAGTAGTATTTGCAGTAACTTTAAGAGGAGGAGTCGGAGTAGTATTTTTAGTAACCTTGGGAGTAGTAGTAGTTGCAGTAGTTGTAGTAGCAGTAATAGTAGCATAAGAACACTGTTCAATTCATAATTAGACTTCGGCTTCAATTTCAAGTTCATGTTCAATGTTAAACCCAGTTTTCGGTTTTCAAATTCGATTTCAATTTCAATTTCAAATTCAAATTCAACTTCAAGGTTAGTACGTGAGATTGGATGCAAAAAAAGCATGATGTGATGCTGGTGACAGCCGCTGTTATTGCGTTTGGACCCAGGACGGGGAGATGAAACTGGAGCGCAGGAGATCGCAACGATCGGTTTCCATTTTCATGAAAAAAATACAAGGGCTCCGCATGGGTGCCAGCATCGCCGTCGCTGGCGCCCATGCTCTGGATAGGCTAAAATCCCTGTCATTTTGTGTCATGTGTTGATATCTGTTTGCACAATTGCAGGATCAAGTGTATGCCTCACATCCTTATAGTAGCTGGTAAGTGCTTCGCATGCCAAGGGTTGTAGTAGGAAAAATGCATTGCCAATGTTATACCAGGTATAAAGTAAAGGCAGCATGAAATAAAATTGTTAATACAATGAAGAATTGAGACGTGCGCAGTCACGACCATTTGGTAAGGTATTGGGATGACAGGACTCATTCTCACTTAGTCAGTTATCACACTCGTTGCTGATGTTTTACTTTCTTCGTCAGTCCCAACTTCACACTCGTTTCGTTTGTCGGTCTCATTAACCAGTACCTGGTACAAATTCTTGCTCATTTCTCATATTCAGTGGGGTCAGTCTCATTTCTCAGTTAATTTTGCAGTCTCATTCGTTAGACGCTTTGTCAGCCTCATTGCTGAGGTCCCTTGATCAGTGACAGTTTTCAGTCTCACTTCTGAGGTTTCTATATTTTTCTATATCAGCCTCATTTCTTTTGTGCAAATTTGGAATTTGATCAAGTTTCCCAGACTTATTCTGGTAGTGGTCATTCAATTCCACATCTCATTTCTCTGACATGTATCAGTCTTGTTTCTCTGAGGCTCGTTTTTTGTGAGATTCCTTTGTCAGTCTCAGTTCTCAGATCACTTGTAAGCAAATGTCAGGAGACGGGTCAGTCAACAGAAATCGTCCAGCGGTCAAGAGGTTAAACCGATCGTTCCACGCTAAAACCTAGTAGTTTCGCGTCCGTCAAGGTAAACTATTGGAAAATTGCCGTCGGTCAAGGGCTGAAAGTACCGTTTCCTGACATATTTGCTTGTACATACTAAAACCTAGTAGTTTGACGTCAGTCGAGGTAAATGATTGGAAGATTGCGGTCGGTCAAAGGGGTGAAAGTGCCGTCTCCCGACGCATTTGCTTGTACATACTAAAATCCAGTAGTGCGGCGTCAGTCCAGGTAAATTATTGAAAAACTGCCGTCGGTCAAGGGCTGAAAGTGCCGTCTCCTGACATATTTTCTTGTAATACTAAAACCTAGTAGTTTAGCGTCAGTTAGGGTAAATGATTAGAAAATTGCCGTCGATCAAAGGGTTCAAAAGTGCCGTCTTCCACCATATTTGCTTGTACGTACTTGAACCTAGTAGTTTGGCGTCAGTCAAGGTAAACTATTGGAAAAATGCCGTCGGCCAAGGGCTGAAAGTGCCGTCTCCTGAAGTCCTTGCTGCTAAGAGTGTTCAGTCCCCTTCGAAGTATTATAAACATAAGAATACGCTCCAGCTGTGAGATCGAAGATTTCGTCGAAACTCATATTTGCAAGCTGTGTTATACTCCCATCGCGCGTATTACGGGGTGTGTGTTCTCATTAAGGATATAGGTCGGCGACTCCCCTTGGAAGTATTGTATGAACATGTTTCCCAGAACGATAATGAGTTCCCGGACTATTTTCTCAAAGAGACAGTTATCAGGCTCAGTTACTCAGTTACCTAACCCGCGTTTCTGAGGTTCCGTGACAGGCTCCCTCCCGGGAAAAAAAAAAATCTACGAAATTTTGAAGCCACCGTTTTGTTTTGAGGGATTTTGGTTTAGGGCACACACAGTAGCTTGTTGACCGTCGCCGCAGAGAAGGCACGTCACAGCACTCGAGCCGCAAAATCCCAACAGCTACGGCGAACCAATTGAAAAATAACAAATGAAATGGAAAGCTACGTAGCGCAGCAATGTATGGCATCAGGGAGTGGACCCCCATCTTCTCCTGTAGGACCAGACCGAAATAGATACGTGTATAAATATGTTGGTGCTTGCACGATAGCAGTCGAAGGCACCGATTTAGACCAGGTTTTGAGCCGTTTTCGAGATAACTCGAGCTGAGATCCCCTTCTCGGCGCGCTGTTTCCTGGACGTGCCTCACCTTGCTCGACTCTCCCGACCCTGCCGGGGTCGGCGTCGATCGTGCTCGCGTCATCTCTCTGCGAAGGGTGCTCTCTGTGTAAACAATATTTTTTTACGAAAGTGCAATCCGTTGAGCCAGCCCCCATGGCGTAGGTATGCGATGAGTTGTAATCTATTTAACAATCCAACGACTTTGGGCAGTTTCCCTGTTGAGGAACACCATCGGTCATGAATATTTATGTATCGCTGCCACGGGAATTGAAGGACACGCCAGCTAGCGCTGGATTGCGAATGCAATCGAGTTAAATTGACTGACGCACGACGCGTATGTAAATATGTGGAAGTGTGGCGACAATAAGCATTAATTTTTCCCCATCCGCGAGAGGATATTAAAAAAAAAACGTCTATGAAAATACGTGGGACTGTGGTGAGCTTAAGCTTTTATTTTCCCCATCCGCCGGAGGATATGAAAAAAAAACGTGTATACAAATACGTGGAAGTGTGGTGAGCTTATACCTGGTGGCTTTTATTTTTCCTCCATCCGCCGGAGGATAATAAATAATACTCCGAGTAATAAAAATAAAGAAAATTTGAAAATAATGCTTGCACCTACCGTAGCATACGCCTTAGCAGTAGTATCTGATGCTGATTCACGCTGACGCCCGCTATGATAGAGATAGTACTTTTCGGCTGAAACGCTTTCCGAATGACGGGCAAAATCGACGGAATTTTGTTTTTTTTTTGGGGGGGAGGGTATAATTTTCATTGTATACCGGAGCCGTGGGATTTGATAATCGGTTTTGCACATGTTTTTTCTCCCTAAATCTGTTTTTGCCTTGTAAGGCATCGTATAGAGCTCCTATGGTGAGGAGCAGCAGAAAGAACATGGTGCACCTCTCTATTAATAGCGTAGCATGCGCCTGGTGAATCGCTGATAGTGCTGATAGTGCTGATAGTGCTCGCAGGACCTCCAGGCTCTCTTCGCTGTACGGTATAGGCATCTCCCTCTACCTGTTGTTATACTCTCCAGGAGCGGCGTTTGGTAACGATGTTATCGTTTTGTTTACCCACCTCAAGTCTGACAATGACAAAAAAAAACTCTGGAGGCAGTTTTGGTTACGACGTGGGAGGCGGGGATCGAGCTTCTTTTTGGGGTGGGGATAAGAACCCCGTTAAGCAATGTACACGGTGTGGACCCGCCCATAATAAGTGGACTATTTTAGAAACGCTGCTCGTAGCGATTTTTTTTCTAAAGCATTAAGAAAGTCTGAAGCCTAGGCGCCTTTCGTCTATAGAGCTTGTAATAAATCTAGCCCCTTCTCGCTCCGCCAACAAAAAGATGCTAGCCTTGAGCGGGATTTTTGGTTTGTAGTGAGAGGACCGATACAGCTGTATGTACCATACATGAGCTGGTTTCCGTGTCTATGGGGGTTGAGTTCATGTCTGCTGCTTTTTAACTCACTGTACGTACAGAGAGAGTCATCCAGTACAGCTTGGACTTCATCATGATCAGAACGTACTGGCACGTACCTGGTAGTCAATACCTTTGTCGCTTTATTTTATTTTATTTCCTTTCCTTTCGTTCCTCTTCTTTTCGTTTCTTGGTTTCTTCTTTCCGATTGACCTGCGTCTGACGTGCGCATGCGTAGTGATAGGTGCTACGTGTAATATATACGTGGTGGTCTTTCCTGGGTGGCAAGCGGTATAGTTGGTTTTTCCAGGCGCGAGTACTGAGACGTATGCACCAGTACGGACCTGGCACATCGTAGGCTGACTCCCGATTTCACTTTTTATATGTTTCTGGCGGAGGCATGCATTGCGTCAGCTGTGATATATGCGTGTACCGCCTTTGGTTTGTTTGTGTTTTTTCCCTGGGATATTTCTCAGCTCCAGAGTAACTGGAGCCTGTCCTGTGACCATAGGCCTTGATTATGCGAGTTAATGTGAGAACAACAACAACCGATATAATGTAAATTATGTTGGTCCAAAACTGCTTATCTGTAAAACAACTGTCATGTACAACGGAAAAAGTAAAAACAGATATCAATACCTGGTATATCGTAGCGAGAGTAGTCCCTGTGGTACTCGTATCATGGCCTCAAAGGCAGATAGTAGCCTAGCTACTCGTACGGCATGACCGGTATTAGTGAAAACATACGTGTGTATGCAGCAGTAGGTAGCTTAGTCACGGTAACCTAGCCTTTGAGTATCGTCCTTCGGTTGTGCCAGGTTGTACCGAAACAGCAGTGTAATGACACGGTTGCTGTTGAGTAGTGCTAGGAGGATGGTCCCAGGAGGACAGGGTGCGGAGCGATTCTGGTGGTCGAAAAAGCGTGCGAGATGAAGGGAGACTGTTCCAGATCTTGAACATACCGGTAAACCAACCCGTGCCAGTGGGATCATGTTCTCCCAATGAACTGGTGCTTGAATCTCCCAAGCGAATGGTTTTTGTACTCGTGTCATAGCCTCCAAGACAGCTACTCGCATGGCATGACCCGTGGCAGTGAGTGCTTGTTAACTCGAATCTAGGACCAACCCGGTACATGCCAAGGCGAACCTAATACGTGAAAAAGATCCGCCCCAAACCCCACGGCCGGGGGTCGATCCCGTTTGCGAGACGGGCGTTCTCGGTGTCGCCCTCTCGTGAGAACGAAAACCGGAGGCCGGGAAGCGGGACTCGCGAAAAGAGCGGGAAAATAAGCTAGGGTCGAAACGGTATGCGAGTAGAAAGGGTGTAACTCGAAGACCGGTATATCAACGCAGACAAAATGATCCACAAAATTCCGTGTGGCGACATCGTCGCGCAACAACAACAGCATGAACTTTCACCGCGAGTAGAACTGAAACACCTCCGCAAGATTCACCCAAACGAGCCCGGTGCGGGGTGGTGGCACTCGGCGGCGGCGCATGACTGCGCGCGCGGTAGCAGGCCCGGCGAAGGTCGAGGAACTCGGTCGCGGGAGAGAGCGTTCGAGAGAGCGATTTTTCGGCCCGAGATCGGCGTTCAACGGGTGCCATTCTGAGTCCAAGATGAACGACATAAATATTATCATTGATAAGTTTTTGTTGTTGATGTTCACCCTGGCAACAACCATTGGAGCCATATTCATATGTATTCAAAGGATAACGCGTCTGTAAAAACGAGCGGCCGGTGTATCACGCAGCTTGAAAATATGAGTATCGACCCCGGATTGTCGAACTTGCAGCTGACGTTAGAGGCATTTTATTAAATTCGACCTTTCCTAATCGCTCCTGGCTTTGACGAAGGATCCTACATAGATGTATCCTATCAGCCCCCGACGCAGATATAACATCGCGTTCAATTTCAATTTCGACCGCGATGTGTATTTTCCATTTTCGGCTTGTCAGTTCTAATAATACTACGTAGTATCAGTTTTAAGCCTGGCTTCATTTTAATTTCAGTTTCAAATTCAATTTCAATTTCAGTACTTTTAAATGAAAACAATCCAAAATACACACTACTCGCAAAATCGCAATCTTATATCCACCGTGTACTTGTTTTGGATCCAGGCGGGGGAGATGGAACTGGAGCGCAGAAGAGCACAACGACGGGTTTCTATTTGTTGGCTGGCAGGGGTCTTCTGCTTCTTCTTTCCGCTCTTCATCTTCGCAAGGTGATCTGATAAGTCTTGTTTACTGTATTCAACAATAAATAAAGAAACGTCGACTGTCTAGACATGTTCGCAAGCTGCGTGTTCATTTTGTTTGTGTCCTTAGTTTATAAGCTTGTTTGGGGAATATTGAGTGCTGATAATTGTCATAAAAGTATCTGTTATTTGTGTCGGCGGCGGTGGTGGTGTGGTGGCGTGTATATGGTATCTCCCCCTCCCTCCACACGCCCCCTAGTCGAAGGACTGATGGCATTAACTCGTGATTGGTGCTCGTTTGCTTATTTGGGTGACGGCGGGGGCGGGGGTGGAGGGGGGGGGATCCCCCACATCTACGCCCCCCCCTCCCCCTCCCTCCGAGTACCTCCTAGTCCAAACACGCTGATGGTGTTGCTTCGTGAATGGTGCTCGTTTGCTTGTTCGGGCGGCGGGGTGGGGATGGGGGAGGATCTCCTCCGTCCCCTCCTCCGTCCCCTCCTCCCTGCCCTTCTCCCTCCCCCTTTCAAATCACAAGGCGCTGATTGGTGCTGATGTTGTTTTTGTGATTGGTGCTCCTCCGTGACTGATGCATGTTTACCATTTTGGGGGGCTTTGCTGCTGCTGCTGCTGTTGCTGGCAATGGCGGTGGCTGGGGGTGGGGGGCGGGGGGCGGGGGCGCCAACTTTTATTTTTTCAGCATGGCTTTTAGTGATGATTGGGAGGTGATGACGGTGGCCGGCGTGCGGAGCTATGCGTCTTCGTCTGCTACCCAGGACTACGGCACGGTGTGGAACTTGAGGCTGTCGTCGAGCCTGATACTGAAGGTAGGTTGGGGTCAAAATCCTCTATTTGCCTTAGTTTGCTAACTTTAGTGTAGGGGATCTTGCTGGTTTGGTTTGGTTGGGTTTGGTTCGGTATTTGGTTTGTTTTGGTATTTGGTTTGGTTTGGTTTGGTTTGGTTTGGTTTGGTTTGGTTTGGTTTGGTTTGGTTTGGTTTGGTTTGGTTTGGTTTGGTTTGGTTTGGTATGGTTTGGTTTGGTTCGGTTCGGTTTGGTTTGGTTTGGTTTGGCTTGGTTTGATTTGGTTTGGTTTGGATTGGATTGGTATGGTTCCGTTTGGTTTGGTTGGGTTCGGTTTGGTTTAGCTTGGTTTGGCTCGGCTTAGCTTGGTTTGATTTGATAAGCTGGTGTGTTATATTTTATTCGATGTGGTCTGGACTGGACTGGCTTGGCTTTGTTTTGTTTTGGCTCTGAGGCTGGCCGGCGCGTACAGCACAGACGGTGTCGAAGTTGAGGCTATCGTCGAGCGTGATACTGAAAGTGATGGTGGGCACGTCAAAAAAGATTTCGGCCATAAATACTACCAGATATACTGTGGTTTTGGTGTGATTTTTTGTTTGGTTTCGATTGGTTTGATATGGTTTGGTTTGGTTGTTTCGTGTTGTTTTGGTTTGGTTCGGTTCGGTTCGGTTCGGTTCGGTTCGGTTCGGTTCGGTTCGGTTCGGTTCGGTTCGGTTCGGTTCGGTTCGGTTCGGTTCGGTTCGGTTCGGTTCGGTTCGGTTTGATTGTGACATTGACCCAGGCGTACGGCATGGTGTGAAAACTTGAGGCTGTTATCGAGCCTGATACTGCAGCTGGTGTTGGGCGCGTCAAGGTCTTTGTCAAGCGGTCAACACGTGGTCTCCTTCGTGGCATTGTTGCTGCTGGTTTACTGTTTTTAATGTGGGGGTGGTCAGTCAAGAGGTCAAACCTCGGTCTTCTTCGTGGCATAGTTGCTGCTAGTATACTTTCTTTAGTGTTGGGGCGGTCAGTCAAGGAGTCCAACCGCGTTTCCTAGCAATTGTTTCTGCCATTATACTGTTAGTAGTGTAGGGGCGGTCAGTCAAGGGGTCAAACCGCGGTCTCTAGCATATTTGCCATTGATACACAAGTCTTGGTGTAGGAGGAAGGTCAGTCCAGGGGTCAAACCGTGGTCCCCTACTGTTGTACCATCTAGTTGAATAAATCGCCCTAAAGGCAATGTCATGAAGCTCCGAGATGTTGGTGTAATGAAGCGCCAAAATGCTGTAAATATCATGATACGCCAAAACACTCTCATGAAACGCTAAAACGCTCCCACGGCTCATGAATCGCCAAAACGCTCGCGTGACTCATGAATCCTACGACCCTCTCATGAAACGCCAAGACGTTATCATGAAACCCCTAACCAGCATGGTGAAATACCAAAAACACTTCCATGAAGCGGCAAACGCTCTAATTGAACGCTAATACTTGTACACCATCGTGAAACGCCAAGAGACCTTCAAGTTACGCCGAAACACACTCACTGAACTGAACACTATACCACTCTCCTCACGAAACGCTGGAACGCTCATACATGCAACGCCGACAAAACTCTCATTGAGCGCGACAAGGAAATCCTGAGTGTACTCTCATAAAACGCCAAAAAAATCTCATGAAACGACACACCACGCTCATGGAACGCCAGCCAAAACGCCAAAATACAAAAACTGAATGAAAAGCCTACAAAAGGCACGCCTACGCGTGAAGCAATCCCTTGGAATGCCAAAACCTTCATGAAACGCCAAAGTACTCTAATGAAAATCTCATGCAGGCCGAAAAAAATCCTATGGAGCGCCAAAATAATTTGGTGAAACGCCAAGCCATACCGAAACCGTTTCATGAAAAGTTATAACACTCTCAAATTTGAACGCCAAAACACTAAGACACGCTCATGAAGAGCTAAAAGACTCTCATCACACTCCAAAACACCCTCACAACTCATGAAATCGTCACAAGACTCTTATGAACGCCTATACATTGTTAGGAAACCCCCAACCATTGTAATGAAACGCCAAAAAAACATTCTCATGAAACGCCAATACACTGTCTCTGATTGAACGCTAAAGCACACTACTGAAACGCCGAATCACCCTCGTGAAAAGCTTAAATGGTCTTCTGATGATACACCAAAGGCACTCATGAAACAGTCAAAAGACAGATAAAACGCCAAAATGCTTACATGAAACGGCCAAAACGTTATCACGAAACGCCAAAACACGCTCATGAAACGCCTACAATACTTTGGTGATACGCCAAAACACTCTCCTCATTGAACGCTCATCATTCTCTCATGAAACGTGAAAACGCTTTCACGAAACGCCCAAACACGCTTCATGAAAAGCTTTAGCCTTATCACGAAACACCAAAACATTAGGGACACGCCAGAACACTGACATGGAACTGCAACGCATCTCGTGAAACGCAACACGTCCGCATGACTCATTAATCGCCAAACCACTCTTCTCATGGAATTCCAAAACACCCTCATGCATCTTTAAAACAATACCGATTCACGAACAAGTCTTCAATCAGTCTCATTGAACGCGAAACCATTAGGAAACCCCAAAACACTATCGGAAAATGCCGGAACATTATCACGAAACCAAAAACACTATAATCATGAAACACTAAAAGTGTATCAGGAAACCCAACACACTATTATATTATGAAACGCCAAACACCTTCCTGGAACGCCAACGACATACTCTCATTGAACGCTCAAAAAACACTCCCACAAAACGCACTCTCCGCATGAAAATTCAAAACACTTTAATGAAACGTCAGTACACTATAACGATACGATCGTTGTCCGATCAGAATCCAACGATCCAACGATCCCTGTCTTACGATCGACCGCCGATCGGGTTTCAACGACACCTTCTTACTATCACCGTTTTACGATCGTTGGCCGATCGGTTTCCAACGATCCTTTTTCACCTTTTACGGCCTTTGATCAGTCGAAATCCAACGATACTTCTTTTCTATCGTTGGCCGATCGGAATCCGACGATCCAACTGTCCGTTTTTTCCGATCGCTAGCCGATCAGAAACCAGCGGTACCTTGACTCTCATCGAAGGCTATACCGCTATCGTGAAACACAAAAAACATCATTAAACGCTCTAAATCACTCTCATAAAACGCACAAACGCCCCCATGAAAAGCCAAAATATGAAGGACGCCTCCACCGATGATGTCGGCCTGGTCTTGGTCATGTACAGGGGTTGGCCAAGGGCCAAGACTCGCTTGTTATTTTGATCCTTTCGATATCATGATATTTGGCAAGGAGGTGCCTTCACGAAATCTCCCTCGCTGGGTGCAAGGAGAGATCTATATAAGTGAGAGTTGGGAGTTTGGGTCGCTCTCGTAGAGGGCCTTTCACTCCCTGGCTCGGTCGGGCTTGACATTCCCGACCATCAACCATTATTATGAAAACCCATCATTGATGGAAAATTTCGTAGATCGGACGTTGGTTAGCGTATCTTCATAGTCGGCATGTGTGATCGGAAATTGACGGAATCTACGTACCCTGTCCTCCACAAAAACGCGCTAATGAAGAGCTGAAAGAATATCATGAACGCCTAAACGCCTTCAATACTCACAGATCGCAAATCCCCTCCCGTGAAAGGCCCATCAATATCTCAAGAAAACCCAAAATCCTGTCATGAAACGCCCAAACACTCTGGTGAATCGCCAAAACACTATAATGAAACGCCGAAACACTCCGACTAAACGCCATCACGCTCATGAAACCCCTGAACGCTCTCATGAAGCGCAAAAAAAGCTCTCATGAAACGCCAAAGCAGTCTCATTATTCATCGCCACAACACTCTCGTTACCCATGCTTTTATCCCTTTCACGAAATGCCAACTAAACTCGGAAAACCCCGAAAAACTATGATGAAAACGTGAACATACTTTCATTAAACACCAAACACTCTCATGAAATGCCAAAACACTCCCATTGAACGCTAAATCACTGTGAAGTATAACGCGGAAACGCCAAAGCAATCCCAGGAAACCCCAAACTATAAACTATAATGAAAGGCCAAAACACTCTTGTACAATATCAAAACACACTCATGAAACGACAAAATAACGCATCCCTCTCTGCTGGAACGCCCTCTGCCGCCGCCACCGCTCGTCCTCCTCCTCTCTCGCCTCAGCTCTTTCCCGATGTGCTAATCTACTGGATTTTTCTGTACGTGATCGCCATGGTCGCCGTGGTGGCAAGGGCATGGAGACCGGTAAGCCCCCGTCCCTCCCTCCCTCCTCTTACCCTTACCCATACCTTACGCTTACCCCGACTCTTACCCTTCCCCTTTCCTGTACCCGTGCTCGTACTCCTCCCCTTCTCCTTCCCCTTCTCCTTCCGCATCCCGTTGCTCGCCTTACCCTTACTCTTGCGTTAGCTCTTTCCCCTCCTCTTGCCCTTAAACTTGCCCATACTCTCCATGCCGTTCCCCTTACCAACTTGCCTTGCCTTTACCCGTGCTAGGATTTGACTCAATAAGCAACTTGTTTGATATTTTCTGCGAAAATGGCAGAATTTTCCAAAAAGCAGCCGAATTTTGTGCGAATCTAGTTCCAAATTTGCAATATTAAAAATGGTATGTAAAACCTACCACTGTGCTTCAGAATATAGCCTATCGTTGAACTCAAATGTCGACATCATCTTCTCTTGTATGATACGTTAGCTTTCAATGCGTTTTTACGTTTTTCCTACGATGCGTGCGCGCTGCTTTAAAGCAATAAATGATCAGTTATTGTTTGCATGTTGGCCTTGCACTGGTTCACCAAAGGAATGGCAAACGGATCTAGCCCCACGTTCCAATCTAGTGAGGCTGCCTGGCATCCTTTCTTCGAAAAAAAAATGAGGATGGATTGCCATATTCCTCCCCAATCCCGAACGCCAAAAAATGTTCAACTTCAGCAAATTTGAATGATCGAGCGCTGCTCAAAATTTGATTATTTGTACCTTGGAAACATCAGCCACCTTTCCCTGGAAATATCCGTATCAGCGGAAACCCGGGGATGAAACGCGTTCATCCCCTGTGAACGTCCGGAGGGGGGGGGGTGCCCCCGTTCCCTCCCCGCCATATGTATACATTTCCAAGGCTGTTGGTGTCGACCATCGTCTTTACAGGGCTAAACGTGCATACGGGGCATACGTTTCGAACAGGTTAAGTGTAGGCTGTACAAGGGTCCCCTCCGGGATGTAGCTGGCGTACTATCCCGGGGGTGGCGCAAGTTGGAACGGGGGAACGCAGGCGTTCCTATGAGGTATGGCATCACCAGGTATTATCACGTAAAAATGAACTCTTGAAACTCAACAAAACGCATGCTGCGGTATTGGTGCACCCGTATTTTTATGTGGCTCCTCCGTTGAGGAGCGCAAAACTTGACTCAAACGCTGATTTTGATGAAAAAAAATGAAGTGCACCCGCGACGAACAATCCAATGGACCTAGGTATACACAGTATGCAACTACTAATATTGCAAAACCAAAAAAGAGCGAGCGAAATTCAGACGAATTTGGGTTAAGGGGCCGCGCCATTTCATCACAAAACAGGAAACGTTCCATGTCAGACCAAAACTGCCACCTCTACCGTAGGTATTGCCAACCCTAACCTTCACCCTAACCCTAGCCCTAACAACCAAAAATACATACGTAGCCACCGCCCGCGGACGCAACCGGGCAAGTAACACTGACCAGCCCCAAACGAGTTTATAGTTTAGTCCATTCTGAAATAAAGTGGCATGTTAAACGCGTACCGGTATCAGGTACGCGAGAAAACACGAAAAAAAGACGGCCAGCACTCTTAACTCTTTTGGGGAAAAGGTTTATGGCATCCACCACACGAGGAAGCCCGCGCTGCTGGAGTAAGGGACGGGACGTATCCCAAAGTGCAACGGAGAAAGATGGACGACACGAGCGTGGCACAGCCAACAATTTTGTTTGTTGAATGCTATTCGTACGATGGTTCATGAAACCGCAAACTTTTCGCTTTTTCGGTCGCTGTACTATGATCAAGTCCCAGAGGTTTAAGCGAAAGTAATTGCGAGTTTTTGCGGCAAAGCCCGAACCCTCACCCTTACCCTCACTCTTTCCCTCACCTGTACCCTCACCAATACCCATACCTTTAGCCAAACCCTTGCCCTTCCGCTTCCAACGCCCTTACCCTTCCCCTTACTCTTACGCGTGCCCTTGCCCTTACCCTTCCCAATCCCCATTTATTTACCCTTTCCCTCACCCATATCCTTACCCTTCCGCTTACCCTTGCCCATAGGCTTACCCATACCCTTCCGCTTTTTCCTTACCCTTCGCCATCCCCATAGATTTACCCGTACCCTTACTCATACACTTACGCTTCCGCTTACTCTTGCCCATACTCTTGCCTATACCCTTACCCGTACCCTTATCCGCACCCTTCCGCTTACCCGTGCCCATGCCCTTACCATTCGCCATCCGTTACCCTTACCCTTACCCTTTTTCCCACCCTTACCCCTTGCACATACTCTTACCCCTTGCACATACTCTTACCCTTGCCCTTGCCCTTATCCTTGTCCTTACCCATCCCCATTCATTTACCCTTACCCTTACCCTCACCCCTATCCATACCTTACCCTTGCCCATACCCGTACCCTTGCCCACCCGTACCCTTGCCCATACCCGTACCCTTGCCCATACCCGTACCCTTGCCCATACCATTACCCATACCCTTATCCATACCTATACCCTTACCTTTCCGTTAACCGCGCGGCAGCTGGGGCTCTACCTCCACGCTCCCCTTACATGCTTCGGATACGGCGGGAGTCGGGGTCGGAGTTGGGGTTGGAGTTGCGTTGGAAGTTGGAAAAATGGCGAGGCGTTTTTAGTTCTGTCCTTCGCGACCCTCTTAATCTTCGAGGCGTTATACTGGTGAGTTGTTGCATGGTAGAGGAGATGGCGGTGGGGGCGGGGATGGGGGTTGTAGTTGGGGAGTGTGGTTGAGTGGGGGGGGTGGGGGTTGGTGTTGCGGTCAGGGTGGGAGTTTGAAAATTGGAAGGCATTTTGGTTCCGTCCTTCACGGTCCTCCTAACTTTGAAAGTGTTATACTGATAAGTCTTCCCGCCATAGAGGGGGTGTTTTGGTTGTTGATTCCTAAGATGAGGGGCTGTATGTAAATCGTCTTGTGACGAAAACGACAACCAAAAGCCCCTAACAGTGCATACCTGGTACATATGTAACGATTCTAGGTTTTTGTTTCTCATTGTTAACAAAACGCTGCCCGCTGCCACCCCGCTCTGTGCCGAAAACGAAACCGAAAAATCTCGAACAAAAAAAAGGTTTCTAGATCACGGCTGGGATTCGACGGCGATAGACGAGAAGACTTGGGAGGAGCGGCTTGCCCGGACCGTCGGGCAGCTGGCGAACATCACGATGGGGTTGATGGTCCTGCCAGTGTCCCGGAACGGTGTTTTCGATAAGGTAGTAAGGCGTTAACCCCTTTACGACTGGAAACCATTTTCGAGGACATAGTACTTGGAGTTAGTGTTGTGAGAATGTTTTGGGGCTCTAAAGGGGTTAATACCAAGTAATAATCTGGTAATACTGTCTGTGGATGGTATGGTTGGAACACGCGCTACAAAATTTGTTAGATGGCACACGGAATAATTTTTCTGTAATGTCTACGTATATACTATTGAGTTTTTTGTTGTTGTTTGTGATGGCCTACCGCCGCTCGGAATGTCGAGGGTGTTTTTGGGCAATGGTGCTGATTCACATGGTATTGTCCTGAGCGGTGTTCGCTCAGACGGGAGATTTTCTTTGGCTCGACTGGCCAGTTACGGTACCGACGGACTGTCACCCCGATGCAACCCCAATCCCCACAACCCACCCCAACCCCGGCACCGACCCCAACCCTAACCCCAAACCCTACAACTCCAACCCCTGCCCCCACCCGAATCCAAACCCCAACCCAACTCCAACTTCCACCCCAGCCCCATCCCCACGCCCCCAGCCCCTCCGGAGGTATTCGGCGTAAGGTCGGAGGCGAATCCCACCCCAACTCCAACCCCGACCCCAACCCCAACCCCCACCCCAACCCCAGCCGCTACCCGAATCCGAACCCCAAACCAACTCCAACCCCCACCCCCACCCCATCTCCACCCCCACCCCACCCCCAACCCCAGCCCGACCCCCCCAGCTCCTCCCAAGGTATTCGGCGTAGGGTGGGAGGCGAACCCCAACCCAACTCCAACCCCCATCCCAACCGCAACGTCAACCCCAACCCCACCCCCTCCCCCACCCCCCAGCCCCTCCCAAGGTATTCGGCGTAGGGTAGAAGGCGTTATTGGCATACCACCTTGTCATGGGGTATTTCCGGCCGTGGTGATGATGCACACCCGCCCCACCCCCCCCCCTCCAACCATAAATTGCCGGAGACGGGCAAGTATCAAGCGGTCAGTCACTCAAACCTGTCTATGAAGGCTTTTCCCATCCGTCTAAAGCAGGAGTTTCCTGCTTTTCACGGGTCAGATTACTTCTCACGGGTCGAATCGGGCAGGGTGACCCGACCCCGACCCGTGAGATTTGAACCCTTCAGACCCGAAGCGGTGCGACCCATGACATTTCCAGCACCCCCTGACCCAACCCAACTCGACCCGCGAGGTTTTGAAGACCTCTTGATCCAACCCGCGAACCGGGTCATGACCCGTGAAAAAGCCCTGGTCTAATGGAGTGTTCCCTATTCCCTATGGTAGAAAAAGCCTCCATTTAATGTGTGGAAACCTCTAGTTTACATATTTTTTTCATCAATATGGTTACGCGTTTCCCCCAGACGATTTTTTTTTTTGTGTCCCCGGGTTTTGGCCGTCAAGGCTGTCTGTCAAGAGGTCAAAGCGTCATCTCCTGATATATTGCCTCTAACTTCAACCCTCACCCCTACCCCAACCCCAACCTGCAAAATATTCAGGTTTTCGCCGCAGGGTGAGAGACGATGATAACGTACCACCACTGGATGGAAAGGTTGTTTTCGGCCATGATACTCATCCACATGGTGCCCCCTCCCCCGCCCCGCGTTTGTGCATGCTTTAAGATTACGCACACGCATGAAAAGGAGCACACCTCCCGCTTCCCCCACCCCCCCCACCGTAACGCCCCCCTTCCCTCTCTCCTTCCACCCCACTCCCCCTACTGTACCCCCACCTCCCCTTCCCCTTTCGTTTTTTTACATTGATAAGGTGTTCGGCGTGGGGTGGGAGACAATGATGGCGTACCACCGCGGAATGGCCAGGGTGTTTATGGCCTTGGTACTCGTCCACATGGTACTGTTCTGGGTTGTTTTCGCTCAAAACGACGACTTTTGGCACGACTGGCCTATCGCCATACCGACGGACTACCACTCCGATAACTGGACCATCCCGCTCGCGACGCTGACTACATGGGTGGCATTGGTGGTTATGTTTGGCTTCTCTCTGGAGTGGGTGGGTTTTAAATAAGTGCCTGGTATATAGAGCGGACCCACACTATAGCACTTATTGTTGCATACATACTGGATTCTACCTATCTATGCATGATTCTGTCCCCCTCATGCGGGTTATACAGTTTCCGTTCGCAGGAGAAGGCTGAACGTCATAGTCCTGTTGACCCTGGCATTAACAGGGGAGTCACCGACCTGTATCCTTCACGAGGGTATACACACCCCGCAACACGCGCGATCGAAGTACCACACACGCAGCGTGCAAAGCTGAGTTTTGATCAAAAAATCTTTTTTGGTCGATCTCACAGCTGAGGTGAACTTTTTCATTTTTTTTAATGTAGAGCGGGTGGGGTTGTTTTTTTAGTTGAAACATATTTTGTACCAGTACGTGATTTTGTCTTTCGCTTTTTTGTGATTTTTGTTTTGTTTGGTTTATTTTGGGGAATTGTTGAGGGGACTGTGTTGTTTTTCATTCGTGTTTGGTGTTGGTGATATGCTTTTTGTTGTTGCGGCGCTGCCTACCTGGGTGGCGCTGGTGGTTTGTGCGTCGGCTTCTCCGTTGTGTGGGAGAGTGTTACAACTTAAAACGTATACTTCGAAATAGATACATTTCGTGTTTTGGTTTTGGGATGACGTGACAGCTACCCTGTGTACAGTTGCTGTAATTGCGCCGCATATGACGCTTCGTCCGGCCGGCTTGAGGGCGGCAGGCGGCAGATGAGGCGGCGAAGATTTGAGCTGTTTTACTCGCTCTCCGACCACTTATTTCTCGTTGCTCTAGGAGGTGGAGTTTGTTTTCTATTGCGCCGCGTGTAACGCTTCGCGGTTCATTGCGCCGCATGTAACGCTTCGTCTAGCGTGCTTGTGGGTTGTGGTTGTGGGGCGGCGACACTTCGAGCTGTTTTACTCGCACTCCCACCATTTATTCCTCGTGGTCTGCGCGGTTGTGCTGATGATTTTTCAAGACACCTCAAGTTATTTTAATTGCGCCGCGCGCAATGCTTTCGCGTCTAGCGCTTCGCACGGCAATATTTTGCGTTTAGGTGGCAGGTGAGGCGGCGAAATTCCGAGCTATTCACGCCCACCACTTTTTTCTCGTGTTCTGTGCAGCAGTGGTTGTTCGTTGTATGGTTCCGCCAAGTGTTTTATTTTTATTTTTTTTCCCCATGTAACGCTTCGAATGTGGATTGTGGGTTGTGGGTTGTGGGTGACAGGTGGGGCAGCGAAACTTGGAGCTCTTTCACTACTCTCACCACTTCATCCTCGTGCTCTGGGCGATGGTGCAAACGTGTTTTACTATTACGCCGCGTCTTCTTAATTGCGCCGCATGTAACGCTTCGCATCTAATGCGTGTCTTGTGGGTTGTGGGTAACAAGGGGTGTAACGACGCGCTCCAATAGAGGTAGCAGAGTGGGCCGAGGGCTCTTCTAAACGACGGGGCTCCTTAACCCCTTTAGAGCAGCCGTTAAACCCCTCCTTATACTTATTCGAAGTAAGTTTGTCCCCGAAACGGGTTTCCAGCTGTAACAGCGTTAACCTGTTAATACAATCGCCGGAATGTCATTCTTGCTTGGCAATATGACTATTTTTCATCCGTAGGCGATGTGGGTTTTGTTCATCTTCCGGCTGCACTTTCGGTCTATTTAAAAAAAAATGAGTTTTTTGGGGGAGGGGTATGGACGTGTAGACTTCCTCAAGTAATGAACTCCAGAAAAAAACCCGTCCACCTCTCTACCGCACCATGGGTCGACTACTCAACCAGTCGAACTCACAGCTCACAAAAGGCCAGGCGGCGACGAGCTGCTTTACTTTCTCATCGTTATTTACTCGTGCTCTGTGTGGTCATACATATATATGTACATATATATGTACATATATATGTGTGTAAAGTATATTTTATACAATTGTAACAACGTCACCTGTGAGTTTCGCAACTTTAATGTCGATGCTCATACTCATACTCATACTCATACTCATACTCATACTCATACTCATACTCATACTCATACTCATACTCATACTCACACTCATACTCATACTCATACTCATACTCATACTCATACTTGCATTTGTAAGCTGCGTACTACATCGGTCGCCGATATATCTCCCTCAATATATATGTATGCATGTTTTTCTTTATCAGGTGTATGTAAAGGTCTTTGCTTGGTTATTGCGCCACGTTTAACGCTTCGCGTGTGACGCTTCATCCGGCCGGCTTGTGCCTTGTGATTAGCAGGTGAGGCGACGCAACTTCGAGCTGTTCTACTACTCCCACCACTTTTTTCTGGTGATCTGGGCGATGGTCCTTTGGCACGCTGCTTCTGCCTGGTACTACATAGGCGCTTCCATCGCGCTGTGGATTGTCGACCGCGCCATTCGGTTTTCCAGGTGAGACAGAGGGCGGCGAGGGCGAGAGGCGGGGGGTGCACTCACTATCGTGCATGGCCGTATTGTGTTGACCATGGACCCTTGCCGTTATATTGCCGGGACGGACGGGGCGTAGAGGGGGAGGAGGAGGGGGAGGGGTGCACTCATTTGTTGCTTGCCGGAGTCATTTGACCGTTGACCGCGCATCCCTTTCGAGACCGAGGTGGAGGGGGAGGGGTGTAGTTGTTTCACGACGATATCAATCCAACTCCGATTATATAGGTGGTTTGTCCCCGAAACATAGGGTCAACTTTAAGAGGTCCGACTGCCGAAAGTGCTACGAGGCAGACCTGGAAGAGGATACGTGTGTCCCAAGTCTAAGACAAGTCCTAGGCGACCTGTTACCACTACAAGTACGTGATGTCATCTTGTCTGATCTTGTCTGATCTTGTCGTCTGTTTTGTGCTGTTACTTGGCAAAAAAAACTGTGTTAATCGTATGCTTCATTAGTACGCACCCGCCGGAATATACAACCATTGTAAGATCGTATAGAAAACGTCGCTGGAACTCGCGCAGAAGGATGTTTGCGACTGTCCGCACTCAACCTGTGCGGGTTGGTCTGCCGACGCTGTGTTCAGGCAGCTCGAGAGTGGTCTCTAGTTGGTACCGTCAAACATTGAAACTTGCTCATAACAAGCAATGTTTCCGTTTTTTTACTACATGGGGAAATATTCCAGGGGTCTAACGATGGTGTCGGTGAAGGGTCTCACCACCTGTGGAGGCATCACCCGGGTTTCCTACACCGTGGAAAGTGGAGGCGTCGGCCCTTGGGGTGGGGCTCCGAAAGCTATGCTGCACGGCGCCGGACAGTACGCATTTATCAACGTGGGCGAGCAATTATCATGGTTTGCTATTTCCGCTTTCAGTTTTTTGCTCTTTTTTGGTGTTTTGCTTGGTTTTGTTTTTGTGGTTTATTTTGCGTCTGTGTTTTTCGTTAAGTCTTTTCGACCTTGTTTTTATCTATGGAGGGGTGTTTTTTTTTTGGTTTTGGGGGCGGGGCTTTGAGGGCCGTGCTGCACGGAGCCAGACAGTACGTTTTGTTTCAATGGTTACCAGGTGTTTGTTACCAGGCGTTTCCGTTTTGCTTTTCAACACATTTCTGCTTTTTTATATTGTTGGGGTTTCAGTGTAATTTGCTTTTTGTTGTCTTTTACAGTTTGTTTTCTAGGAAAGGAATCGTTTTTTTAGCGATTACTGTGAACTTTGTTTGGTTTTCGTATAGGTTCACACCATGCTACTACCAGAACTGCCCTCCCCCCCCCTCCCCGCCCCGGACCACCAGCACCACCACGGCCCTACTGGACATAAACTCCGGTTAACTGTTCGACTCTCGTCCTAATGATTACTATTATTTCCGTAGGTTCCGGCTATCAGCCTTCTTGAGTGGCACCCGTTCACTATCTCCTCCTGTCCCGATGACCGAGAAACGACTCACCACATCAAAGACATGGGACCCAAGACGTTCACAGGAAAGCTCAGGTGCGCTGTGTTTTGCTTTGGGTTGCTAACCCTTTTGGTGACTTGACTCGTGTGTATAGCGACCCAAAACACCGACAAATATGCCGACATTTTCACAGCTTCTGCCAGTAGCGTGAGCGAGCGGGCAGCAGTACGAGTAGGGAGCATGCTGCTTGTGCCCGTCCCGTACGTGTCTTTGTATTATTGTTGTCGTTCGGACACCATGTTATTTCATCTCTACCCAGCAGTGGCCGATGCCGAAATCGTCAATTTTCGTCGTCAATTTTTCCCTCCCACGTCTTTTAGGCGTCATGCTTCTTTGCGACTTCAGAGTTAACACGGAAAACATGTGGAACCTTTTCGCGACTTCAGAGTTGGAAGGGAAGACATGTCGAAAGCACACATGACGATTATTATTTTGCAGAGCTGTTCACGGGTCACGATCGTCAAAAATAGGATCGATTAAAGGCCAACGATCGTCACAAAGGCATCGGCCAACGATCGTAAAAAAGAAAATAGGATCGTTGAAAGGCCAGCGATAGTGAAAAAAGGATCGGCCAACGAGTGTATAAAAGGGATCGTTGAACGGCCAACGGTCGTGAAGAGGGATTGTTGGAAGGCCAACGGTCGTACAAAAAGGATCTTTGAAAGGCCAACGATCCCAAAATAGGATCATCGGAAGACCGACGATCGTGAAAAGGTGATCGTTAAACTGTCAACGATGTAAAAAATAGGAATGTTGGGAGGCCAACAATCGTAAAAAATATAATCGTTGGACTTGGGAGGCCAATGATCATAAAAATATGATCGTTGGACGGCCAACGATCTAAAAACGAATATCGTTGGAAGGCCAACGATCGTAAAAATAGAGCCGTTGGAAGACCAACGATCGTCGAAAAGGGATCGCTGTGGACGGCCAACGATCGTAAAAGTAGGATCGTTGGAAAGCGAACGATCGTAAAAAGAGAATCGTTGAAAACACCAACAATCGTCAAAAGTAGGATCGCTGGACGGCCAACGATCGTGAAAAAAGGTTCGTTGGAAGGCCAACGAGCGTAAAAATAGTATCGTTGGGAAGCGAACGATTGTAAAAAGAGGATCGTGGAAGACCAGCGATCGTAAAAAGGGATCGTTGAACGGCCAACGATCGTTAAAAGGATCGTTGAGAGACCAACGGTCGTAAAAAAGGGATCTTGGGAGGCCAACGATCGTAAAAAAGGGATCGTTTGGAGGACAACGATCGTAAAAATGGGATCGTTGGGAGGCTAATGATCGTAAAAGGGATCGTTGGGAGGCCAACGATTGTAAAAAAAGGATTGTTGAACGGCCATCGATCGTAAAACAGGGATCGGTGGGAGGCCAACGATCGTAAAACAGGGATTGGTGGGAGGCCAACGATCGTAAAAAATGGATCGTTGGGAGGCCAACGATCGTAAAAAAGGGATCGTTGGACGGACAACGATCGTAAATCAGGGATCGTTGAACGGCCAACGATCGTGAAAAAGATATCGTTGGAAGGCCAACGATCGTAAAAAGAGGATCGTTGAACGGCAAACGAGCGTAAATCAGGGATCGTTGAGCGGCCAAAAATCGTAAAAAAGGGATCTTTGGACGACAACGATCGTAAATCAGGGATCGTTGAACGGCCAACGATCGTGAAAAAGATGTCGTTGGGAGGCCAACGATTGTAAAAAGAGGATCGTTGAACGGCAAACGATCGTAAATCAGGGATAGTTGAACGGCGAACGATCGTAAAAGGGATCGTTGGACGGACAACGATCGTAAATCAGGGATCGTTGCGAGGCCAACGATCGTAGACCAGGGATCGTTGGGAGGCCAACGATCTTAAAAACGAGATCGTTGAACGGCCAACGGTCGTTAAAAGGGGATCGTTAAACAGCCAACGATCGTATACAGGGATCGTTAAACCGCCTACGATCTTTAAGAAAGGATCGTTGAAAGGCCAACGATCGTAAAAAAGGGATCGTTGGGAGGCCAACGATCGTGAATATGGAATCGTTGAACAGTCAACGATCGTTAAAAAAGGATTGTTGAACGGCCAACGATCGTCAAAATAGGATCGTTAAACGGCCAACGATGGTAAAGAAGGGATCGTTGAACCGCCAACGATCTTGAAAAAAGGGATCGTTGGGAGGCCAACGATCGTGAAAAGGAATCGTTGAACAGCCAACGATCGTCAAAAAAAGGTCCTTGAACCGCCAACAATCGTAAAAATGGGATCGTTGGGAGGCCAACGATCGTAAAGAGGGGATCGTGGGAAGGCCAACGATCGTAAAAAAAGGATCGTGGAACGGCCAACGATCACAAAAAAGGAATCGTTAAACAGCCAACGATCGTCAAAAAAGGATCGTTGAACCGCCAACAATCTTAAAAAATGGATCGTTGGGAGGCCAGCGATCGTGCAAGATGGATCGTTGAACAGCCAACAATCGTAAAAAAGGGATCGTTGAACCGCCAACGATCGTAAAAAAAGGGATCGTTGAGAGGCCAACGATCGTACAAAAGAGATCGTTGAACCGCCAACGATCATAAAAAAAGGGATCGTAGGGAGGCCAACGATCGTAAGAATGGGATCGTGGGGAGGCTAACGATCGTAAAAAAGGGATCGTGGAACGGCCAACGATCGTAGAAAAGGGATCGTTAAGCGGCCAACGATCGTAAAAAAGGGATCGTTAAACCGCCAACGATCTTTAAGAGAGGATCGTTGAAAGGCCAACGATCATGAAAAAGGAATCGTTGGGAGGCCAACGATGGTAAAAAAAGGATCGTTAAACCGCCAACGATCTTAAAAAGGGATCGTTGGGAGGCCAACGATCGTAGAAAAGGGATCGCTAGATGGCCAACCATCGTCAAAAAGGGATCTTTGAACCGCCAACGATCGTAAAAAAGGGATCGTTAAGCGGCCAGCGATCGAATGGGATCGTTGGGAAGCCAATGATCGTAAAAGGGATCGTCGGGAGGCTAACGATAATGAAAACGGGATCGTTGGGAGACCAACGATCGTGAAAATGGGATCGTTAAGCGGCCAACGATCGTAAAAACGGGATTGTTGGGAGGCCAATGATCTTAAAAACAGAATCGTTGAGCAGCCAACGATCGTAAAAAAGGATCGTTAAACCGCCAACGATCGTCAAAGTGGGATCCTTTGGACTGCCAACGATCGTAAGAAAGGAATCGTTGGACGGACAATGATCGTCAAAGTGAGATCGTTGGGAGGCCAACGATCGTAAAGATGGGATCGTTGGGAGGCTAACGATCGTGAAAATGGAATCGTTGGGAGGCCAACGATCGTAACGATCGTTGGGAGCCCAACGATCTTAAGAAAGGGATCGTTAAGCGGCCAACGATCGTAAAAAAGTTATCATTGGGAGGCCAGCGACCGTAAAAAAGGGGTCGTTGGGAGGCCAACGGTCGTACAAAAAGAATAGTTGAGCAGCCAACGATCGTAAAAAAGGGATCGTTGAACCGCCAACGATCGTCAAAATTGGATCCTTTAGACTGCCAACGATCGTACAAAGGGATCGTTGAGAGACCAACGATCGTACAAAAGAGATCGTTAAACGGCCAACGATCGTGAAAAAAGTGATCGTTGATCGGCCAACGATCGTAAAACAGGCGTCGTTGGACGGACAACGATCGTAAAACAGGAATCGTTGGGAGGCCAACGATCGTAAAAATGGGATCGTTGGGAGGCGAACGATCTTAAATAAAGGATCGTTGGACAGAAAACGATCGTTAAAAAGGGATCGTTGGGAGGCCACCGAGGGTAAAGATGGGATCGTTGGGAGGCGAACGATCGTAAAAATGAGATCGTTGAACGGCCAACGATTGTAAAAAAGAGATCGTTGAACGACCAACGATTGTAAAAAGAGATTGTTGGAAGGCTAACGGTCGTACAAAAAGGATCGTTGAACAGCAAACGATCTTTAAAAAGGCATCGTTGAACGGCCAACGATCTTAACGATCTCTGGGAGGCCAACGATCGCCAAAAAAGAATCGTTGAACGGACAACGATGGTAAATAAGGGATCGTTGGGAGGCCAACGATCGTATAGATGGGATCGTTGGAAGGCGAATGATCGTGCAAAAGAGATAGTGGAACGGCCAACCATGGTAAAAAAAGGATGTGTGGACGACCAACAATTTTTTAAAATGGCATCGTTGGACGCGCGTAAATCCGTGATCGTTGGACGGTCAACGATCGTAAGAAAGGGATCGTTGGGAGGCCGACGATCGTAAAAATGGGATCGTCAAGAGGCCAACGATCGTAAGAAAGGGATCGTTGGGAGGTCAACGATTGTAAAAAAAGGAATCGTTGGGAGGATCGTTTGGGAGGCCAACGATCGTAAGAAAGGAGGCCAACGGTCGTAAAAAAGGGATCGTTGGGAGCCCAACGATCGTCAAAAAGGGATCGTTGAAGGGCCAACGATCGTGAAAATAGGATCGTTGAATGGCGAACGATGGTAAATAAGGGATCGTTGAACGGCCAACGATCGTCGAGAACGAATCGTTGGACGGACAACGATCTTCAAAAAAGAATTGTTGGGAGGCGAACGAGCACAAAAATGGGATCGTTGGGAGGCGGCTAACGATCGAATACGAAGGAATCGTTGGGAGGCCAACGATCGTAAATCAGGCATCTTTGGGAGGCCAACGATCGTAAAAACTAGATCGGTGGGAGGCCAACGATCATAAAAAAGAGATCGTTGGGAGACCAACGATCGTAAAAAAGGGATCGTTGGGAGGCCAACGATCGTAGAAAAGAGGTCGTTGGGAGGCCAACGATCGTAAAAAAGGGATCGTTGAACGGCTAATGATCGTGAAAAAGGGATCTTTGAACGGCCAACGATCGTAAAAAAGGGATCGTTGAACAGCCAACGATCGTAAAAAAGAGATCGTTGAACAGTCAACGATCTAATAAAATGGATCGTTGGGAGGCCAACGATCGTAAAAATGGGATCATTGAACGGCTAACGATCGTAAAAATGGGATCGTTGGAAGACCAACGATCATAAAGATGGGATCGTTGGGAAGCCAACGATCGTAAAAAAGGGATCGTCGAACGGCCAACGATCGTAAAAAAGGGATCATTGAACGGCTAACGATCGTGTTAACGGAATCGTTGGACGGACAACGATCGTCAAAATGGGATCGTTGGGAGGCCAACGATCGTAAAGATGGGATCGTTGGGAGGCTAACGATCGTGAAAAAGGAATCGTTTGGAAACCAACGATCGGAAATCAGGGATTGTTGGGAGGCCAACGATCGTTATAAGGGGATCGTTGGACGGCCAACGATCGTAAAAAATGGATCGTTGAACCGCCAACGATCGTAAAATAGCGGTCGTTGGTAGGCCAACGATCGTGAAAATAAAATCGTTGGACGCCCAAAGATCGTAAAAACGGAATCGTTGGACGGCTAACGAATGCTAAAAATAGGATTGTTGGACGGCGAACGATCGCACAAATTGGATTGTTGGAAGGCCAACGATTGTAGAAAAGAGATCGTTGAACGGCCAACGATCGTTAAAAATGGATCGTTGGGAAGCCAACGATCGTAAGAACACTATCGTTGGAAGGCCAGCCATCTCAAAAGAGGGTCGTTGGAATGGCATCGTTGGGAGGCCAGCGATCGTAACAAAGGGATCATTGGAAGGCCAACGATAGGTCGTAAAAAAGGATGGTTGAAAGTTAAACCATCGCAAAAGTGGGATCGTTGAGTGATGATCAGTCAACGATCGCAAAAATGAGATCGTTGAGTCAACGATCGCTGGAAGGCAAACGATCGAAAAGAAGGGATCGTTGAACGGCCAACCATCTTAAAAGAAAGAACTGTTGGGAGGCCAACGATCGTAAAATATATATCGTTACGATCGTACAATTGGATCGTTGGATTCCGATCGGCCAACGATCTTAAAAAAAGATCGTTGGAAGGCCAACGATGGTTAAAAGGGGATCGTTGGAAGGCCATGACAAGAAAGGGATCGTTGAACAGTTGGCTCAGATGGGAATCACCACCAGTAGTGGCAGTATAAAAAGAAGAGCAGTGCTGGTTGCCGCTATAATGCCGGTAATGGCAGCAAGCAAGAGTAAAGCCGGTTGCGGCTAGGGTTAGAGTGCCGGTAAAGCTGTAGAGGGACCACTGATGCAGTGCTTCGGTGGAGGTGCGCTGGCTCTTGGTTGCCTTCTGAGGGGGTGGTGGCTTGAGGAGCTCTTCTTGTCGTTGCTGTTGTTCTCACCTTAACTTGCATATCAAGTCCGTGGCCACAGAACAGGCTCCGGTCGCTCTGGAGCTGAGGAAAACCCTAGGGAAAAAGCATAAGCAAACCAAAAAGTGGTACACGCATACATCATAGCTGACGCAATTCATGCCTCCGCCAGAAATAGATGAAAAAAGTGAAATCGGCAGTCAGCCTACGATGACATCATGGGCCAGGTCCACAATGGTACATGCGTACGTCTCACTACTCTCACTACTCGCGCCTGAAAAATTCGAGTACACCGCTTGCCACCCAGAACAGATTACCACGTACATTATGTTACACGCAGTACCTATCTATCACAACGCATACGCACGTCAGACTCAAGTTAATTGGAAAAAACAAAGAAACAGAAAAGAAACAGAAAAGAAAAGAAAAGAAAAGAAATCGAGAAAGGAAAAGGAAAATAACCCCTCTGAGCCAAGAGCTTAGTTTGAGGAAAAAGACAGTGCAACCTGTTGGGATGGACATTTTTCATGGCCTAGGTATTGTGAAACAAAAAAAATGGCGTTCTGACGATTTTGGGTTATTCACAACTGGAAACCCGTTTTTTTTTTACAAGCTACTTGAATTTAGTAAATGGGGATATTTTGGGGCTCTAAAGGGGTTATAAGGAGCCAGCCCCGTCGTTGAAAGTAAGGAAAAGCAGGAAAATAAGAGAAAATAAAATAAATCGAAAAATGAAAGGAAAAGAAAACAACGCCTCTGAGGCAAAGCTTATTTTGAGAAAAAACACATTGCAACCTGATGAACGTTTCCATGGCCTAGGTATTGCGGAACAAAAAAAATGGCGTTCCGACGATTTTGGGTTAACGCCTTCACAACTGAAAACCCGTTTTTTTTCAAGTTACTTGAAAATTGTATTGGGAGGTTTTGGGGGGCTCTAAAGGGGTTGAGGAGCCAGTCCTGTCGTTACAGATTTTGTTTTGGCCAGAAAGTGGTGTATACCGTACTTGAATTGCAGCACGCGTCCGCTAAGTTTCTTTTTCTTTTCTTTTTTCCTTTTTTGTTGCAAATAGTCTGGTGTGCTGGCTTGCATTTTTTGTTGCAACTAGTTTGGTGTGTTGGCTTGCATCTTTTTTTTTTTTTGCCCGCGTGCTCATTGCCGTTCATTGCATGGCCAAAAAAATCTTGCTGTTGTTGCGGTGTGTATCCCTGTCTCGTAGGTTGTGACCGCAGAGCGTCGCCTCCCTAGGAGGCCTCGGCACGGGCTCTGGTTGTGCTGGATGTACATGGGTGGAAATACTAGTTTCGTGTGAGGAGCGCACACGGTACTTGTACCGTTGCACGCTCTCGTGAAGGTTAATCAGACCGCGTTTAGTTGTCGTTTTTTGTTTATGTTGTGTTGCCTGGGTGCCGAAAAGGCTACTGTTAATACGCCAAAAATCGGGCATTTTTCGGCCGGATCTCCGGCTCAAAGTTTCATATCAACAGGAGTGGTGGGGTGTCCGATTTAAGAGCCCCCTCGGTGCAGGCCAGACTTCACCGCTCTTGTCTCATTTCCGCTCGTATCGCCGAGCGAGCGTCATGAAGATGTTAGTACAGGAATCACAATACAAGACGAGCCGATTAGACAGCTCTTAACTCCCTTTTATCTTATTGTGCACGCTCTTAAGTGGGAACCCCTCTGTGTAAGGTCTCCCGTTTTACCCACCCAAAACAAAAAAAACAACGAAAAAGGGTCCCCCTATGTTTTCGTCGGCATTAGATATCACGCTTAAATATCACGCTTACGGTTAGGGAACCTCGCCTTGCTCGTAATAAAACGCTGCAATCGATTAACAGGATGTTGGCGACGCTGGGGACTCAGGTCAAGATGAATGTCGATGGCCCCTATGGTTTACCGCTGAAGGTGGGACGGAAGGAAGGGGGTAGGGGGCGGTCGGGGGGGGGAAGGGGGGGGAAGGCGTACTCCTTTGTTGCTTGCCTTAAAGGAATTTGACCATAGCAAACCATTGAACGCGCATCCCCTTCGGGACGGCGGTCCTATTCCTAACAACTCAATAGAGACACCTCCAACATTTGGGCGCTCATTACGCTTCTTCCGTGTACTACATAAAACTGTTTGCTCATCCTGTCCCCGTCCTATTTCGCCGTCTGAGCGGGCGGTAGGGGGAGAAGGGGGGGGGACGGGGGGGAGGCGGTATTGCTGTGCAAGCGTTGTAGAATAAAACAGAAGGTACGAAGTGGCAATTTGATCCCTTCCCCCCCCCTCCCCCTTCCGCCCCCCGATGATGCTGTCCCACGCCTTAATAGCCATCACTGCTATCTACTCGCCTTCTTGCTCCCCTAAACAAAGAGAGGCAGGCGCATCATGCTGATCCCATCACGACGCCCCCTCCTCTCGCCCTACCCCCTCCCACTCCCCCTCTCTCTCGCCCCCCATCTGTTTTTTAACACTCGCCTCCCTCCGGCCAGCGCTTGTACTACATAAAAACATAGCATAATAAATAATGTAAACCGACCTCCCTTCCCCCCCCCTCTCCACTCCACTCCATTACAGCAATATATTACAGTGGGTACCCCGGTTTAAGATAATCATGTGTCAAGCAAGCCCAAACGAGCGCTCTTAACTAGACATTGCTCTTATCTGTAGTGCAGTGGGAAATACATACCTGGTAGCGTTTAGTATAGGCGGGACATGCCAATTTGACCGCTCTTGCGTCCCGAATGCTTTTGTCTTGGGCGATCTCAAATGGGGGTACCCACTGTACTAGCTTTATCCCATCACGACTCCACGCGCGCGCGCCCTATCCCCCCCCCCGCCCCCTTCGCCCCCCCCCCCCCCCTTCGGGTGTTTTCCCGCCAGTACGATCGCTACGACCTGTTGGTGATGGTGGCGGGAGGGATCGGGGTGACGCCTTGCGTATGCCTTCTAAGGCATCTGCTTAACCTCTCCCGAGACGGCCGCCTGAACGACTGCCTGGGGGAAGGGGTGCGTTTGGTGAGTGAGAGAGAAAGCTTGTGATCGTCACAAAGACGCCAATCCTAACCCTACCCTTTTGTATTTGTATTTTCGTTGTATTTTCGTTGTCTTTTCTTCGTTAGAATCACGCCACGGCAGGGGTTTGCACGTTTTGGGGCAAAGCGTTTCTGACCGGTTGAGCTCTTCAAGTGTGGATCTATCGGTAAGTATGGTTTTCTCTATGACTACTGTAGCGCATAGAAATAATGTTGGACGGGGTTGCGTGAACGAACGTGTTCGAAGGAAGTCATGCTTCGGGTGATATATTGAGCTAGTTCCTCGTCTCCTCGTCTCCTCGTGATAGCTCAAAAAATTCTTAGAATATGCTGCACCCCTGCACCCCTGCCTAGCGTGGGATGACTTCCTTGCTGTTTTCCGTACCCATACCCATACCGGCACCCTTTTCCTTTCCGTTAGCGTTAGCGTTAGCGTTAGCGTTAGCGTTAGGGTTAGCGTTAGGGTTAGCGTTACCGTTAGGGTTAGGGTTAGCGTTAGGGGTGGGGTTCTTAGCCCCTTTGGGAACTTGGGAGGAAAACATTAACGAAAATAATTGACGATTCCGGAACCGGTCACACGAACCAGCCGTTTCTGCCGGGTAGAGGGTGGACTCACTGGTGTGTTCAAAGTGCAACGCTAGGGGCTATACGACATATATACGCACCGCATTCTGATTCTGTTATTAATAATAGTATAATAGTATAGTAGTATAATAGTATAATATATACTGCTGTACAAGCTTTTCCTGGATGTTTGATGATGTATTAATAGGAATGTCGAAAACATATATCTTGTTCTTGGTAGAGATAAACGAGCCGCAAAAGGGTTAATAGGGTTAGTCGCCTGTCCGATTGCCTTGGGGACGGGCTCTTGATCCGAGAAACACTAATCAGAAGCCACCCCCTTATACCTGAAACCCACCCTAACCCGTTCGATTACTGTTGCTCGCACCCTTAGGATTTAGGGTTAGGGTTAGGGTCAGGGTTAGGGTAAGTTATGTCGTTTGGACGAGATAAACGGGCCTCGAATGGGTTAATAGGTATAGTCGCCTGTCCGATTGCCTAGAGGAAGGGGTCTTGGTGAGGACAACAGTAATCAGAAGCCACTCCCTTATACCTGAAACCCACCAATATATTTCGATTACTGCTGCTCTTGCCCTTAGGATTAGGGTTAGGATTTAGGGTCAGGGTTAGGATTACGGTTGTAGGGGAGGTTGTCTGTCTGCCGGCCTAGGGGAAGGGGTTCGATTGGTGACTGGAGAAGAAGCTTGTGGCCGTCGCTCATCATAAGCTATATAATGCTAACCCGACGCTTTACAATTTCGTTTGCTGTTGCCCTTACCCATACCCGCACCTTCCCCCCCCCCCCGTCATCCTTAGAGCCTATAGGGGTAAGATTAGGTTTAGTCGCGTGTCCGGCTGCTTGTTATAGGGGAAGGCGTGCGATTGGTGAGGAAAACGCTAATCAGAAGCCACCCCTTTACCTGACCCTCTCAGGGTTATACTTGGATTAGGGTTATACTTGGATTACTGTTGCTCTTACCCTTGGGGTTAGAGCTAGGGTTGTGGTTGTGGTTGTGACTGGGGCTAGGGTAAGCTACCTGTCTGGCGACCTAGGGGAAAGGTGCGATTGGTGAGTGAGGGAAAAGCTTGTGGTCGTCGCTCATCACAAGCTAGCTCCTTACATAACCCTTACATAATCCTAAAAATGTGTTGCCCTTATTGCTGCCCTTCCCCCTGACTTAGGGTTAGGGCTAGGTTTAATGGTGTTGGGTAAGTCGCCTGCCTAGCTGTCTAGGGAAAGGAGTGCGATTGATGAGTGGATAATAAAAGGCTTGTGGCCATCGCTCATCCTAAGCTGTAGCCCCTTTTGTAGCCTCTTGTGTAACCCTTACCTACTCCTAGTCATGGCTTTGCTCTTACTGTTGCCCTTATCCTAGCCTTTGGGTTAGGGTTGTCGGGCAAAGATGTCGGTTGACGGTCTTGTCTTATCCCGTCAAGGCCTCTTTAGACGTAATATAATGTTTTTAGTATGGAGCGTTCGGTCATTGACTGCTGTCCGTTAAGATGTCAAGAGTGATGACAACCGCATATTTGTTACCAGGTATGGGGTAAGCCGCCTGTCTGGCTGCCTTGGGGGAGGGGTGCGATTGGTGAGTGAGGAAGAAGGTTGTGATGACCAGTTCCAGCAACTACTATCAATAGTCTGGGTTCAAATCCAAGCAACTTTTCCCTCATACAACCCGGTGTAAACATGGCTTGTGTTAGGGCCCAGGCTGATATGGCCTAGATATTGACTACCAGGTATGCTGTAAACTAGTCTGGGCTGGTCGATGTTAACTTGTCGGACTACTTACTGTAACTTGCGCGGTAGCCATTTCTTTTCTTTAGTGGACTATGGTAACTTGCGTGGTAGCCATTCATTTTCTTTAGTGGACAACTGTAACTTGCGCGGTGGCCGTTTTTTTTCTTCCTTGGACTACTGTCACTTGCGCGCTGGCCATTTTTTTTCTTTAGTTACTATTCTTTTTTTTTCCCCGTTGTTCCCCGCCTGTTCAGCTTGCGAGCCCCCCTCGGATTTCAAGCGAACCACACCCCGAAAGGGAAGCTTGTACAAAGAATGCTATTGCAAATGACGAACACTGCTGGTTCCAATGATGTCGGGGAATCTCCCTCTCCCTCAGGAACCTTGGCAGTCAAGAATCCTTTGCCCAGAAAACGGCACCCGTAACTCGAGAGCATGCGCCAACCGCTATCCTTGCCCTTACCCTTTACATGGGCTACGCATACAATACATGCTGGTTATGTGGTGTTATTCATCTGGAGCACTCGTGTTGTATGCACGAAATCGTGATGCTCGAGCGGGAGTTGCAAGATATTTTTATATGGCGGCTTTAAAAGGCGCGGCATGAAACGGGTGATTTTCTATTGGTGTGGTTTTTATGTCCACCTTACATTTCTATTTTGAAATATTTTTATTTTTCGGTTAATTTTTTATTTTTCACTTTCATTTTTCAATTTGATGTTCAACTTGGTCTTCATTTTCGTTTCCCTTTTCTGTTGGAAATAACAGATTTGGAGCACTCGCTCTGTGGACGAAATCGGGATGCTCGAGAGGGAGTTGCAAGATGTCGTGACTTCAGAAGGCGGGGTGGGAAACGGGCGATTTTCCGTGCACTTGCACATGACCACACCGGTGAGATGTATATTTTCGCGACGTCAGCCTATCTTGCCCGAAATGTTTACTTTTATCATCATTGGTTCTCTCACATTTTTACTTGTCAACTTCTGGACAAGCCGTGGTATAGGTGTCGTTGGTCCCCCCCCCCCCCCCCGGTATGTCCCGTCATCAGCTTGCGCCGCTGGAGTAGTAGCGGGGACCGCCGGTGGGGACAGCTCTTGCTGTCGCTACCGCGGGAACTGAAGGGCACGCCAGCAAACCAGCTGGATTGCGAATAGAGTTGAGTTAAATTGACACACGACTTGTGTAAGAATTCGTGGAAGTGTACGTAGTGAGCTTTAGCTTTCTTGTTTATTGTTCCCCATCCGCCGGAGGATAATAGCAAGAACACAACAAATTTTGCTGAGGCTCCTCGCTTGAGGAAGGAGCTCCACACCAGGCCCAAGAACTCATTTTGCAGAAGCTGAAAGTGAAATCCGGTGAGGAAATCCATGGCCTATGTATGCCCCCTGCTTGGTCAGCATTCGAACTATCGAAAACAATTCTCGTGGTGGTGGTAGCTACGATAGCTCCGGTGTTGATTTTCTTACCTCTCAGTGTGTTTAGTCTATGTCACACTGTCACACCTTGAACCTGTAGCGATGACTCTGCTTGACTACGTGCCTCGCTCGCAGGTCAGTAAGTACACTGACTACGAACTAGGCAAGGTGCATTAATAGCCGCTTTGTTACATACCGCGGGAGAGGTGCACTGGCTATTTTTTGCCTTCTGAGGGTGGTGGGCTTGAATATCTCCGTGTGTTCTGAGGCAAAAACTGATTTTGAGTAAACCGAAAGCGCACTCCGATGTAACTAACCAACCCATGGGGTTTTGGTATTTTAACACTCCGATGAAGTGTGCTAACGCAAAACATTTTTTGGAAAAAATAAAATGTCGTACGATGTTTAATTTAGTTTCCGATGATATTTGGATTAAGGAGCACCGTCAGAATTAAAGGAAAGAAAAATAGTAGGCCTAAAAGGGGTACTGTATACCGTGTACTGGCTAGCGTCCTTTGAGCCGTGAGAGGAAAACAGGTCGGAAAAAAAAGTGACTTTGATTGACGGCATCGGCCTCACCAATCACCACCATCTGTTGGGACAAGGTCTCTTGATGCCGAGGTGTTTGCGATGTTTCCAAAACTCGGTCGGATTGGAAAAAAAAAAGGAAGAAAAACAATTGAGACTGACAAGCGTCGTGGCCGTGGCCGATCTTGCCCCGGTGGTGTAGGGGTTACCCTCGAATGCTTAGACGATGTGCTCGAATGCTTAGACGATATATATATACCTGGTAGTTGGTTTCTGGAGTTCAAGTCTCACGTGGGTCGGAAGTTTTGATTATATTTGCAAAAATTAAATATCTAAGGAATCAACGGCTGAGAGCGCCTAGCAGCGTGGGTAGGCGCACTTCGATGCGCGTCGACGAGGGAGAAAAATGCTAAAATCTTCTCGCGATAGAAATGAAAAGCAGGTACCGTAGTGGGGAGGGGGGAGAAGATCCTGCTTAGCGAGGCTACTGGATCCGAATCGTAGGGAGAAGAAGAAAGGAAAAGGTCCAACACAACCCACTCGGATGAGCAAACTACAGTACCTGGTATATACTTCCTCTGTCTCGTAAGTCTCCGTGGTTGTGTTTGTACGAGCCCTTAATCGTGTCCGATTTGATTTCTGTTTTTTTTTTAATGCATGCTTGGGTGTTTGCTTTTGTTTTTATTTTTGTTTCGCAGAGTCTGGTACTAGAACCATGCGACCGAAAGGTCGCGAAACAATCTGTCGGTCCCAAAATGGCCGTATATCTGCCCTTTTCTAGGAAAAAAAATATGTTGAAAAAAAATAAATTTTCGTCGTCCTCGCCATCACTGGAAGTTTATGCCAGCTCCAGCTACAGCTCCTGCTACAGCTACAGCTACACCGCAGTTGGGTAACGGCGGCGCAATGTCACGTAGCTCGTCCACCGTTCGGAGAGGTGTGTGGGGACTTGGGGCAACTCCATCGTAATTGTGATGTCTGTGTGCGTGTACAGGGCTGAATTTGGGACGTGAACTTCGAATTCTCAAAAGCACTTTTCTCGAAAACATTCCAAAAAAAAAAAACTCAAAAGAGAGCAAGTCCATCGTAGTTGTGATGTCTGTGTGCTCGAACAGGGCTGAATTTGGGACGTTACTCCGAATTCTCGAATCACCTAAACACTTCTCAAAAACGTTCTTAGGAAAAAAAAAATCAAGAAGTTCAAAAATGGGGTATGTTGTTACCTGTTTTTTGTATTAAAAAGTTGCTCCGTTTTTTTTTGTTTTCTTGTTTTTGTTTATCAGCTTCGTCTGCGCGATGTCTTTGTAACGAACCCAACTCTAGGATAATCATCAGCAGGTTTTTACCCAAACGATTGAACGCCCGTAACCCCTTCAGAGCCCCAAAACCCCTCCGTATACTAACTTCAAGTGAATTCGTCCCCGAAAACGGGTTTCCAGTCGTAAAGGCGTTACTAACCCCTTTGGAGCCCCAAAGTCCCTCCCTACACTAACTTCAAGTGAGTTTGTCCCCAAAAAGGCTTTCCAGTAGTGAAGGCGTTAACCCCTTTGGAGCTTCAAAATCCCTCCCTATACTAACTTCAAGTAAGTAAAGTTGTCGCCAGAAAGGGTTTCCAGGTATAGAGCTCCTTGACCCCTTTAGAGCCCCAAAATCCCTCCCTATGCTAACTTCAAGTAAAGTTGTTCCCGAAAAGGGTTTCCAGCCGTAAAGGCGTTAACCACGTAGACTTATCATAACACAAAAATACACTCCAGATGTGAGATCGAATATTTCGTCGAAACTCATACTTGCAAGCTGTGTGTGATACTCCGATCGGATGGCGCGTATTGCTGGTTGTGTATCCTCGTTAAGAATATTAGGTAGGTCGGCGACTCCCCTTAAAACTACAGCAGTGTAGCTTGTACCAGGGTCAACAGGGTGATGTTAACCAATCTGTGCGCGAAAACTATAAAACCCGTTTTTTGAGGGGGACAAAATCTGACAGCTGTGGAAAGAAGTGCATTAGTTGATCAAGTATATCCTGTGAGTCGTATAACCGGTGAGGGGAGGGCGGAGACTTGCGCGACAGGAAGTACACGCGGTGGCTACCCCGATTTAAAAGCGCCCAGGAAAATAGCGTTCGGGACTTCAGAGCAGTCAAATTGGAATGTCCCGCCTATACGAAAAGCTATTGGTATACCGCAAACCTATTGGTATACCGTAAACCTATTGGTATTGGTATTGGTATTGATCTCTGATACCCCCGGGGAGGGGGGATATTTTTCTTTGTGAATGCACACCCCCCGGGGGGGGGGAGGAGACAGAGGGGCGGATCTTTCTCATTTTTTCAACCTGGCCCCGAGGGAACATCTACCCGGGGGGAAGAAAGAAAGAAAACACACACACCACACACACATAAAACGTGGACAAGATCTACGAGCAGCAATACACGAAGGAGAGGAAGGAGGGGGAGGAGAAGAAAGAGAACGAAGAGGAGGAGGAGGAGGAGGAGGAGGAGGAGGAGGAGGAGGAGGAGGAGGAGGAGGAGGAGGAGGAGCTTTTTGATACATGCGGCGGCAAGGCGAAGGCGTACTTTTTTTTTCCCCGAGGCTCCTCCTAACCACTTGAGCAGCTTTGTGCGAAAAAAAGTACACCGGATGAGTCTTACTACGGTAGCCCCCCCAACTTTAACTTTTCTTCTTCAACGAAATCGCCGGTTTCGAAACCAGCTCCAGGTCGTATCTCCTGAAATGCGGTGTCCCTCGACACCCCGACGTCATCGATCTATAGACCTTTTTTTTTGCACGCAGGAAAATATACGGATACTTTTTTTTTCAACATGATCCTTTCTTGTGTGGAGCAGCCGTGATACGTTCTCTCGTTCTTTCGTTCGTTAAACAAAATCGCTGGTTTGGGGGGGGGGCTACCATAGTAAGAATCACTCACCGGATTGACAAAAAAAAACATCGCCTAGGTGTGAAACTGTATTCATGTTGCAGAACAAGAATGAAAAATGCCGACGGTTTTGGGTCGAGAAGCCTCGTCATTTCAGAAAAACAAAAGAAAAAAAAAAAACGTTTCAGCCAAAAAAAGGTATACCTTAATTGCGATATCGTCGTAGCACGCGTCGTTTTCCTGCCTCCCCAACTCCCACCCGACCAAAGCACCAGGTGTACCTTAATACCGATATCGTCGTAGCACGCGTCGTTTTCCTGCCTGTCCAACTCCTACCCGACCAAAAAGTTGGTATGTAGTGCGCTAACACCGTGCGTATCGATCGCACTCGCTGTGTTTCTTTGGCCGCTATGCATGGACCCTAGGCATGTTAACCCTTTTGAGGCCCAAAAAACGCGAATAAAAGATGGAATATGTATGTGTCCTAGGCGCGATAACCCTTTTGAAGCGGCAAAAAACGCGAATAAAAGATGGAATATGTTGGTATTAATAGTTCGCGAACACTGCACTTATCGCACTCGTGGTGGTTTTGGTCGCTATGCATGGGTCCTAGGCATGTTAACCTCTTTGACGCCAAAAAAACGCGAATAAAATATGGAATATGTATGGGGCCTGCTAGGCGTGTTAACCCTTTTGAGGACCAAAGAACGCGAAATGAAGATTGAACATTTTGGTGTTAATAGTTCGCGAACACTGCACTTATCGCACTCGTTGTGGTTTTGGTCGCCATGTATGGGTCCTAGGGATGTTAACCCCTCTGATGCCCACAAAACGCGAACAAAAGATGGGATATGTACGGGTCCTACTTGGCATATTCACCCTTTTGAGGTCCCTAAAAACGCGAATACAAAATCGAATTGTTGGCACATAGTCCGCGAACACTGCTGTTGTACTTATCGCACTCGTTGTGGTTTTGGTCGCTACGCATGGGTCCTAGGGATGTTAAACCTTTTGCAAAGGCCCAAAGAACGCGAATACAAAAATCGATTATGTGTGGGGATTCTAGGTGCGTTGACCCTTTTGAGGCCCCCCAAAAAGTCGCGAATGAAGTATCGAGTATGCATGGGTCCTAGGCATGTTAACCCTTTTGCAACGGCCCTCAAAAAAACGCGAATAAAAAAAATTGAACATGTCCGGCGTTATCGACCGTCTGGCGTGAGCGCGCAGCGCAGCGAAAAGGAGTATCACCGTGCTCCACGCGTGTCGCGCAGTTCCTAAACATGCAGTTCGGACACGTCCACAGCAGCCAGCGCCAACGGTCAGGGCTGCTTCTTGTAATCGAGGATGAAATCGTCCCTTTTTTTCTTTGGCGATTTCTCCCCCTGGCTTTCCAGAAAGGTCAACAATAATGATGATGATGATGATGATGGTGATGATGATGTATTAATAGTATAGAGTATAGTAGTATTAGTATAGTAGTATAAGTATAGAGTACGACGGGTGCTACGATAGCGGTGCACCTGTTTGTTTCTTAGGGTGCTCGCAAAAAAAAATTGGGGGGGGGATAAAGGTGCCACAGTATGGTGTATAAGATATATAAGATCTATAACATCAACAATCCCGTGGGTCAAGTATTTCGAAAAGAAAACTATTTCGAAAAGAAAAAATGAACGAATGAAATCCCGACGATTTGGGGTTTAGGGGCTTAATGGCGTCATTCGAAAAACAGAATCGTCCAAAAGGCCATAATTCGTACCTCTATCGTAGCAGGTGCCTGCATCACTAACACTCACGAACACTCACTAACACTCACTAACACTCACTAACACTCACTAACACTCACTAACACTCACTAACACTCACTAACACTCACTGACACTCACTAACACTCACTAACACTCACTAGGGTACTAGGGTACTAGGGTACTAGGGTTAGGGTACTAGGGTCAGGGTACTTACCAGGGCACTTACGAACGGATCCGAGAAGCTCAAGCTGCACGTTGTCGGATGCCAAAAAGAGGAAAGGTTACGACAGCAGTTAGTTACTATTTAGTATCCTGTGGTGCGAGCGATCGCCGGACCGGCATTTTTAAGGTACTCTACATGATTTCTCCAACTTCTTCGAATCAATTAGGGTAGAGCTTTGAGACGTCACGACTTAAAGCACCGACTAGCTTACTACGTCGGACTGGTAGTTAGGCGTTTCCCGAAGGTGCCCACTATCCGACTTACTTGGTTTCCATACATGTAGGAGGGATTGTTTAATGGGGGACGCATGCTTTTCCTCTTTGGGCGCCCCCCCCCTCCCCCGCGTCCGGGGGGAGCTAATTGGCTCGCTTCGCTTGCCTGACTTAAGTCGGCAAAGTCGGCTGGCCCTCAGCTGGCTTCGCCAGCCCAAGCCCAGCCGACTTGCTGACTTTTTGCTGACTAAAGTCAGTTAGTCGGCTAACGGCACCTATCGATTAGTTTTTAGTCGTGAAATATCCTGCCGACGCGCGGCTCTATCAATCAACCAACGCACTCAAGTTGACGATTTTTTTTTTTTTTCCTACTTTTGTCCGGGGTATGTTCATAAAACTCATGTAGACTCTCAAGCTCATGCTAAAGGCTGTCGGAAGGCAAAAAAGAGTACCGTAATCATGCGAAGGTTGGCACCGGGGTGCGATCGATATTTAAATGTTTCTACGTTGTGTTTTTTATCGCACCCCGGTGCTATCTCTCCGATGGGTGCCAACCTTCCGATGGGGGTGCGGAAATACAATTAAATCATGCCGTTCTTCAATTTTGGCGCACCCCCGGTGCGATCTCTCCGATGGGTGCGCTGCTGAATCGAAATACACCGCGCCGTACTGGGGCAACGGTGCTGCGTACATGCACCCCGGATACAAATTAAACGACTCAAAGCTACCTAAAACGACTTGACCGAAGCTGCGTTGGTAAAGTACGTTTGAGAGGAGTGGCGCACTGGTGATATATCATCGGAGTATGAAATAATGAGAATATTACCTACCACAGACCCGCTGCGGTGGCCCTTAATTTCTATTCATGTCGGAGAGATCGCACCCGGGTGCGATCTCTCCGATGGGGGTGCGAAAACACGATTAAATTTTTCTACGTTGTGTTTTTTATCGCACCCCGGTGCTATCTCTCCGATGGGTGCCAACCTTCCGATGGGTGCCAACCTTCGCATGATTACGGTAATCTCACCACCCGGGATCACTGTTGGGTTTTCTTTTTTTGGGAGTTTTTTTTTCTTATGGTGGCTCGGGGTCACTCGCTTGAGTGACTCCCCTGTCCCTTCCTGGTGTTTTTAAGCTGCTTTCGTGCTGTTCTAATTTTACGACAGGAATCCACAACCGAAAGGTAAGGCTACGCTGCGCCAAACAAACCGCGCCCAGTCTTTTTTTGTCCGTGAGGTACACGTTGAATGGATTGAGTGGATTGAGTGGATTGAGTGGATTGAGTGCCTCAAGTCCGGTAGTGAAACACGGGCTGCCCCTCCCGCCCTCCAACGCTGGGATACACATACGTTATTGTGTTTTTTCAACCATTTCACCCCAGTGACGTCACTAGGGGGGACACTCCCGACCGGCGTTTCGTATGGGTTGGGGTTGGAGTTAGGGTTAGGGTTAGAGTTAGGGTTAGAGTTAGTTCCATCCATGGTGAAAAACACACTGATGTAGGACACACCCCCATCGTAGCCTTGGGTTAGGGTTAGGGTTGCACAGTTTTTTGGCCATGTGGTGTTTCTGGCCTTCTGACGTTCTTGATTGGTTGAGCTCCTTAAGCGTGGAACTATCGGTCAGTACGATCATTTTATAGGGTTATGTTTGTTTTAGGGCTATAGCGCATAGGAAAAAATTGTTGGTGGGGTTGTGCGAACTGATGTCTGTTTTCGAAAGGCTTAGGGTTAGGGTGTGATATTGAGTGTGGTATTGAGCCCAAGGGTTAGGAGCTCGGTCGTAAAAGCGTTGGAGGAATGAGCCATCCCACGGTAGAGTTGCAGCCGAAAGTCGCTGAGTTTCTCACATGAGGGACTCGATATCTCACCCGAAAGATGACTTCAAAGGCATTCGTTCGAAAAACCCGACCAAGCTTCTATGCCTTAGTCCTAAAACAAATTGTACTCGTGACATTACATCATTGACCGGCAGTTTCTCACGTGAGGAACTCAATCGCCCAGGGACTTTTTGGTGCAATCATATAACTGCAAGCCCTACCGTGGGATGACTCGAATATCAAAAAAGAAGAAAAAAAAAAGCAGCTACTGGTATATCCGGCTCCGTGATTTTTTCTAGCGATGCCTATGATGTCACTAACGGCTCGTGGACGTTGGTTACGTGTTCGTCCGGCTGCTTGAAGAGCTTGCCTATCTCACCAGTTGGGCTGTTTCGGAAGAGCGCTCTACTCGTCGCGAAGAGCTGGCATTGTAACACCGACCCGTTTTTTTTGTAATCTCAATGATGTTTTTATCCTGCCGCGCGATTTCCTAGCGATACCTATATGATATGCACTGCTGTACTTTTTTTTTTTGTGTGTAGGGAGGTGGGTCAGCCAAGGGCTCAAAACGCGGTCTCCCATCGTGCGTACAAGTAGCATTGTTACGGGTACATCTTTTCACGATGGTGGTACGTACACGAAACGAAAAAAATCGACACAATCCGACTTCGTTTTTTTTCTCTGTTCTTTTCTTCCAGACTTTTTTTTCTTTTTTCTTTTTTTCGCCCGAATTTTACCGAGGAAACCCCTGAACAGGGGCAGTCCAAGGACGGGCGTGTTTAGGAGGTTAGTTACCCTGTGGTGCCCGTTTTCCGAACGTTATCATGTTAGTATGTTAGTATGTTATTAATAGTATGTTAGTATGTTAGTATGTTAGTGTGTTGGTATGTTAGTATGTTAGTGTGTTAGTGTGTTAGGGTGTTAGTGTGATGGTATTAAGTCTTAGGGTAATACACCAAGGGTCCGGTAGGGGAATCCCCTTTGAGGCCTTTTGGGTCAGTGGCTCGGGGTCAGTCGATCGAGTCACCAGTGTCGAGTCACCCCGATCTTAAACTTACTCCTTCGCTGTCTTCAGCTTCAGCTTTCGTGTGTTTGAATTGCGCGACAAGAATCTGCAAAGGAATGTGATGAGTACAGCTACCCTGTGCCAAAGACAAACCAGTTGAAAGTCTTGTTGTCCGTGAGGTGCAGACTCGTTCGTGCGAGTGGCTCAAACCTTGTGGCGAACATGAGTGTATGATAAGAGTATGACACTACAGTATCGCAGCCGTGGTCGGTATCCGGGTTGGTACCCGGGTACATCCAGAGTATGATAAGAGTATGATACTACTGTATCGTAGCCGTGGTCGGTATCCGGCTTGGTACCGGGGTACTTCCAGAGTATTTATACGGTCGTGGTACCGCGTGAATGCGGTACTCGTTAGTGCGGGGGTCCTGTGTAGTGCGGTGAAAATCGCTTGTTACGATCTCGTCCTACAGAGTACAGCAGTGCGGGTTCCCACTTTAATGCGGTTGTTGGTGCATGCTGCGCTAGAGGTGCAACCGATTGTTTTCCGAGGCTCTTAACCGCTTGAAGAGCTCCATGAGCCAAAAACTGTTTTTGATAAACTGAGCGGAATAAACCAGATGAATCAAAACCCATGGCGGCCATGGCTACGGTGGGGCGGGGGGTCCCCCCCTTTTTTCTCACTATGCTGGGTGTGAGTCACTCGCCCGAGTGACTCTGTACCTCGACGGAAAACAGACTCGTCGGCTTTTGATTGTTTAGGCGTGGCGTAGCTAACATTTTTCCCTGAGCGGTTTCGCGTGGCAAGTACAAAAAAAAACACGCTTAACCCCTTTTTACAACTGGAAACCCTTTTTTCTGAAAAATGTACTTGAATCTAGTATAGGGAAGGATTTTGGGGCTCTCTTGAATCTTGTGTAGGGAGGCATTTTGGGGCTCTTAAGGGGTTAAGACTGCAAAGGGAAAAGGGAATCACACTCGCGCGAGTGACCCCGAGCCATCGCGAAAAGGAGGCCCCACAAAATGACCCCCCCCACCGTGGTCGCGGTATAAGAATGAGTTTTTTTCCCGAATAAATTGGGTTAAGAAGCCCCGTTATTCGGAAAATATTTTTCGCCGGAAAGTGCTACCTCTATATCGCGGCACGCGTTTGTTGTCGCCTGACAAGGCATCGCACTAAGGAGGGGGGGGGGGGGGGCGCAACTACTATGTACGCTTCAAAACAAACCCTCGGAATACTCGGGTATGATACCTGGGTACACTACACTCGGGTATGACACCTGGGTACCGCCGAGTAAACGCCTTACCAGGTACTAAATAGGCGCTTGGAATTTTCCAGACGTCGGACAGATGAAGTATCCCCGCCCGATGATCTAAATCTTTCTGGGAAGATCTGTATGATCAATTGCTCATGTTACCGGGTGGGCGACGTACGCTCCGCGATCTAGCAAGTTTTTCCAGGGTTAGATCTTTGCTTTTTTTTTTACAACATTGTTTAAAATATTGTACGACGTTAGCTGTGAGTTTGGTAAATTAAAGATGAATGTTATTTTTATGTGCAGATCCTGCACAACATATGATATCTTAACGACATATATATACCTGGTAGGATATACCAAGAGATTATCTAGATGATCTAGATGTTGATCTGTCCGAGGTGTAGTATACTTTTTCCAAGAATTTTCCGAAAAACAAGGATCAGTCGTCGTTCGAGACCCGACTTTTGCGTTTGTGTTTTCCCATCAGTTATTTTTTCATTTCCCCGAAATTCCCGAGGAATCCCTTGTCTTACAAGCAAAAAAAACAGGTCTTGTTTTCTACGTTTATTCGGTGGGACGGTAGGCAGCCCCACAGAAGGTATTAGATAAGGTATTAGATATATCTCCTTGTCCAGATTGGGAATGGAGACGCACCGAGGTGGGATTGTTTGGCGTTACTACACTCTCGGCGGTCAGCGACGAAAGCTAATATCAAAAGCGAAGATGTCAGGAGACGGATGGCACTTTCACCCTTTGACGGACTGGAATTGTCAAATGATTTATCTTGACCGACGCCAAACTACTAGATTTTAGCATGGAACGATCGGTTTGACACCCTTGACCGCTGGATGCTTTCACGTCGAATCTCTAAACTATCCTTCTACGGAGAGCACTCCTTTACACTTTCCCTTGACTGACCGTCTCCTCACATCTGGGCTCAAGAGTGCCCCTGCCGAGGACACAGTGACCCGAAGGCCTTGAAGGACTAGAGTGATAATGAGGCGGTACGATCTAGGGGAATTCTAGGGGAATAGGACCTGGTATCCACACTTGGATTTTTTTTATTCTCCAATAATTTACCGAGGAACCTCCTCCTATCTTGATAAAAAAATAGGTAATTTTTCCTTTATTTTTGCTTTTAATATCTCCCCCGATTAGCCGAGAGGAACTCCTCCTCATACAACTCCAGCAATCCATTACAGCGATCCATTACAGCAATCCATTACAGTTTATTACAGTGGGTACCCCGGTTTAAGAGAATCATGTGTCAAGCAAGCCCAAACAAGCGCTCTCAACTATACATTGCTCTTATCTGCAGTGGAAAACCCCGATTTGACCGCCGAATGCTCTTTTATTTTCGGCGCTCTTCATCGAGATACCCACTGCACGGCCAAAGAAAGTCCTCTTTTCCTTCGATTTTTTTTGTTTATCTCCAAGAATTTTCCGAGAGGAGCCTCCCGGAGTTTCGAAAAAAAAAAGGAAAAAGCTCTGCTACATAGTTTCGACAAAATCTTCGATCTCACAGCTGGAGTGTATTTTTATTTTATAATACTCCGGAGTATTATATAAACCTCGTACGTACTGTGTGGCGTGTTTATGTGGGTGTTTTCACATAAAAGCTTTTATTTCCACCCGTTGACCCCCAGTACCCCCAGTATCCATACCATACCATCACCCATACCATCACCCATATCATCACCCATACCATATTTGTACCATACCATACCATACTTGTACCATACGTGTACCGTACCATGCCGTATCCATACCATGCCGATGCCGATGCCTCGTGTTAGAGTCCGGTAAGCTCTGTCTGTGGTCACAAACTATGCGACAGAGATATTCGGTGGGGACATTTGGCCATGCAATTAAGTACCACGCAGTCGTGGTATGTGCTACTTCGTACGTACGATGTGTACGTAGTGTTGTACATATATGGTACCTGGTACCTCGTATTATTGATAGATAATTTCTGCGTTCTCGTACCTCCTGACCTTCTATGCACGCATGTATGTGCCGTATGCCATGATATAGTCTAAAGCTCTCGAGGAGCTTTTCGGCCTCTTGGCGACACAGCTGCTGCTGTATACGAGTCCTACAGCAACCAGCGGCAGCAGTCGTTGGATTGCATACACGATACGAGGGACGAGGAGCTCAGATGCTATGATAAAAGCCCGAAAGCATACGACCTTACGTCGTGTACAGCACGAGACAGGCCATCTATATATACCCCTTAAAAAAGAACTGTAACCCTTTTTTTTTCACTTGGAACTAGAGTGGAAATGGTTTTTCAGCGGTAATTGGGCTAACAGGGAGCGAGCGACCAGAAACCCTTCAGCAGCAGCAGCAGCAGCAGCAGCAGCAGCAGCAATACACGGGAGGTCTCAGGTACTAAAAAACCCGAAGCCCGCAGCGAACGATGTCGTACGTGATGTACAACTAGTAACAGCAGTACAGGACACAAGAAACCGGACAACACCTTCGTGCAGTTTTGTAAGAATCATGATGAGGGGTTAGGCAGGACATGCTACACATACACATCACCTACACCTCAGACAGGGAAAACGGAGCCATGCTCGTACATAGCAAGGTCGAAAAGAAAAGCGAACCTCCTAAAGAACTGCAACACTTTTTTTTTTCACGAAGTACTTGGCACTACTAGTGGCAAGATTTTGTCAGTCAGTGGTAAATCGGGTTAACAGGGAGCGACCAGGAACCCAACGGCAGCAGCAGCAGCAGCAGCAGCAGCAGCAGCAGCAGCAGCAGCAGCAGCAGCAGCAGCAGCAGCAGCAGCAGCAGCAGCAGCAGCAGCAGCAGCAGCAGCATTGCAGCAGTGGTACTAACTGTAGTAATGATCGGGAGGGTTTCGGGTTCTAAAAACCCCAAGCCCGCAGCTAACGAAGTCGCACGTGCGTGACTTTTTTTTTTTTCTTTATTTTATCCTTCGGCGGACGGGGAAAAATAAACCTTGAGCTCACCACACTTTCACGTATTTTATACACGTCGTGTGTCGATTTAACTCAATTGCCTTCGCAATCCAGCGCTAGCTGGCGTGTCCTTCGGTTCCCACTGTAGCGATAGCGTGAGCTGAGCTGTCCCTATCTGCGGTCCTCGTTACTACCCCGGCAGCGCAAGCTATACAGTACTACAGTTGTATTTTTTTTTTTTTTTTTTTTTGCACACTTTTACTTTCCAGCTTCTGGACAAGCCGTGGTCACAGGTTTCATCCCTTCTCCTCCCCGGTGCTTGCCTTCAATTTTTATCGCGCATAGGGTTCAGCAATCCCACTGCTCGTCGATTGTTCATCGAGTGTTGCTAACTCACGCTCTCGCGCTTTCCGCAAGTCAATTTGTCCACAAGAAAAAGTCCCAACGAATTGATACACGAGTATGCACTCGGCGGGGCTCGAACTCACGAAACTGACCTATACCAGGCTCTAGGATAACCTGATACGCCACCGGGGCGACCGGGCAGTTTGTATACGGATGCGTGAGTACGTGCGTGACGTACAGCAGTAGACTATTAATGGTAGTAATAATAGTACAGTAGTATTAACAGCACAGGCAGCAGGGGTCCCCCGGTAAGGCAGTGTGGTGTGCCTGAGAGCAATACGACCGCCTTATTGGGGGAAGCCGCCTTATTCGATAGCACTGTACAGGTTATGAGTGCAATTCCCCAGTCGAGCCAAGCGATTTGGAACGCCTTATATGGGGATACCGTCTTATTGGGGGATGGCCGCCTTAGTGGGGGATACCACCTTATTGGGGGATGGCTGCCTTATTCAATTCAAGTTATGAGTGCAATCCTCCAGTCGCGCCAAGCGATTTTGACCGCCATGTATATCGGGATACCCGCCTTATTGGGGGATACCGCCTTATTGGGGGACACCGCATTATTACTCCCGGTAATGAGGGGAATTTCTCAGTCGAGCCAAGCGATTTTGACCGTCTTATATAGGGATACCCGCCTTATTCAGATCGCCTTGTTGGGGAACCCCTATTTTGTACAGGACACAATAAACAGGACACCTATTATAAACAATAGTAACAGGTACATGGGGGGGGTTAGGCAGAGGAGCACACGCAGAGAGAAAACGGAGCCATATTCGCGCGAAAAAGGTCAAAACAGAAAAAAAAAAAAAAAAAAAAAAAAAAAAGTCGGAGCGTTGTGATTTCTGTGCGAATACAAAAATTACGCCTTTTTTTCAACTTTGGTTTGCTTAGTTTTAGTCGTAACCTCCCTCGCCCCCCGCGAGGACGGGGATAGGATACTCCTAAGCAAACAGTTTATTTGTAAGTATATGGAAGAAGCGTGATGAGCGTCGAAATGTTGGGGGTGACATGTTAGGAGTAGGAATGAACAGTGCTCCGTCTCGAAAGGGAAGCGTGGTCAATGGTTACTATCAATGGTTACTATCAATGGTTACTATCAATGGTCGAATGACGAAGGCAAGCAAAAAAGAGAGTACGCCCCCCCCCCTCTGTCTGGCTCCTACTGAAACAGGGTGTGTGGGTGAGGTTGAGGGTGAGGGTGAGGGTGAGGGTGAGGGTGAGGGTGAGGGCGAGGGTGAGGGCGAGGGTGAGGGTGAGGGTGAGGGTGGGTAAGATTATTTTTGTTGTTGTGCTCCCCTAGTATGAATAGGTCACTAGTAATATTCACTATTCACTATTCACTATTAATTTTCACTATTAATAACAGTATGTCCGGGGTCTGCAGCACATTGCCTTATTTGCCTGATATACAGCAGTAGTACCAGGTACGAGGTACATACCATCGTACGGCAGGCCCGCTGAAAATAAACCAAGATAAATTGACACTTCGAACTATGGGTGTAAGCAATATATATGTATTCGTTGTAGCAATATATATATATATATATCGGTTTTAGGATAGGTTTCTACGCTGAGTTCGGTGTACATACTGTATGTAGCAGCTGTCGGGTTTATTATTTCCTCGTGTTTTGCGAAATTCCTTGTGGAGCTCTCTTCTTGTGAGAGGACCGGTGCCATCTGCGAGAGACGAGGAGCTCTGGTAGTGAAAGCCCGAAACCTTCAACATGCATACCAATCCGACAATGTATATAAGGGCAGTTAACAATGTATAAGGGCAGTTTCAAAATGGAATGTTACAGTACCATTGTAGTAAACTAAGAATCGTCTACGTATAATACTTGTATCAATATATATGCAGAGAAGGTAGAGCCTTGAAACATCCTTTTTTGGACCCGGGGATGCTTAGCTATCACCCCCCCCAGATTCTCGGGATTTCGCGCAATTTTTCAAGATTTTTCTGAGGTTTACCGAGCTCTCCCAGGGCGAAAAATTGTTTTTTTTTACATTATTTTTTACTACGTACGGTATTTTTGGTACTTTTAGCCATCTCAACAACAGTTAACTGCTCGTTGTGATGTTTATCATACATGACCGCCGTTTGCAAATGATTTTACATAGTCTGGTCTTAGTGCTGCTTGGTTGTGCCGACATCCACATTTTTTTTTTTCCTTTGAAGTGTCAAACAAAAAAGGGGGGATGAGGGGATGCCGGGAATCGAACGAACTCGTTTTTTCTTTCTACAGTTTCTGCTTGATCCATACTTACTTACTTCCCTTACATAAAATCTCGTACTGGTACATTGGTACATTCTTTTGTTTCCTGATGTACAGCCACACTCGTCCAAACCCTACGCGGCACATACATGAGAGAGGCCATCCACGAGAGAGAGGATGATTTTTTTGTGTCTTGTATTGTCTCGTTGCGTCTTTCTACTACTGCATCTGTTTGTCTGCTTGTTATGTCCCATTCCAGGAAGTCCTTCCTTTTTTTTCTCTGCTTTTTGTTTTGTTTTCTTCTGCTGCTCGCTGTTGTTATTTTCTTTTTTCTTTCTGTGATGTTCGTACCTGGTACCCGGTCAAGGCGGTGGCGTTTTATTTGCTTTCTTCTGTTCCTTTGCGATAATTTTTGTTTTCGGTTTCTCTGTTTCGCAGTCTGTGACCACATAGTGGTTTGTATCTCTGCACCATAGGAAGGACAATCAGGACGATTACTGGGTGTTGCAGGACTGACGATGATGACGTCGGGTATAAATAACAGATAAACAATTTGTTGTGAAGACACAGGGCAGCAGCAGCAGCAGCAGCAGCAGCAGCAGCAGAGCAGCAGCAGACACCTGCGTACAGCAGTCGTAACGAAACAGGAGGCGCTCAGGTACTAATATTAATTTTAATACTAATAACAGCCCGAAAGGTGTGATGATGATGATGATGATGATGATGATGATGATGATGATGATGATGATGATGATGATGCAAATGGCTTTTTTACCTGAGACACATCACGCACAGCAGTGCAAGACAACTATCATATAAGTCAATGCGTACAAACGTACACACCTGTTGTTGCTGCTGTTAATGTTAGAAATCGGAAAGTTTGTCCAGGGAATTGGAAATACTTAAATCCATTCCAGGTCCGGATTTGTTACCTCTTACTTGGAAGTACTACAATACATTAAAAATTAGTTGATATAAATATTAGTGGAGAATGGGTGCAATCTGCGCGAAATTCTAAAAAATAATGTCGTGTGTAAGCAGCAGTAGTGTTCTTGTTTTGCTCTAAATCTCAGCGCGTTGCATACGAGCGGAACGCGGAGCTCAGGGCTTTGAGAGCCCGAATCTTGCTGGAAGTATACCGCACACCCTTATATATGTTTCATCAAAAAGAAAAACAGTGGAATAGCTATACTCCACAATATATCATGGGTTCTGATTTTACTGTAACATGGACCTCCGTAAGAAACAGAAACACTGACTGACCCAGGCTGGGTTTCTACACCCTGCAAGCGGCATTACTATTCATAATACGGGGGGACGTAGCAATTTGGTAGGGCACAGAAATTATAGCTATTAAATGGTAAAAAAAGTTGGAAAACTGTAGACTATACCTCGAAGTACAGTTTTTGTGCATATCGTGGGTCCCTGATCACTATGGCCTTCCGTAAGAAACACAAATGTTGACTGACCCGGGCTGTGTTTGCTATGTGTTTGCTATGTGTTTGCTATGTGTTTGCTATGTGTTTGTACATCTGCAAGCGGAATTAGGGAACTTCGTAAATAGGACAACAGAAAAATAATATTATTATCGTATAGTTTTTTTCATAAAACAGTGGAATGTACTTTACTTCGAAGTATCGTTTTTTTATGCATATCGTGGGTCGTGATTACTCTAACATGGTATATCATGCTCATAGCATCATGCTATATCATGCTCCTTCGTAAGAAACGGAAATACTGACTGGCCCTGGCTGGGTTTTTACACCTGCAAACGGCATTACTAATGCGGGGCAACGTAGTATTTACAACAAGAAAATATTGTTATTTATAGTAAAACCAGTGGAATGTATGTACTTGGAAGTAGGGTTAGGGTTTTGGGCTATAGTGGATCCTCATTACTATGATGGTCCTCCGCACGAAGCAGAAATTCTGACTGGCCCAGGCTGGGTTTCTTATTTGCCAGAGGGCGTGTTCTGCACCAAGTTCAGAGTAGCGCCTCCCGGGATTTATGGTTTCATGTGAATCTCAGCCCGGCTCTGTGACTGATTGATGCTCGCATTGTTTGTACGGAGACGTCCTGTACGTTTTTCTTACTTTTTCTTTCCATCCTATGATAGGCATTATTATTATTATTATTTGCACGTTTTCCCCAGTTCTCTCTCCACCATTTCGTTCGTACTCAGTCCGGGGTCACGTAGAAGGCACCCCTCCCCCCTCCCCACTACCGTGCATGGCCTCATTTTTGTTTTCGCGGGAAAGGTTCAGCATTACGGAACTCGCTGTAGTGAGACACTATTGACACTATTGACGCTATTGACACGGTAGTGACACTATTGACACTACTATTGACACTAGTGACACTATTGACACTATTGACACTATTGACACTATTGACACTATTGACACTATTGACACTGTTGACACTGTTGACACTATTGACACTATTGACACTATTGACACTATTGACACTATTGACACTGTTGACACTATTGACACTATTGACACTATTGACACTATTGACACTATTGACACTATTGACACGGTAGTGACACTATTGACACTATTGACACTGTTGACACTATTGACACTATTGACACTATTGACACTATTGACACTATTGACACTATTGACACTATTGACACTATTGACACTATTGACACTACTATTGACACTAGTGACACTATTGACACTATTGACACTGTTGACACTATTGACACTATTGACACTATTGACACTATTGACACTATTGACACTACTGACACTATTGACACGATTGACATTATTGACGCTATTGACGCTATTGACACTATTGACACTATTGACACTATTGACACTAGTGACACTATTGACACTATCGACACTATTGACATTATTGACACTATTGACACTATTGACACGATTGACATTATTGACGCTAGTGACGCTATTGACACTATTGACACTATTGACACTACTGACACTATTGACACTATTGACACGATTGACATTATTGACGCTATTGACACTATTGACACTATTGACACTATTGACACGATTGACACTATTGACACTATTGACACTAGTGACACTATTAACACTATTAACACTATTAATAGACGCGTGCTACGATAGAGATGCTGCGCCACTTTTTATTTTCTGCAAAGGTTCCTCAATTTGGAGCTTAAGACTTAGCTCTCCCAAAAACTGATTTGGAGAAACATCAAAACTGCTACATACCGAATGAACAATCCCATGGCCTATTAATAGGTACTCAACGAGAATCACGAAAAAAAAATGACCTACGAGATAGTATTTTTTTTTCCCCGACGATTTTTGGTTAAGGAGCTCCGCCATTTCATCACAAAACATGTTCGCCAAAAAAAGGTATACCTCTATCGTAAGATGCGTTGTTTGTTGCTAGGGCAGGTGCGTCTCGTGCGGGACAGGTCGTTCGCGGTGTACTCCGACATTCGACGCACCATCCCCTAATAACCTAGTAGCTCGCGCTGCAATCGTTACTTCGTTTGGGCGATGCTGCTGCTGCTGCAATCGTTGCGTTTTTCCGATCGCATGATTCCCCCCCCCCCCTTTGAAGTCCCAGAGGGGTTCGGGTTATTAATGACATAATCTGCGGTTTCTTCCAACACGTTCGCCCGTTGATGTTCCAAGGCAGCACCTGCTTGCAGTACCGGTGTGGAAAAATTTGCCTGCACACCCCTTCAGCCATCCATTGTATTTTTTGGGGGCCTTTTTTTTTGCCGGTGTAGGCTGCGTCCGAGAGGACACCAGGCTCCTCCAACGCAGTATAGGCTGACGCCCCCCACCCTCAAAGGGACGCAGTCTAGGGTTACGGGTCACCCTCCAAGGACATTTTTGGCGTGTTTTGGGGGGCCGGCAATGCACGTAGGTTTTGCTGCCAAGTCCCAGAGGAGATTATGGCACACAAACGAGTTTTATTGAGGGCTGCGCACTGAGTCTGTTGGACGCGTGCTACGATAGATGTATACCAGTACAATTTTTTGGCATAACACATTTTCTGAATGGCTGAGCTTTTGGGGCCCATGTACAGCGATAAAACAAGCCATAAACATTAACGCCTTCTTATCATGGTGCGGAGCATTCACCACACAAGAGTGAAAGCCGTGCGCGTGTCTCTTGCGAGTGCTTACATTTTGGAGTTCAACTAGGAAACCTTCGTCAGCTAATAAATGTAGCAGTTCGGGTTGCTTTTTTTTCGTGTGAAAGGATGCTGGCCGCAATCGTCAGTTTTTCATTCGTCGATTCCCCCCACCCCTCTCAACCCGTTTAGAGCCCAAAAATCCCTCCCTATCCTAACTTCGAGTGAATTTGTAAAAAAAAAGAAAAAGTGTCCAGTTGTAAAGGCGTTAATCGTAACCGAAAAGGGTAACCCTAAGTTCGGTTTTAGTTCGGTTTTAGTTCGGTTTTAGTTGGGTTTCGTGTGTTTATTTTAATCTTCACCCGAAATCGTCGGAATCATGTGTTTATTTTTTCATACTTAGGCCATGGGTTTGTTTCAATTTTGACTCATCTCACGGTAGGCGTAGGGCACACTCGATGAAAAATCGACAAGCAGTGGGATTGCTGAACCCTACGTGCGATAAAAATTGAAGTCGAGAAGTCGGGGGGGAGACGGGACGACACCTGTGACCATGGCAAGTCCATAAGCTGGAAGAAAGTAGATGTGTGTGAAAAAAAAGAAAATAAAAAGGGAGTTGGACTTTTTCGGGCCGAAACACGGAGGCGTTTCTGTCCGGTTGGGGTCCTCACGTGAGGAACTACCGGGTCGTCTAATACTTTTACGAGCATGATGCATTGGTTTCAAGACTAGGGGCATAAAAAGCTTGGTTGGGTTGCGCGAGCGAATGAATGTCTTCGAAGGAAGTCATGTTGGGGTGATATGTTGATTCAGCTAGTTCCTCGTCTCCCCACGTTAGGAGCCACAGAATATTCTTAAAATATGCTGCACCCCTGCACCCCTACCTAGCGTGGGATGGCTCTTTCGCTAGAAATCGGCTTTTATGGGGGGGGTGAGGTATGTAGAGCTCTTCTTCAAGCCACTACAGTTAGAACACGACCGTCAGTTAGAACACCGTTAGAAGGCCACCATTAGAACGCGAAACGCGAAACGCGAAACGCGAAAGGTCGGATCTCCACGGTAGCGGGGGTGGCAGTAGATTTATGAGCCTGCCAGTAGATTGCCAGTAGATCTGATTTTTGGGATTTTCCCGTCCAAGAAAGCACGCCATATTTCATAACGGAACCTCATACAAACGAGACCCTCTGAGGACAGGGGAGAGCTCTCGCTTCGTTCGAACCCAGTGTGCCGAGCAATCGGTATTTATATGTGTACTGATTGCTGGCACAGACAGGATAATATCTGCTGATGATGATGAAGGCTGACCGGTAGAATATCTACTGCTGGAGGCCGCCAGTGCGCAGGTGTATTTTTTTGAAGTGTTTTTACCCCTTGAAGTCCTGAAGGGGCTATTTTTGGTACAGTACACGGCCGACAAAGAACGAGCGAATGGAGACAGACGCAGGTGGCGATGGCTATGATGGAAAAATCGTTCGTTCGTTCGTTCGTTCGTTCGTTTGATCGAGCCGCCAATCACCAATCAATGGATGCAGCCCTGCGTACACCCCACACGCCCGCACGTATTGTGTGCTGGTAGTGGTACCGGGGTAAAAAAATAAAATTATAGTGCAGCGTGTCTTGTTTTCACATCAAACCGCTACAGTACGGTGGTTCTTTGTATATTGAGAAAAATAAAAAATGCACTTGAGGTGTGATGATGATGGTGATGATGATGAGATCCACGAAAGAGGAATTTTTCGAATCAAAACTCAGCTTTGCCAGCTGCGTGTGATAAGTTGTACGAAGTACTCCGGAGTATATTATAAAAAAAGGAAAATACACTCCAGCTGTGAGATCGAAGATTTTGTCGAAACTCCTCTTTGCAAGCTGTGTGTGATACTCCGATCGCGCGTATTACGGGCTGTGTGTCCTCATTAAGGATATAGGTCGGCGACTCCCCTTGCAACTACAGTGTCGCTATCAGGGTCAACTCGGCAATGTTAGTCAGTCTGTGCGCGGAAACTATAAAACCCGTTTTTGAGGGGGACAAAATCTGACAGCTGTGGAAGGAAATGCATCAGTTTATCAAGTGAATCCTGTAAGTCGAAAAACCGGTGAGGGGAGGGCGGAGTTTTTAAGGACGTGGGGGGCTGGGTTTGATCAAGAGGGAGCGGGGGGGGGGGGGGGGGGGGGGGCAGCTAAATCTGTGCGTGGACACTATAAATCCTTCAAGGGGATAAATCTGACAGTTTTGGAAGGAATGCGCCAGTTTATCATGTATATCCTGTAAGTCCTGTATGTATGTCATATGCCCAACGACATCCAGCTGTTGTTGTGTGTGATACCCGGTATGTGTCATAGAGGGTTTGTTACATTGTTTTCCATGTGTAATGGCGTTGGTGGTCGGTCGTTGAAAATAGTAAGATTGCGGTACGCTACGCTACGTAGGTACAAGTACCGTGTTTGTGGCTTACTTTTGTGGCTTATTTTTGTACGCGCCTATTTCTGTCGTACTAATTCTCATCGCCACCCACACTACCACCACCTGCCGCCACCTGCCGCCACCCGCCACCTGCCGCTACCGCCACTGCTAATGCTATGTGTGTGCGTGTGTGTGCGTGTGTGCGAGCGTACGCCTATTCGGAAGCCACAGCCCGCGTTAGTGGAGGTGGTCGGGGTGCTAGTGGCAGGGATAAACACCGACGAAGGTCGAAGGGGTCTTCGGTTTATTTCTGTTTTCTTCACAACGGAACTCTTTGGACATCCACATCCCCCCCCCCCCCTCCGGTCTCAGCTCCCTGCGTCTAGTCCTCCGTCCATCTGTCCACACACGGACCGGAGTGATGATGGCCATGAAAACAAACGAGAAGGGCTGCTGCTGCTGCTTCTGCTGTGGTTGTTGTTGTCGTCGTGTTCTGAAACCATACGCGTGTCACTGCCACTGCTAGCTGCGCTCTGTCCGCTAGAGTTTTGACAATGCTTACCTGGTACGTATTTTTTTTGCTATTGTGGTGGTGGTGGTGGTGGTGGTGGTGGTGGTGGTGCGGGCACTTTCTGTATGTCTCGGTAGCCGCCATCACCATGATAGGTTATATGCTCGAAATCGTACCCAACTGTCGACGGTAACGAAAACGAAACTGAAGGAGGAAACGTCGGGGACGCGTGGCTCATGCCCCCTCCCCCATCATCCCCTCCATGCCTGAAGTAATCCGTAACGGCCATCATCATAATATGTTATATGCACGATACGCAGCTGCCAGCTGTTAAAACGCGAAGGTAGGGGGGAAACGCGGAGATGCGCAGCCCGTGCCCCCTCCCTCCATTCCCTCCATGCGTTATCTCTTAAACCGTCGCAAATATGATTCAACTCTAATTCCAAACGGTTTGTCTCCAACATCGTGGGTGCAGTTGGTAAGGGGTTACGCGGTCCTGTCCGTCCCACCGCCGAGGTTTGGGATGTAAAACCCCAACGGTGTTGAATGCGTCATACCTGGTACTTAGCTTGCTGCCGACGGTAAAAACGCAAAAAAAGGGAAGGAAAGGCGGGGATATGTGGCTCGTATTCCTCCCCGTATTGACCCCACCCCTCAGCTCTTTCTCCTTCCCTTAACTACTTAACTACTGCAAATATTACCCAACTCTCATTCCCAATGGTTTGTCTCCAACATCATGGGTGCAGTTGGTAAGGGGTTGAACGGCCCTGCAGCTGGTTTTCGACGGTTAAAACGAGAAAAAAAACGGGGGAAATGCGGGGATGCGGGCTCGCGTCTCCTCCCCGCATTGCCTCCATGTGTTATCTATTTAACCACTGCAAGTATGACCCAACTCTGTTTCCGAGTCAGAGTGTGTTTCCAGACACGTTGGTGCAGTTGTTTATGGATTATTGCCCGTACAACTGGAAACCCGTTTTTGGGGAAAATACTTGGAGTTAGTATAGGGAGGGGTTAGGGGCTCTAAAGGGGTTAAGTGGCCTTGTCCGTCCCGTCCCGCCTCACCAACGCTTTTGGGGTGTAGAAGCTGTTGTAACAGGTGTTGCTTTGGCGGGCATCGTTTTTCCCCTCTTCTTTCTCTTCGAACAGTAAACAAAGGGTGCGTTGTGACTGCCTTTTGGTCGACATGATCAGATCGTGTGTAGCAAAACCAATCCGCAAATAAATAGTGGGTTTTCTGCCTGCCTTCTGCCTCCCTACCCCCTCTCCTCCCCCCTCTCCCTCTCCCCTTCCGCAACTCCCTTCGCCCCCTTCCGCCAAATGCCACTCATTGTTATTGTATTTGTCATCTTCCTCCTTTCCTCCCTCTCTTCTATCCTGTTTTGTGCTTTGCTTTGCTTGTTTTTCGTCTGTTTTTGTCTTGTTCGTTTTTGGTGTCACGAATCCTCGCAAATCAGGCGGGGAGTCTTGTCAATACCAACAAAAACAAAAACAAAAATGTTGTTGGTGAAAATATACTCGGAACCGAGATATTCGGAAAATACGCATTGGGAAGCAGCGTGTTCGGACGAGGAGAAGGAGTGAGAGGAAGCGGCGGCAACGACAACAGCAGCGGCAGCGACGGCAACGGCGACGGCAGCGGCAGCGACGGTACCACGTTTCTTCCCTTTTCCCGAGGCCGTCCGGACATCGCCTCGTACTTTGCTCGATTTGGACGCCCACCTATTTTTTCTGGCGCGCATCAGCAGCAGCACGTGTCGACCGGGGTGGCTCTGGCTTACGCGTGCGGCCCGGCGGGGTTGGTGAGAGAGGCGTCGAGGGTTGCCGGGGACGCGGGGATGGATTTCCACTCGGAGACATTTGAGCTGTAGCAGTTGCGTGCGGTATTAGTGCCGTATAATGCACAAGAAACACTCCCTATAGATGAAGTTCAGAGACTTTTTCGTTTTCCTTCTTTCCCAACGAAAACGGTGGCGTATGGAAAGATCTCGTCGTCGAGATCTGACGAGATATTCCATATGGATTCATCGGTCGGCGCATTTGCACTTTCCCAATTGTGAAGAAAATCAGCTTCGAAATCTCCCGAGGGGGGGAGGGGGGTATTATCTTGCGTGGAATACGGTATTAGCAGCAAGAAACACGAAGGCCAATCCGGGGTTGGCGCTGACCTGCGCGTGAGGGAGGTGTCGAGGGTTGCCGGGGATGCGGGGATGGACTTTTACTTGGGAGCCGTTTGCGCTGCAGTACAGTAGAAGTCCCTCTGCGGAGCCGGGTTGAGTAGTGCCAGTTGTCCCCTACTGTGCCTGTGAAATCGCTTGGCGCAGATAGGGACTAATGTCAGCATGCGGAGTGAGTAGTTGCCGGTTTCCTCTGCAGTGCCTATGTTTCCGGTCGGGACCACTTTTGTAGTGTCACTCTCAGCTCTTGCATTTTCTACTTCATTAGCGCTGTAATGTGCCACTTAAGAGTAGAGCACAAGGCAACTCTTAACAGCAAGAAACAAGAAAGCCAGTTCGGGGCAAAAGAGCCAATACGGGGCGGCTTTGGCCTACGTGTGCGGCCAGTCAGGGATTGTGAGGGAAGCGTTGGGGGCTGCCGGGAATGGGGGGGTGGATCTCCACTCGGAAGCGTTTGAGTTATAGTAGTTTCGTACTAGCAGTTTCTATGGTAGTGCTTATCCGACCGACTTGCTTATTCGAAAGCTATATCCCGCTTATCCGGGAGGGGGGGGGGCTTATCACCGTGCCATGCACATAGCCGTAGCCCGTAGGACCGTGGGCCCTCGCATTCCTACCATGCCGTGACGGAGCACGTCGGGTTTTACGGCCTCGGCGGACATTGCGTGCAGTTATCCAGGGGGGGAGATTGACATAAGGCATACAGTAGTCTGGGTATGTATTCGGTTAGTCTAACCACCGGTAGCCCAACGGGCTAGTGTATAGGCCCCTCTATAGTGCCGGTTGAGTAGTACCGGTTTCCCGCTATAGTGCCTGTAAAATCGTCTGCCATACTTGGGAATTGTCAGTAGTGGTTGTACGCGGAGTAGTGCCGGTTATCGCTACACTGCCGGTACTTCCGTCTGATACACAACGGCATTATAGAGAGACCACTACCGTAAATACCTCTATTGATAGTTAGGGTAGGGTACGGTAGGGTACGGTAGGGTACGGTAGGGTACAAGACACCCATTGACCCTTTTTGGAACCCATGTATACCGACCGAAAAAGCGACGAATGCGATGTAACCAAGCGTCTGGGAAAAGGGTGAAGCAGCGCGAGTGTCACCACGCTGCGCGCGTCGCGCGGTACAGCTCAGCGGTACTTCCCCTACCCCGGCGGCACGGTTGCTCAGTGTGACAGGCACTGCAATCGTCGTTTGTTTTTTGACATTTTTCCACGATGAGGACCCAAGGGGGTTTAACCGTAGCATGCCAATTGCAGTAGAGTACAAAGCACACAATCCATAAACAGGAGCAAGGAGAAGGAAAGCTGGTGGACCCAGGCTGGAAGTCTCATTCGACAATGGGCGCGTTCTGCACTAACTTTATTGTGACGACTCCCGAATTTCTTACTTGTTTTCCTGTAATTTCTCAGCCTAACTGTTGTTAGTGCTGGTTTTCTTTATTTGTATATTGCCTATTAGTAGTTCCAAGCTAGTGTTGCAGTACGAAGGTTTTCCCGGGGGGGAGGGGGGGGAGGTTGTGACTGGTTTCTTCAGTAGTGCAGTACGAAGATTTTCCGACTTTTTTGTTTCTTCGGTAATGCAGTACGAAGTTTTTTCTACTTTTTTGTTACTAGTAACAGTAATGCAATACGGCGGTTTTCCGTTTTTTGCTGACCGTGCTGATTGATGCTGTATGGCAGGATAACTAGTTGTAGCTCAGGAGAGGCCCCTCTATGGCGCCGGTTGAGTAGTGCCGGTTGCCCGCTATAGTGCCTGTGACACCGCTTGGCACAGATGGGAACAACCAGAAGTGACAGTATGCGGAGTAGTGCCGGTTTCCGCTATAGTGCCGGTACTTCGGGGTTGCACACACCGGCACTATAAAGGGACCACTACTGTACTGCATTTTTGATGTATGGATTGTGCCCAGTAGTGTATGACCATAGAGCTTGTATCTGTAGGATAAATAATCAGCATGGACATTGGTTGTGCTAGATGTCGATGGGTAAACTGGACGATTCAATATGAAGAACGCACACACAACCGCTGCTATTATTCTGAGCGAAATAGAGTATAGCTGCAGGTTCCACTACTGCTAAGATCCGCTATGGACTTGCACTGCAGCCTCCACGCAATCTGGAGCTGTATTGTGGTCTCTGCGGAAAATTTATCTCGACAATAGGCTGCTGGTGCCAATTTCTTAATACCTCCCCTCTATGTAAGTCGCATCTCTGAATACTGCCAATGTCGTAAATATCATCGTTGGCGTATCGCTCCTTGGGATGTTTTACCGTAAGGTCATCGCCTTGCCTGAAACCTGTGCAGTGACATGCTGTTGCAACCGATCCCCTCTTTCAATGTTGAGCCTGCCAATTCAATCCAACGCATGTTCTCCGTCTTTTAGTTTTGTGAAGTGAAATGCCGTTGCAACCGTCGTCCTCTTTCACTGTTGAACTTGTCAACTCAACGGGATGCTTGTGGGTGTGTTCGATTGACCGTGGCAAACGGAGTGCCCAGGAGATCAATGCTGGCGAGATTGGGTGCTTCGAGCCCTAAAGCCTATATTTTATTTGAAGCTCTACACACTAAGCTACTGTAGTCACCAGCGGATGCATGTGGGTGTGTTCGATTGACCGTGGCAAAGGGAGTGCCCAGGAGATCAATGCTGGCGAGATTGGGTGCTTCGAGCCCTAAAGCCAATAATTTATTTGAAGCTCTACGGTGACTACCGTAGCTCAGCGGGTAGAACTACTAACTCAAAGAATGCATGCGTAATCTGTTTTTGGGATTGACTATTTTTCGGTGGAAACCCTTCTCTAGCGCTAAAGACTACTGTTGCTGCCTGGATTTTCATGGCCAAGGTGGCGTTGCCACAATTGGCCTGCTTCTTGTGGAACTTTCATTCCTTATCGGAATGAGACGTAGTCAAGCGTACTGAGCACCTTTTGGTTTCTCCTGACGCATGCTACGGTGGTGGCGAATGCACCCATCGTTTCTGAGGTTCCTCGCACAAGCGGTTATATACCTCATCCCAAAAAACTGGCTCTTGAGAAACAATTTAACGTTCAACTCGATGACCAATCCCAAGTCCAGGGTGCACAGGCAATACTCTTGTCACTCCATCGATATGCGTTTTGCGTAGCTCCTCAGCTGCGGAGCTTCGGTTACCGGAAACGTTTTGGCCAAAAAACGCAAAATGCTACGCCCCTATCATTGTAGCCACGCCCTCCTATGTTCCTCTGCCTTGCGTTGTCTGCTGCGTCGGGCTATCCTTCTCTTCCATTGGGTCGTGTTTGAAGCAACCCTACTCTCGGTGACCCAGGCTACGATATTCTAAAGCCCTCTGTCAGACTGGGGGTTAGGTTCTGTTTTGATTATTTCTCACTCAGCTCTATTTTCTTGACCGCAGTTTTTGTCCCCGATTGATTGGCCGCGGCTAATAACTGTTATAGAGTGTCAGCCGCGCCCTTCGTGTTATCGTAGGCCGATTGCTACTGGTATACCGTAGGTACATACCCTTTCTTGAGCTCTCACGGTTGTGAGCTCCATCATAGGGTGATATATCTTGCAATGAGGCGTTTAAGCCTCATTATTACGAGGTATGGGGGAATCATTAGCCTCATTTTCGTTTGTTTCGAATTGCCGCATCTTCGATCCCCTTTCCAATTTTGGATGTTTTGTGACATCCTTTGATGGGCAGGTGATCTGCATCTACGACTATTCAGGGTGGGCTAATGTTATAGAGTGTCAGTATATCTGGCAATAGATTCGGTATGATAGTCCGCAGAGTCATGGTCTATTGGCCACAAGGTTATCTTAAACGGAATATTCTGAATGAAGCGGATAACCCGTAGAATCTAGCTAGTTTGTACCACAAGATCGTTCTCGGAAATGGAACGCTCCTCCTCTGGACAAAATAGATAAAAGTAAGCGCGCTAGGCGCTCATGAATGTATAGAACATCTAGGAGAACGTTCCTTGTACGTTCCATAGGAAAAGGTCCGGAAGAGAGCACAGCAGCAATGTTGGGGTGACGCGAACTCTGTGAGCTTCACCTCACTCCCGTGCTCTCACTACCTGCTCTACCTGCTCTACCTGCTCTACTTGCTTTGCCCTGCGCTACCATGTGCCAAAGGCATGTTTTGTCTGTCTTTTAGAGTTAAATGTAGAGGAAATAATGTATAAGCTTTTGAGTCTATCCAGCGCACCATGAGGAGAGACCAAACAAGGGCACCGGAACCCATGAGGAGCACGCTTCCCAACACCGACCAACCACGCATCCCCCACTCGGAGTACCACTACATAACTCCCGCCCCAGGACCTCCTTTTGCCACGCGCTCGCGGCGGTGCCTCCGCACATGTTATCCGCCGTCGTCTGGGATTTCTCGCTGTCCTGGTCGCTGAGATCGGCGGGCAATCCCGGGAAAAGACCCAAAAAGTTGGCATCACCCTGTTAAAGCTTAAGGTCCCTGAATTCGAGACGATCGCGCCCAGTATATAGATGCAGTCCAATATTGCTGGTAGCTGTTGGCTAATCTCAAGTTAAAGATATACGGATCAATCCAGCATACTGACCGCTCAACCAAGTATCTACTTTCAAGTCGAAAATAATCAGCACATACGACAGTAGTGCTGGCAATCACACGAAATCGACGTACAAGTTGACTAAATAATGCGGTCGATTGATTGTAATCATACTCCAATCGCCAAGGTCATGGTTATTCTCAAACTAACCGCAATTTATCGACAGACCTACTTCATGGAAATGCCGAAACAAGCAATAACTAAATCGCTTTCGCCAGACAAAATATATTACCTGGTACAAGATTTGGTACTAGCTATGCCGTATCATGAAAATGTCAATGATCTGTCAGTCAATCAACCATCTAACGCAATCGAAGAGTTCTTCTGCAGTATATCTGCTGAAGTATTGGTGGCAAGATCAGTTGAAGGTAAAAACCACGCTTTCACGATCGTGAGGTACTGTGAGGTACCGGGTTTAAGAGCCTTCTTTTCCACCTTCGTTTTCATTGCGCTTGGGATTGTGTTTGCGATGTGTACGCATGTATCTCTGTCTAGTATTTTGTGACCACAGATCTCGCAGGCATCAGCACGGACACTGGTTGTTCTGGATGTAGTTGGGTGGAAAGATTAGCCGAATGTAATGCTCCTAATCTTCCAATATATTCGAAACCCAAGAGCGAAGAGTTTGTCATACGAATCTAGAGAGTATTGTGAAATTTAGGTATTTTTGTTTTAGAACATTCTTGGAAAGTACGATCTCCATGCATCCAACCATTCGACGACCTTTTCTGCTTTCTGACCAAGATTAAACCTCGCACCCAACCAAGATCATACTGTGCGCTGAAGAGACGGACCTCGGCAATCCATCGAGCACACGAGAGCACCAGAACACAACGAGCAGCATATTGCCCAGGGGAACAAACAGGGTGGAGGCTTAGATCGAGGCTGGGGCTATAGCGCTGGCGACTTCCATCATAGACTATACATGCATATTGTTATACCCCCATGTTCACTACTGACTATAGGCCACTTGCGCGAGTGGCTCTGTACCTCGCTCAAAACCCAACTATTGAATTACTTCGGTGGCGTAGCATAACAAAACAACACCGGTACAATACAATCTCGTGGCGGCGGTTCGTCCCATGGCACGAAGAAAAACAGAGGATTACGATTGCAAGCAAATGGACTAGCCGTTCGCGCGAGCCATAAAAATGACCCCCCTGCCGTAGCCTTGGTCCGGTACTTCGAAGTATCCAAACTTATTCCAGATGTATAAACATAATCTGTGTAATAGCACCGCACACCTTTGAGTGAGGTGGCACTTGCTGCGGTCGGGGTACCACTTTTTCTTTTTCTGACCATTGTATTTCCGACTCCGGACCCGAGGAACTATCAGTGTTTTGTTGGAGTGTCGCTTGTGTTCTGCAACTTTTTCGTTATCCACCTAGACCATGGATGGGTTGGTTCATCGGGGTGAGAGTGCAACCTTGCTGAAGGACAGTGATTGGGTGAGATAAGGAGCTCCTCAAGTCAGGATCCTCAGAAAAAAATAGTATGAACCCCTACCGACGCATGCTACTATAAAGGTATCACCTTTCGTCTGAAATGGTTTCTGAATGACGGGGCTCCTTAACCCAAACATCGCCAGAAATACGCCTATTTTTTTATCGTGAATCTCATGGTGTACCTAGGCCATGGGATTTTTCATCCGGAAGCAGTAAGCAGCTTTTTTTTCTCCAAATCAGCTTTTTGGGAAAAGTCTGAAGCTCCCAAAATTGAGGAACCTCAGAAAAAAAGTGGTGCACGTCTATCGTAGCAAGCGTCTAACCAGCGCCTAAGTACCATTCGTCAGGTCAACTATTACAGCATATTGCGTTATTTACTCAATGCACTTGGCGCGAGCTTAGCCGCGATTTCCCGGCTTCTTGCTACAGGCGCAATGCTACTCCTTAATAACGCCTTAGTAACTCCTTAGTAACTCCTCAATAACTCCTTAGTAACTCCTTAGTAACTCCTTAGTAACTCCTTAGTAACTCCTTAATAACTCCTTAATAACTCCTTAATATCGCCTCAAAAACAACACTTTGGAAACCTACGACCCGTGGAAATGCGAACGCAATTACTCGCGCCTCGAACCAGCGACGGATCGATGCATTGATTCAGAAGTCGTTGTCTCTACAGAGGTACACTGTACTCGCGTACAGTACAGGACATATATTATAACAAGAAAAAAGGAAATAAGAAAGGCAGGCTGGTGCTTGCAGGGATAGTGTAGAACGCACCTCCTCCCAAAGAAGAAACCCGGCGTGGGTTGGTCTTTCTATTTCTTAGTAGGTGTCCTGTAGTGTAGTTGGTTCAGCTGTATGTATGTAGGTGGTCTGTCTTGTTATGCCTATTTCAACTCCGCTGCTATCGCGTTGTTCTCTGCACGAGTTTCCTTGCAGTATCGCCAACGATGCTCCTCGCAGCATCCCCCTAATGTGCGCACCGCGCTTTTTCGAGGCTCTGTTACCTGATGCTGTATCGCGTTGATACACGCTTGGCAGTTGGTAGCACCGTCTGGTGCTTGTAAAGCACCGAAGATGATTGAGGTTGAAAGCGTCTCTTGGGCTCTCAGTAGCGTCTCCCTGGTTATCCAGATATACGTACCGCGCATATCAGGCTCCATAACAGCACGTTGTATGGTGTTGGTACACCCCTGGCAGTTGTTGGCATCGGCTGGTGCTTGGAAATCACAGAAGATCACAGAAGATGGTCGATGTTAATAAATCCACCTTCAGGCCAGAAAAGCACAGTCCGGAGGAAGCTGTGGATCCTCAGGAATGTCTCCGTGATTCCCTTGATGTGCAAACCGATGTTATCAAGGCTTTATAACCTATTGGAGGTATCGTGTTGGCACCCTTGGCAGGTGGTAGCACAGGCTTGTGCTCGAAGTGGCTAAACTACACGGCTGGCGCTTGCAAAAAACGTCTCCCCGATCACGCATTACCCGCATTACCCTGATGTACGCACCGCGCATAACAAGGTTCCTCAACTAATTAGGATATCGTGTTGGCACACCCTTGGCAGCTGGTAGCCCTTGTTGGTGCTGACAAATCACAGAATAACATGGAAGATGTTGAGAGCATCGTCTTCGGGTAAGAAAGTCATAGTCCGCAGACAGTGGTAGATCCCCAGGCACGTCCCCCTGATCACCTCGATATGCGCACCGCGCTTTCGAGGATCTCTAACCTATTTGCAGTATCGTGCTGACACATATTAGGCAGGTGGTAGAACAGGCTTAACTACCCGGCGTGTGTTCGGGGAAAAAACGTCTCCCTGAATACCCTTATGTGCGCACCGCGCTTGTCGAGGCTCTATAATCCTCTGGGGTATCGTGCTGGTACACCCTATCAAAGTAGACATCGGCTGGCGATTATAACGTACATATTAAGATCGATGTTGAAGCCCATTTTTTGGGACAGAAAGGCCCAGTCCGAAGCCAGCTGTGGGCAGTCAAAAACGCCTCCTTGATTACCCCGGCTCTATATCCTATGGAGGTATCGTGTTGGTACACCCTTGGCAGGTGGTAGCACGGGCTTGCGCTAATAGTGGTTAAACTAGCCGGGTGATGCCTACATGATGAGTCTACCTGATTTCCCTGATGTCCGATCTGTACGTATCGAGGCTCTGTAACCTTTCGGATCAACGTGTTGGTACGCCCTGGGCAGGTGGTAGCACAGGCTTGCGCTGACAGCGGTTGGTAGAGACTTTGGAAGGCGTGCTACGATAGAGGTGCATCACTTTTTTTCTGAGGTTCCCTCAATTTGGGAGCTTAGGACATGCCCTTCTTAACCCTAAGACTGATTTGGAGAAGCAAAAAACTGCTACCCGATGAAAAATACCATGGCCTAGGTACATGACGCGAGAAGCATGCAAAAAAATGTCCTATTTCCGACGATTTTGAGTTAAGGAGCCCCGTCATTCAGAAACCTTTTTGGACGAAAAGTGATACATCTATTGAAGCACGCGTCTTGGGTCGGCCGTCGGGGTATTGCAATGGCACGAAGCTAGGCTTCCACGAACATCATCAAGGAACGTTGCTGTGGGGCGGTTAGAGCAAAAGACCGGTATGTCTACCCCGAGGGTACATCTAGCCGTAGAGCGTGTACGAACTATCTTGGTGAGAAACTGTGGTCCCATTTTATTCACCAAGCGCAAGAAAATGTGTTTTACGCATAATGAGCGCTGGAGACGCCTTGCCTCACATGAGAACTTGAGTCTGTCTCACAATAAGTGCTGCATGAAATGGCGTCGCGTACTGTACTACTTGCAAATGTAGCAGGCAGTATACCAAAGGCCCTTAATAGCTGCTCGCCTGCTGCTTTTTTCTTTCAAACGAAACGTATCATTATCATCCTCATATCATATCATCAGCATTGTCATCATCATCACCATCATCATTATCATCTCATCATCATCATCACAATCACCACCATCGTCATCATCATCATCATCATCATCGTCATCGTCACCATCACAATCATCATTATCGTCACCATCATCATCCTCATCATTCATCATCCTCAGCATCATCACTGCCCGGTATTCATCCTATAACCGATTACTCGTATTCTCCGCGTTTGGTTTTCTTTCAGCCTTCGAAACACCCACCACTAACAACTTGCAGAATAGCATGCTGGCTACAACAAAGGCGAAAAGGGGGAAATGCCTCCCCCACCCCCACCCAACCCCACCCCACCCCACCCCGAGGTGAAAAGGGGGAAACACTTAACCTCCTCCCGCCCTCCAACCTCCCTCTCTCCACGCTCTCTGCGGTGCAGCTCCCGAAACAAAAACAAAAAAAAAAACGAGGCAGCCGCGGCGATCTACGGGAAGCCACGCACACATTATTATTATTCTAGAGGGCAACCCTACAACTAAAGCGCACAGCGCATTCAGCAGCGGCAGCGGCAGCAGCAGCAGTAGGAGCAGATTCAAGGGCGACTTTAGTTGGGTATAAGAACACTCTGGGGGTACCTGGGTACCTACACGAGTGGGGTACCCGGGTGCCTACCTGGCTATGCCCAAAACAACCAAGTTTGTTCCCGGGTATTTACCTGAGTATGACCAGCACAGGCAAGGGTGGTACTCTGGTATTTACCCGATTATGATCCAAAACGATCAGATTTGGTACCCGGGTATCTACCCGAGAAAGACCAACACAATCGGGATAGGTACCCGAGTACATGCCCGAGTATGATCCAACACAATCAGGATTGGTACCCGGGTAAACACCCGAGTATGACCAACACAACCAGGATTGGTACCAGGGTTTGTACCCGAGCGTGATCTAAACAATCAAGTTTGGTACCCGGGTATCTGCCCGAGTATGATCCAAACCAGGACTGGTACCCTGGTAATTACTCGAGTACGACCCAAAACATCGATCGGTATGACCAAAACAACCAGGTTTGGTACCCGGGCACCCCAGAGCATACACATACCCTACTAAAAACGCACCCCACCCTCGAACTCACTTGTCGTTAACAAGCACAGCAACAGTTAGCAACAGCTAGCGCAAGTTTCCGAACGCTGTCGCCCATACCCCCACCATAACGAACTTGTATTTTTTTCTCCTGCTCGTTTTACTACCGACTGTCAAGGCCAGGGAGACACACAGGAGAGCCGGCAAGCCAAGCCAGGTTCACCTCACAAACTTCATAACACACCTCACCATCACCACCACAAACCAAACCAAACCAAAAACCCGCCCCTTTCCAACACGTAAAAACAATCCGATGCGCTGCCTCCAACTAATGCGCACGGACGCAAGCACGCACTTCTTTTATGTATAACGAAAATTTACTGTTGTTACCGCTCATAGTATAGCAGAGCTAGACAGGTCACTTTCCTCGCGAGGGGTTGGACACACAAAAGCAGGCACCCCTCTGTGCTCCCCCCCCCCCCACTCCCCCCAACTTCTCTATAGAAACCCTCTGTCGCATTTTCTACAGCAGTAAACGATATTGTACGTTCTTCTAATACGCGACACTGACAACGCAAAAAACACAGAGACCACGGCTAATACGATCACAGACAACGAATCATTGAAAAAACAACAAAAAAATACCCAGCCAAACCAAATCAAAACCAAACCAAAAACAAGCCAAAAACAAACCAAAAACAAACCGACCCGATCCAACCATACCAAACCAAACCAAAAATCAACCACTTTGTCATGCAGCTCTCGCAAATACACTAATTGTTTGCTCCTCGTATTGAGCTGCCCAAATACACCGGTACGTACTTCATTTTCCCCATTCCCCTTGGTCACGCGGGCGGCAAAAAAAGTGGTGTAATTTTCAAAACCTCCAGCCCCCGTGAACCCTTCCTGCCTCCAAATACATAACCCCACGAGTATGTTTAGTACGAAGGGTATATACTCTAGAGGGTACCCTGGTACCTACAAGAGTATGACCAAACAACCAGGACGTACCCGGGTACCCCAGAGTAACTATATATTTATATATACCCTTATACTAACCACACTCTCGCATAACTCGCAAAGTCATCGAGAATCCCCATTATATATTAATATACCGAGAACGAATCGCATCGGTCGGTTGATTAATGCCAACTCACACCGCCCAATACCACATAAGCAGTGACAATTAAAAAGGGGGGAGGCGCAGGAGCGCGGAGGCAAGGGCGGGGGGGAGGGGGGGGGCAGAGGGGCGGGGGGGGGGATGGAGGGGAGGGGAAAAACAAAACAAAACAAAAACATTTTCGATTTTGTTTCTCACGCGACATCTCGACTTGATGCGCCGGCATTATTAATAGCGCGGGCCCGGCGCGACCGGGCGGGCGATTTTTTCTCTCCCCGCTAAACAGAGAACTTTCTCGGAATATTTTTTCCGAATTTTCAAAGCTTGACGAGCTCTTGCTACTACTCTCTCCCCCCCCCCTCTCCCCCCTACTCTACCCTACTTTTCCGGCATTCCGCCTACATTGTCGCAAATCATCTACTGTAACTAGCCGCAAATCATGTAAAAGCGCGGCATCTGTTCCTTGATGAGGGGGAGGGGGCGGGAGAGGGAGGGGGGGGGGGAGAGATATCTTCCCCTCTGACCTCTGACGGGGCATATAGGGAGAGCGGCTTAACCGCCGCTAGACAAGCGTTTTTTTTATAAAAAAAATATTTTAAGGACGTCAGTCGTGAGTTCGACGAATTTCGGGTCAATACTCATCTTTGCAAGCTGCGTTCCGCCGGTGCACTCGCCCACCCAACTGCACCCACTCACAAATCCTTCCTGAGAATAACATCACCCCACGACACACAAAACCACGTCAACACTTATATCCCTGACAACCCCAACCTTAATATCCCCCCCCTTACGATCACACGCAAACCGCACCCAGGGAATCAGGAACAGGACAAGCCATAACGTTTCCGCGCATCGGCCTACCCTCCCTATAGCGCAAGATCCTCGCCCTCACCCCGATCACCTACCTCTACCCTCCCCGCCCTCCGAAAAAAACAAAACCCCCTAACTCTTCTGTCCATCCGCCGAAACAAAAACCCACAGCTAAATTAAAATCCATTTTTCACCACCGTTCCGCTCCCCACGCGGGCGCCGGCCCATCGCAGATCCCAGCACATTGTCCCTCCCTTCCGAGGCCTAACGCTCCTGCGGCAGTCCCTAACACCCCCCCCCCCCCTTCCCCCCCCGCTGCCAAAGCGCGGCTGTTATTTCTATCCTCTGCTGACGAGGAACCGCGCAAGCGTCTGCTAAGGTTGCCGCCTCCACGGCTACTACTACCACAGCTCCCGCTGCCTCGGGAGCTACCGCCTCGAGTAGTGCTGCTACTTCTGCTTTGGCTGCCACCGCTGCTGTTGCTCGCCTCGCTGCCGCTACCAGCGCCACAGCTACCACTAGCACCGCTGACAGAGCCAGAACCACCAGCAGCAGCAGCAGTAGTAGAAGCGACACCGTTCTCCTCGAACCGAGACAGAGGCGGGGCGGAAAACGACACCACACCGGGCGTCGTCGTCTCGTCCGGACCAGGGGACGGAAGCTCGGTCGTCCCCGGCTCCACCACGATAGAAACGCCTCCAGCCGTTTTATCCATCTTGAACATCCCCAGCAAGAACCGTCGCCGCTGCCCCCATTTCCACCACCCCCCTCCCCCCGCACCACCTGCTCCCGTCCCACCGCTACTGCTGCTGCTAGACCCCCGTCCTCCCCCCTCCCGCCCCCCAACAACAAACACGGGAGCTTGTTTACGCGCCCCCGATCCCGCCCGCGACCCCGCCCGCGACCCCGCCCTTGCTCCCCCCCGCGCACCCAAGCCCAACCCCCCTCCTCCCCGGGCACCGCCTTCGCTAATGGAACCCCCATCGGCTGCTGCTGCTGCCGCTGCTGCCGCTGTGTTCCCAGCGGTCGATCTTTTGCGTCCTTTTCCATGCCACCCGCGGGTCCACACAGCGGAGGCGCCTCGCACAGCGTACGGTAAAGGTTCGGAAGCAGTTGGCGACGAAGGCGCCGTTTGCGCTGATCCTCCTCCACCTCCTCCTCCCCCTGGCTCCCCTGTCCCCGCTGCTGCAGCTGTTGCCGCTGCTGCCGCGGTCACTGTTGCTGCTGCCGCCGGTGTAGCTGTCGTTGGTGCTGTTGTTGCTGCTGCTGCGGCTGCTGCTTCTTCTGCTGTTTTTTCTGCAGCAGCAGCAGCAGCAGCAGCAGCCGCGACACCCGCAGCAGCCTCCGCCTCCGATTCTGCAGCCGCGGCCGCCACCGCCGCCGCCAACGCCGTCACCGTAGGCGACCTCTCCGGGGTCATAATCAGAGCGGGCGGGCGGCGCCTAGGAAGCGGAGACCGCAACGGGACGGTACGTAATCGCGGGAGCACATCCGCCCTCTCCCGATCATACTCGCTACCCTTACTACCGTTACTAGTGCTGCTAAGCGGGGTAAGCAGCGGAGAGGCAGAAGAAGAAGTAGCGGGGGAGCTCCAGGAGCCCGTGCTATCCCCGTCCATGTTTGCGGCCACGCTGCCGAAAAGAGACCGGAGCTCGGCGCACGAGACGTTTAGTTGCGCTGCGAGCGGGGAAAAATCGAGGTCTCTGAGCCCGGCTCCGGACCCTGCGGCGTGTCCCCACCGCGACCGACGTGCGGCGAGTACTCGTCGGATAACCTCTGTGGCATCTACGGATGCGGTCGCTTTTCGGGTGAGCCGGAGTAAAGTTTCTTGCACTTCTAAGCTCCACGCTTCGTCGTCTCCATCGTTGTCGGTGTCGTCGAGGTCGCCACCGCTCCATCCGTTGCCGCCCCCGCCATCACCGCCACCGCCATCGCCACCGCCACCGCTATCGCTAGCAGCGAAGGCCGGAATAGGAGGGGGGGGAGTTGGAGCAGGATGTCGTTGTCGTAGTCGTAGTCGACGTTGAAGCAGCTGTTGTGGTTGCTGTCGCTGCTGGTGCTTCCGCTGGTGCTGATTACCTCTTGCTTCGAACAGCCCAAGCCGAACCCGATCCACCCCCTTTTTCCTACCGTCCTTATTCAATACGTGCGCGCTCCGCTTCACGCCTCCCAGGAACCCCCCCCTAACACTCCCCCCACCCTCTCCTCTCCCGCCCCCACCCCCGCCTCCCCCACCTCCACCACCCCCACCCCCACCACCACTCTCACCACCATCCCCCGTGTGGCCCACCCTTCGCACAAAAGAGTGTTGAAGCATCTGTTCGACAGTCGGACGCTTATCCGGATCCGCCACAAGAACGATTCGCAGAAAATCCAACAAACACGAAGACAAATTCTTCGCCGCCGGATGCGCCGCAACCATGTCAAACGCCGCTTCCGCGTGCCCCGCAGCCTCGAATTCGTTCGAGCAGTGCGGTATCGGGTTCTCCCCCAGCGCTGCAGAAGCCACGGTAAGGCCCGCCGACCAGAGGTCTGAGCTGGGTCGGTATGCCTTCGCGTTAAGCCGCTCCGGGGACATGAACCGTATGGTGCCGTGCATTTGATGTCCCGCGCCTTCGTCCTCGCTAACGGTGCTCCCAAAATCTGCGAGCTTTGCCCCCCCCGGACCTAGGAGCAGGTTTGCCGGCTTCACGTCTCGGTGGATGCATCGCCGGTCGTGGAGGTAGCGAAGCGCTTCGAGCATGTCCCGGCACACTCGAGATAGCCACGCTTCTGGCGGTGGTCTCCTCTGCCCTTTCCTTAACCCTTCTCGCACACCACCGCCACTGCCAACACCGCCACCACCACCGCCATCTCCACCACCGCTATCGTTAGCACTACCGCTACCGCCACCGTTACGGTGAGCGCTGCAGCTGCTGCCGCCCACCCCTTTCCCGCCTTCCTCCTCTATCCACCTGGCCAAGTCCACTCCCGGAATGTGTTCCAGCACGATGCTAACCCGGGGTCGACCACCGACATCTTGTGACACAAAGGACCCGAAATATCGCGGCATGTACGGACAAGGTCCAGACCGCACCGCCGCAACAGCCCCCCCACCGTGAAAACCGCCGCTGACACTCCCACCACCACCACCACCACTACTGCTCTTGCGAGATGATCGACCACACCCGCTAACTGCCACGACGTCAGCAGAAGCAGAAGTGTAGGAGAAGGGTGTTCGAGACCCTGGGGTCCTTCTACCCCCCCTGCCTCCCTTCATCAGGAGGGGGATGAGGGGCTGTAATTGGGGGTGTAAAACTCGCAGCTCGTGCCGGAGTATCGCGCTCTGCTTAGAATCGCACACGATCATTTCCTTTACCGCGACTACTCGCAGGGTATCAACGTCGACTACTTTCCAGACTGTGCTCGTTGAGCCTGGGGGCAGGAAGGGGGTGAGGAGGGGGGGAGGCGGGGGGGACGCAGGGGAGGAGGGCGGGAAGGAGGGAGGGAGGGAGGGGGGGAGAAAGGGAAGGAGAGAGGGAGAGAGCGAGGGAGGGCCACAGAAGTGTGTGTTAGAAAGGAAACGAGAAAACAACTCCGCGGCAGGCGTGGGTTGGGTTGGGTTGGGTTGGGTTGGGTTGGGTTGGGGTGGGGTGGGGTGGGTGAGAGGGGTCTCGCAACAGGTTTGTCGGTTTCGATACACCCTACCGCTCTTCTCCCAGAACAAAATCCCAGAGCGAGATCGATCATGTGTCGCACCTGGTACCACACCTTCTATGAACAGTACTATCAGAAGCATTTCATATTATTAGTACTAACACGTAGACTATACATGGTAGTAGATGCACAGGATATACACTTAGCACTCCGTAGTACTTACAAGGGCTCCAGTTCGCGGGCGGCTGACGCCGCCCGCTACGCTCGTGCAAGAAAGAATGCAACTAAACGAGAAGGGAGCAGAAAGAAGAGGCCCATAATTTGGTGCAACTAGCGATTTGATGATGCCAAAAGCTACTTGTTGTGCAGGGCTGATTGCTCTGTCTGTGCTGTGATATATGCCTGTTGGCGATAACACTTTCTGCTCGGCAGAACGGGTGTAATTTGCGGGGGGGGACGCATGAAGACGACCGAAAGAGGACAATCGAAAAGAGAAAGCAAAGACGAGCACACACGTATATACCGGTAGCTGTTACCTGGTCCTTAGCATGATACCTCGTACTCATATGTTCGAAAGGAAGCAACACGCAGCACGGCACATCACCGCACCGCAGGGCAAGCCATGGCACAGCACGGCGCTGCGCTTCGCTACTGCGCTATAGCTGAGCTGAGCTGAGAGCTGGGAGTGCATTTTATGTTATTCAACAATGATGTACGTACAAACCTGCTGTAGTAGTACCGGTACCGGGTATGATAACTCGAATGATACCAGGCATTGTACGAAATACTAAGTACAGCACAGCACGGCACAGCACGGCACAGCACCGCACCGCATGGCAGGGCACGACATCGCACGGCGCTGTGCTGCTGAGCTACGCTGAGCCGATGAGCCAAGCTGAGCTAAGCTGGGATCTGATATGATACTTCGTTCAACTAACAAGAAAAAAATGAAAGAAGCCAAAGAAAAGCCGGACCGTTCCGCAAGCAATGGAAGGAGGCGGTGTTCAAGTGGGAGGTAGTGAGAAGCCAGGGATGTACCAACCGAGCTCGCTCAGGAAACCGCTCAGGAAAAAGATAAAAATAATTCAAGTGCAAGTAGATGCAACAAATACTTCGTATAAAAGCAGCACAGTTTGAGCACAGTAACAGTTTGTTACACGTTACAAGGTACAAACAAGTCAACCTCGATCATCAACCCCCGCGAACTTTTGGACGGGAGAAGCCATAACTACCTCATACTCGTAAGCTTTCTGACCAAACGGCAGCAACAGCAGCAGCAGCAGCAGCCGTCAAACAGCATCTACTACTGCTCGTTTTGGTATGTACGTATACACACGTACGTGCCAGATGGCACCACTACGACTGCCGACTGCAGACTAGCGACGGCCCCACCGTCAGAGGGTCGTGATTTTCCGTCTGTCTGGGACACGAATTGTTCTTACTGTTAGACTAGACTACGTACAGTACTAATTGCCATCAACGATACATCATACATACGTGCATTCACTAGTACTGCTCACATAAGTCTATACCTGGTACTGTATACTACAATACACGAAGCCTTCTGGCATGCATTCATTAAACATCGAACCTTTCCGAGACTCATGTACAACCGCGGGGATTTTTTTGTTAGAAATGCCGCCTTGCCGTTGCGGGAGTTCCTAGCCTCTGCCAAGTAAGTGACACGCACCTCGTATCTTACAACTCCGTGCATTGGCGCCCGACATCAAACAGCAGCACACCCTACCGGTAACCTATGATAGTACCTATGATAGCACCTTGCGTTGCTTCGCGTGGCTGACGTTTTCAACCATCAACTGCTGCTGCTGCTGCATTCGTCACCCTTTTTCATTATTACGGCGATGCAATTGCACCACCTTTTTCAGGGACACAAAATTACTGCCCAGTGCGGCCATTTTTGCAGCCATGCGTACGTCACAAAAACAAAAACAAAAAACAGTCCCAAAGGGTCAAAAGGTAGAAAGCAGCCAACCTCCTAAACCTATGATAGGTATAACACGGCGGAGGTTAGCATACACCCCTCCTCGGGGCGATTTTTCATTTACATATTAATAGACCGAATTTCTCCACAACCGGGAGGCCAAGGCGCAACATACGCGAATCGACGCGTCTACGGAGACAGATTGACAAAATTTTCCCAAAGCCATCGTTTCGGTCTAGTATTAGTATTAGTATTAGTATTAGTATTAGTATTAGTATTGGTATTAGTATTAGTATTAGTATTAGTACTAGTATTAGTAGTATTAGTATTAGTGTTAGTGTTAGTATTAGTATCAGTATTAGTATTAGTATTAGTATTAGTATTAGTACAAGTATTAGTATTAGTATCAGTATAAGTATTAATATCAGTATTGGTATTAGTAATAGTAGTATGTCTGCTGCTACGGCAGGTGTACCAGCCCAAACCGTCGGAAACAAATATGGCGATTGGCGGTGTTGACGGTCTAGTTTTGTCCCGCCAAGGCCTCTTTAGACGTAACATACTGTTTTTAGTACAGAGCTGTCGGTCTTTGACGGTTGTCCGTCAACAGTAAAAAAAGAGGGACGTCAACCGACATATTTCATCGAAAATGTCTTGTTTGGCAATTTTATGGTTTTTTGTACATATTATATTTTGTTGGCAGTACGTGATATATCAACAAGTGTCTTACACGGCAATGTTATGATTTTGTATAGTCTACATATTCTTACTATGTTGGCAATATAGTCTATGATGTTTTAACAACCAGAACAACTAGACCATGGGTTTTACGTACAAAAACTATTTTAACCACGCCAGCTGTGAGTTCGATAAATTAGAGGGTCGATACTCAACTTCGCACGCAGCGTGATACACTGGCCGCTCCTTTTCAAAGATTAATTTGCTCATCGGGGTGAACTTTCAGTTTACTAAAAAGTCAGGTTTAAAAAATATATAGACTATATAACACGTCAGCTGCGAGTTCGATAATACTCAAGGGTCGGTATTCATCTCTAAAAAAAAATATATCATCTCTGCAAGATGCATGATACACCGACCGGGCGTTCGTTGTTTCAGATGGAATATTTCAGCGGGGTGAACTTTTCAGTCTGCGATCAAATTCAAGGGTCGGTATTCATATTTGCAAGATGCGTGATACACCGACCGGGCGTTCGTCGTTACAGATGGATTATTTCAGCGGGGTAAACTTTTCAGTCTACTAAACTCAGTGTTTGAGTGGTTGAGTGAGACATAGAACTCGTCAGGTCAAGACCCTCGAAAAAAAACGGTGCACCTCTATGATGCCGTCGCATGCTTCCCCCCCCCCCCCCCCCCTCCCTAGTTTAGGAGAAAAATCGGCTCTGAACAAATGTCAGGAGACGGTCAATCAAGGGAAAATGTCCAGCGGTCAGGGTGTGAAGCCAAGCGTTCCACCCTAAAACCTAGCATTTTGACGTCAGTCAAGGTAACTTATGGGAAAATTGCCGTCGGTCAAGCGGTCGAAGTGCCGTCTCCTGACATGTTTGCCGTCCTGGAGGGTGCGTTACGTTGCGTGTCATGTGTATGGTCTAAAGACCTGCAACCCGCCACGTACATATAGTGTATAAATATAGTGTATAAATATAGTGTATAAATATAGCTGCAAGTTGTAAAAGGTAAATGAAACGGCCCATACTACTGCTCTTACTACTGCTCTTACTGCTTGCTGTGTATCCTTAGCGTGTTGCTACGCGGAGGGAGGCTGGCATTTCGGTCGCCCAGCTTGTGTTTTCGGAAAGAACGCCACCAAAACACAGTGCGGAGCCGTGCGACTGCCTCTGCCGACCTCGAAATCCCCCCAAGGGTTTAAATCGGGATTGGGGTTAGCTTAGGTCTAGCTAGGGTCGGGACATAATGTCTGAATAGACTAGACGTGCAAGATTGAAACTGCCACCCCCAACAGGTTGGCGTTAGGGATTATAGAGGCATAGGGGCAGGCTTAGGTCAGTATACAATATTTACATTGAACACCCTCAAGGCTTGACTTGAGGGTTAGGGTTAGGGTTAGGGTTAGGTCTGGGGTCAAGGTCAGCCAGTCAGTCTGGGCATCTGGGCATCTGGACCAACGTGCAAGCCTGCGGCACATAGGACATACCACATCCCTACTGATGATCTATATAATCTGTCTTCAGGTCAGGTCAGAAAAAAACCTGGTTTACATGACCTGCACGGCCTATAGCTCATGTTGCCGGTGGAGAGCTGGGTGATTTGTGTGATCTACTGTAGCACATGTTCCCTGGGTTGGACCTGCACTACACAGATCCTGCATAAAACACCATAACGGCAGATGGACCTAGATCATTTACATCGTCATCTGCCCCGTGTGCGCAAGCTTGAATTTGACCACCAACGACCTGCAGGCAGTTTTTTGCCGGACCGTCCTCATTTAGGGCGAGTCACACAGCACACAAGTTGTGCAACACCCTTGTATATATTCAAGAAAAAGAAAAATACACTCCAGCTGTGAGATCGAAGATTTCGTCGAAACTCATCTTCGCAAGCTGTGTGTGATCCTCCGATCGTGCGTGTTACTGGGTGTGTGTCCTCATTAAGGATACACGTCGGCGACTCCCCTTAGAACTACAGTGGTGTAGCTTGTACCAGGGTCAACAGGGTGATGCTACGAGATAATCAATCTGTGCGCGGAAACCATAAAACCCGTTTTTGAGTGGGACACATATGACAGCTGTTGAGGGAATGCATCAGCTTATCAAGTATATACCCCGATTCCCCGTCTAGCGATGAACTCGAGAATCACAAAATCACGAATTATCTGGCCCAGTGAGCGACTGCTGTCCAGTTGTAACGCTACAGGTCTGTCTGTCTGTTGGCGTGTCCTATTACAGCACTAGGTGCTATCAGCCTGCTAGCACCGTCCCGTGCGGTAACCACTTGGTATCTCCACAAGCGCGATCAACCAAACAATGCCAGCTGCTGCTGCCAAAGTAAGCTACGTACGTACTCCGCCAAAAAAAACTATAAACCATAACGCCGAATTCTCTCTATGAACAACAAAGAACATATTATTTTTATCGGCTCCCGATTCCTATCCTAATCCTATCCTAATCCTATCCTAATAATATTTCTCTTGTTGAGTACATCGGGTAAGTCGTATAACCGTTGACGGGATTGTATCCATGTACTGTAGCAAGATACCATACTACTAGTGCTGCAGATCACGCTCACTCCCCTCACTCCTACGGTAACGGTGTGCTCTCGAGTATACCTGGTATACAGCAGTATGCGCATCATGGGTCTAAAAAAAAGAACACTCCCTCTCGACAGGGGCAAGACAAAAAAAAACACACCCCACACCCTCCCTGTATACCGGGAAAAAAAAGCAACCACGATGAAACAGCCTCTCGACAGGGGCGAAACAAAAAAAAACACACCCCACACCCTCCCTGTATACCGGGAAAAAAAAGCAACCACGATGAAACCAGTACACAACTACTACTACGTCGTTTTGCTTGATCCGTCGTTTCTTCCCATAAACACAGGCAGTGGTTCCCCTTTTGGTCGCAAATCGTCTGGTGTGCTGGCGTGCATCTTTTTTTGCCTACGTGTTCATTGCCGTTCATTGCATGGCCTAACCACCTTGCTGCATTTGCAATGTGTACCTCTGTCTTGTAGATCTGTCTTGTAGCTTGTAACCACAGAGCTCGACTCTCGAGGAGGCATCGGCATGCATGCTGGTTGCGCTGGATGTAGATTGGTGGAAATACCAGTTTGACGTGAAAAACGACACAAAGAGTGGTTTCTAAAAACAGTTGCGGAAATTAGTATGATAATATGATAATACATACTCCAGTACAACGCGACCACGTGGGCGATATATAAATTACGACCCCGGGGGAAAATTACAAGACATCCCCGGGTCTCAGGCGTTGCGTTTCGGGTTGGGGTTCGGGTCTGATATATAGGTTTAATAGGTCTAGGGCTACGTATAGGTTTACGGTCAAGTCTAGGTGCCGGTCCCGAAGGCTGCAAGAGCTGCAGCGACGTGACTTGACGGGTCTAACATAATACAGTTGCACCCCACAACGTACTACACCATCCCAGCACGTGGACACTAACATGACAGGTACACACTAGGGACCAGACACCTCTATTAACAAGGCAGTCCAAAGCAGTAAACATCAGGCACGAGTAGTAACCCCGGTAACCCCGTATCACGGAAAAAAGGCAGCAGTGCAAAAGAAGGCCAGCGGTACGAGGGGCTTGTGATAGAGTACAGGCTGAACAAAATGGGCACATGTCACGTGCGACAGATTAACCGGGTGAACAAAATAAGAATTTTATATCGTGATCTTTGCAGTTTGCGACCACGCAACGGAAGGAACTTACGTACGGGTATCTTATTGGCCTATGAGCATCCCATTTGTTGAGACTTCAGAGGAGGAAAAATAAACTAAACGCCAAACAGCGGGAAAAAAAAAAAGAAAAAAAAAGGAAAAATAGAAAACGGTTACAACATCGGCCAAGCGGAGAAGCCCGCGCTACTCGGGCAAGAGATGTCTTCGAAATTTAGAGTTTTAAGTGCAACCGAGTAAGGAGCTACGGCGACACGCGCTCAGCATGGTCATGCTTGAACATTGAATAAACTAATGCAGGCGCAATTCGACGCGAGTCGACGAGGGAAGAAAATGCTGTTTTTTCTGGCGATAAAAATGAAGGCGTTATTATACTGTAGTGGGGAGGGGAGAGGAGGGCCCGCTATGTGACCCCGGATCTGAGTTACTACTGGGAGGGAGGGCGAGAGTAGTGCGGGGATAATAGATGGGATTATGAAAAAAAAAAGAGAGAAAAAGAAAAAACGTAAAGGCGCAGGCTCTTGTCTCGTGCCGGACGGTTGACAACAATGTCGCACTCACTCGCGCATTCTTTTTTAGCGTTGCTACTCTTTTGGCTTAAAACAATACACAAAACACGAAAAAAAAACAGTGCAGGCAGGAGCTACGGTAGTACACTTAGTTGTGGCTGACTACACTAACAGTAAGTCGACGATTAGTTATTTGTTGGCCAAGTGATACATTGTGTTATTATACAGTATTATAGAGTTAGTAGTGTAAAACAGGGAGGTACAGTTATTATTAGTTGGGTGGCAGAGTAAAATAAAAGCCAACTAACCGACGACACGAATTTTCAGAGTTCTCGACTTGTGCACCCATGGTAATTTGTTTGCGTGACAGGGCAAAAACAAAGCCAGCTAACTGAATTAAAGTCAATACTATCTCCTGCCCAAACAAAAGTCCGTACATCGCAAACATCGCGAACAATTTTCTCCAAAACAAGAAGGGGGCACACCCTAAATCAAAAGGTATTTCCATATCTGTCATACCCCATGATAAAACACGCACGGTAACACCCTCCCAGGGCCAATTGTCGAGCTGTTTCTCCCAAACAATGTAATCTGCACACAACGACGATGGTGCCTTTGGAAAAGGCCTCATGTCGCCATATCCACACCGCTCGGTGTCCCCCCCCCGCCCTCCCTCCATTGTCGACAAATCAGCTTGGATTTTCCACCACAGGCATATGATATTTTGCGTACTTAAATAACACCCCAACGTCTATGCATGAAACGAGTATACCCCCTCCCCCTAATCGTCTAGCAAATCAGCTTGGAAATTCCACCGGAGGGGTTTGCTATTTTTTTGCGTGTTTAGACAATGCTTCCCCCCGGACTGAATTTCGGAGCGGATTTTCTTCAAAACAAGGGGAGGGCGTACTCAGTTTGTGCATGGCCGTAGTCGTATGACCATAGTGGTGTGACCCTCGCATCTCTACTATGTAGGGACGGAGCATTGTCGGATTTTCACCAACCAGGCAGACATTGCTCGCACCAAGCGCGAAGCGCCGTGAGGTGCTCGGCGAGTCGCATGAAGGGTGAACTGCATCCTTCCAAGAACCGCTCGTGAGATGGGCTTCGGCACCTTGTGCCTACTTTCTAGTATATCGATGGCAGTGCTAAAGACTTACTTTGTTTTTTGGTGTGGCCACTCCAGAGACAACAATGGGTATTAATTACCATGTAACTGCCTCGTGGGTGCCTTACCATATTCACATTACGTGATGCGATCATTCGATCATTCCCTTTGTGCGGGGTTAGGGTTCTCCACCCCGCACAATATGATCAAACTCGATAACCATCATGGTAAACGCAAAAAAAAAAAAACGGTACCCTGGTTGTCTAGCTCACGCAGTGATTGGCATTTTTTACAGCGCCGTTGCCAACCAACGCCAACCCCAATATACATATAATGTTTTACTCAACCGAGGGCAACCACTTCCCCCCTCCCCCCCCAACGCCCCCTCATTCCCCACCACCCGCACCATCGCGTAGACCTAGCACTACGCGTATAGCAACCCCTTAAGAGGTGTACATTTATGCGACCTAAAACTGTTGGAAATCCCCCCTCCCCCCTCCCCCTTCGAACAAGTCCGCCCCCTCCTCACCGGTTGATGACTTACAGGATATACATGATAAACTGATACATTCCTTCCACAACCGTCACATTTGTCCCCGTAAAGGATTGATAGTTTCCGCGCACGGATTGAGTTGCCCCCCCCCCCCCCCCCCGGCCTCCCGCGCTCCCTCTTGTTCAAACCCCGGCCCCCACGCCTTCAAAATCTCCGCCCTCCCCGTACCGGTTACAAGTATACCTGGTACGACTTACAGGATTCACTTGATAAGCTGATGCATTTCCTTCCACAGCTGTCAGATTTTGTCCCCCGCAAAAACGGGTTTTATAGTTTCCGCGCACAGATTGATTAACATCACCCTGTTGACCCTGGTACAAACTACACTGCTTTTTTCTAAGGGGAGTCGCCGACCTATATCCTTAATGAGGACACACCCAGCAATCTGCGCGATCGGAGTATCACACACAGGTTGCAAAGATGAGTTTCGACGAAATCTTCGATCTCACAGCTGGAGTGCATTTTTGTTTTTATAATATATTACAAGGGGGTGGGAACACACAGCGAGAACGATGTCGCTAAAATATCTCGTCGAAATGTTTCCATGCACACGTCTCTCGCCGCTTGCACCCCCCTCCCCCCCCCCCGGTGTTCAGAAACTCAGCTTGGGAACTCCACCGAAGCGGTGCGCTATTTTTCAGGCTACGAGATCTGTGCATAGGCGCGTGTCTCGGGGTTTTCACTGCCCCCATGTTGGGAAAACCACCTTGGGAATTGTACCGAAGGCACGCGCCATGTCGGGTGAAATACGGTACAGTACTATTAATACAACATTAGAGCAGCTGTACTATTAATAGATACGGTACTATTAATAGATACGGTACTATTAATAGAGCAGCTGTACTATTAATAGAGCAGCTGGAAGAGGGGGCTGTAACACCTGGCTGTCATATCATATGACATATCATATCTCGTACTGCTGTACGTACCGGCATGCATACGTTTGTTGAGGCCACCAAAAAAGCAGACGGGCAGACAGGGGATGAAAAGACCATGTGGGTGCTGAAAAAAGAAAATAGCTGCGCGAAACAATAACTCTTACTTTGAGAGAGACTCCAAAATAAATATCGTACTGCTGTACGTAGACGTACCGGTTTATATACAGCAGTGCCCTGGTATGATATACAGCAGTAGTAGTGCGTACAATGGCAACTACCAGTATGAACAGTAGTAGAATTAATAGTAACCCGGTACTGCATTAATAGTAGGGAGCGGAGAAAAGCAGTAACAAACGACAGAACATGAGACACACCCGGCAGACAACAACATTGGATACTGGTTTATTAATAGCACTATTAATAGCACTATTAATACAGTAGCACTATTAATAGCACTATGCTGCAAAGGCCGTTAGAGTACACACCAGTACCAACCAGTACAAGTCATTTCGGGTTTTGATACTCCAGGTACAGGCAGGTACCTGGTACCCAATACTTTACAGCTGCAAGTATTCCAGGTACTGGCAGGTACTCAGTACTTTTCAGCTCAAGGTACCTGGCAGGTAGGCTTCAAGTACTTTAGGTACTGGTAGGTACTCAAGTCATTTTCAGATCCAAGTACTCCAGGTATTGCTAGGTACTCAAGCCATTTTCAGCTTGAATCACCACACAGTCACTGGCAGGTATTACAGTATTAGTAAGTCATTTTCAGCTTGAAGTACCAGGTACTGGCAAGTACTCAGTCATTATCTGCTTCAAGCACCGGTACTCAAGGTACTGGTACTCCAGGCACTGAGTCATTCAAAAATACCAGTTTCACTGGTACTGGCCGGTCATTGACTCAGTACCTTTGACTTGGCACTGGTGCTCTGAAGACCTTTGCTATGCTGCACGGCATGAAAAGGGTGGACACAAGACACGATGGCGTAATGCGTATTATGCCGGCCCTGTAGGATTCCCTCCATAGTGCCGGTTGTGCAGTGCCGGTTGCCCGATAGTGCCTGTGACTTCGCTTGGGGCACATGGGAACAACCAGTAGTGGCAGTGTGCGGATTAGTGCCGGTTGCCGCTATAGTGCCTGTATTACCCTCTATAGTGCACATACCGGCACTGCAAAGGGACCATTACTGCTGCAAGTAACAGGACGGTGTGATGGTGAGATGGGATACCATGGACCATGACGGTATTTAAGAAAAACCTGACAGCTCCATGAGATGGGATAAACCACCATGCTTGCCAACGGCCCTCGGCCCGAGGACGCACGGCATGATCATCGGCATGATCCACGGAACACTAAGTCTTCTGATGACCATTCATATAGCATAATATAGCCACTCGTCACCCATGCAGCCATGCACAATCTCAAACACAATTTCAATCAACTGGATCGCTGGATTCAAAATATTATAAAAATTAAAATACACTCCAGCTGTGAGATCGAAGATTTCGTCGAAACTCATCTTTGCAAGCTGTGTGTGATACTCCGATCGCGCGCATTACGAGTTGTGTGTCCTCATTAAGGATATAGGTCGGCGACTCCCCTTACAGCTACAGTGTAGCTATCAGGGTCAACAGGATGATTTTGGTCAGTCTGTGCGCGGAAACTATAAAACCCGTTTCTGAGGGGGACAAAATCTGACAGCTGTGAAGGCAAAGGGGGGGGCTGGTTTTGATCAAAAGCGAGCGGGTTTGGAGGGGGGCGGGGGGGGGGGGGGGGGGGGGGAAGGGGCAATTTGTGCATGTAAGCTATAAATCCTTTCGAGGGGATAAATCTGACGGTTTTGGCACCAGTATATTATTGGGGGCGGGGGGGGGGGCAGCTCGATATGTGCCTGGAAACTATACATTATTTCGAGGGGATAAATGTGACATTTTTGGAAATAATACATCAGTTTATCGTGTATATTCTGGGGTAAGTCGTACAATCAGTGAGTAAAGAGAGGGTGGAGTGTTCGAGGGGGTGGGGTTGGGATGGGTTGGGGGGGGAGGGTGGGGGGTGGGGGCGGGGGCGGGGGGCGGGGGGGGGGGGGGGGAAGGGTTTTAGGTGAGGGGTTTGTTATACGTGTGGTGCTAGGTCTAGGCGAAGGTGCGGGTGATGGGGAAGAAAGGGGCGTTCGAGGCGGGGGGGGGGGGGGACACAGCGGCATGGATGGCTCTCGAAAGATAATGAGGTGATATCCTGTGCGTGAAGTGTTTATTAATGTGGCGGATTTCGATATTTGGTGGGGCGTTTGAGTAAGGGAGAGCAAGAGGGGGGGGGGGGGGGGGAGATTTTTTAGGAGGTTTAGGTCACAAATAATATTCAAATACACTTCGGCTGTGAGATCAAAGATATGTATCAGCTTGTTATACGCGTGGTGCTAGGTCTAGGCGATCGTGCAGGTGGTCGGGAAAGAGGGGGCGTTGGAGGGGGGGGGGGGGGGGGGAAACACAGCGGCATGGATGGCTCTCGAAAGATAATGAGGTGATATCCTGTGCGTGAAGTGTTTGTTAATGTGGCGGATTTTGATATTTGGTGGGGCGTTTGAGTAAGGGAGAGCAAGAGGGGGGGGGGGGGATTTTTAGGAGGTTTAGGTCACAAATAACATTCAAATACACTTCGGCTGTGAGATCAAAGATATGTAGCAGCTTGTTATACGCGTGGTGCTAGGTCTAGGCGATCGTGTAGGTGGTCGAAAAAGAGGGGGCGTTGGAGGGGGGGGGGGGGGGGGGGGGGGGGGGAATAATTGAAACCTTCGTCATGGATGGTCAGAAAGATAATGACGTGGTATCAACTGCGTATAGGTGTTTATTACTCAGGCCGATTTTGATTGTGAGTGGGGCGTTTGGGCAGACTACGCGGAAGGGGAGGGGGGGGATCGGGGGACGGAGGGGCGGGGGGGGGGAAAGGGTTGGGGTTTGTTATGAAAAAGAGGTCAGTGGAGGGGGAGGGGAGGGGGGGGGGGGGGGGGGGGGGGCGGGACATTTCAATATGTGCGCGGAAACTATAAATTCTCAAAGGGGACAAACCTGACGATTGAAGCAATAAGACATCCCTTTATATCATCTGGCTTGTAATGTTTACTATTCTAGAAGGTTTGATGTTAGATGCAGCATGCAACCCAGTGTTTAAGTGTAGTAAATAACGTGTTAAATCTTCATAGTTTGTTGTTGTATGATACATCGATCGAAAGCTAGAATATTTTATAGAATATTTGTAGGTACCATTATTTTCTGACATCGCTATTATAAGAATGAGATACGTATTGTCAAATGCAACAGGCGAGGTGATGTGGTCATGCACTGTGTTTGTCACCATCATCATACAGTCACCATTATTATCGACATCGCTAATTATACGCAAGAGATACGTATTGCCAAATACAGCATGCGAGGTGATGTATGTGGCCATATGCTGTCTCCGTCATTGAGCATTAGAGGGAGGGATGCGAATCGACGCTTGGTATACATGTGCTCAATTACGTTACCTCATTAGTCATACTTGGTATACACGCGCTCAATCACGTTACCTCGTAAGTAATACTTCGCTTGGCATAGGTGGGGAGGCGATCATGCAGACGGTATGTACGAAATACCCTACGTGATGGGTTGGTAAGGTTGTTTACCGCAATTTTAACACATCTGCCTGTGCTTCCTTTTCCAAATTATTTTTGTCTCAAATAAATGTACGATTTCACGCCTATGATTTTACCTTGTCGATGTGGGGCTCTGCAGTCGTCAATTTTAAGTCAGAGATACGTCCTACAAATACATCAGGCGAGGTGGGTATGTGATGTCATATATGCGATGTCATCACTATTGATCGCGAGGGTGATTTTACTTCGTGAGGTAAATGGTACTGTGTTTCGTAGAGGTCGTCTCAGGAGGGTATGCGATGGGTCGGCAGTGTATCACGTCTGTTTGTGCTTCCTTTTCAACTTATTATTGTCTCAAATGTGCGATTTCACGTCCATGATTTTTACCGTGCCGCTGTGGGGCTCTGAGGTCGCCAATTCTAAGACAGAGATACATCTTACAAATACAGCAGTTGAGGTGGGCATGCAACGTCATATATATGCGATGTCACTACTATTGAAGGCGAGGGTGACTTCACTTCGTCAGGCATATGCTACTGCGTTTCGTAAAGGTTGTCTCACGTGGACATGCGATGTCACCACTATTGAACGCGAGGGTGACTTTACTTCGTTAGGCACATTCCACTGCGTTTGGAATAGTAGGGGTTGTCAGGCAATCATGTAAGCGGATGGAGGCACGAAATACCCTGCGTAATAGGTCGGTCGTGTGGTTTCCATGCCCATTTATTTCATACGACCTCCTCTTATGATACGCGTTCAAAGATTACAGCAGCACTACAGCAGTGGAGGCTACCCTTTTGTAAGAGTATAGACTATACCAATGACGAAAAAACTCCCCTTGGGCACAAAAAACATCAAGATCGGTGCTGCCGGAAGATGCACTAACAAAAACAACACAAAACCAAAACGCCAACTGCACCGCAAAATAAATACTACTGTGTAAATACTACTGCGGTACAGTAATTGGCATGCACTTTTGCGTCTTGCAAAATATGAAAGGAAGGACAGGAGGGGGCAGACTAGTCATTTCATGCATAGCGGCGTAGTCGTATACAATGTGACCATAGACCCGGGGGGGGATTCGGCGGCGCCTGAAACGTATTATTGTTAATACTATTTCGTTTATGATGAAAAATTAAAATACAATACAGCAGCGGTGACATCAAAGACTTCGTCGAAACTCATACTGCAAGCTGTGTGTGATACTCGTACTCCGATCGCCGATCGCGCGTGTTACTGGATATGTGTCCTCATTAAGGATATACGCCGGCGACTCCCGTTAGAAGTAGCTTGTACTACGAGTATTATTAGAGTCAACAGGTTGAATTAATCGATCTGTGCACGGAAGCTATAAAACCGTTTCTTGAGGAGGACAAAAATCTGACGGCGGTGCAACACACCAGTTTATTAGGGACATACTGCTGTAGTCGCATGACCGCATGACCAGTGAGGGGATATCATGGGATATCATACTTGTATAGTCTATATAGTTAGGGTACCTACCTGGTTGTATCATACCTGGTACTTCAGGTACACTTTTTTTTTTCTTCTCGTCCCTCATATCATTTTCGCACTTTTTTTTTTCATTTCCCTCCCTGTTAGTAGTAGTATAACTCAGATCCGGGGTCACAAAGCAGGCTCTTCCCCCTTCCCTTCACTACGGTATGCGCCTTCGCTTTTAGCGCGACAGGACCACTACAGCTGTACTATAGTCAGCCCTTTCTTCCCTCGTCGACGCAAATCGAATCACGCGAACACCGGCACATACTTACACTGCTTCAATCAAACGCCCGTTCATTCCATCCTCGAGAAAAAAAAAAAGCGGACGGGGTGGCGCGTCAAATATCAAAACCATGCAACACTATTAGCAATATAGTAATTTATTACCAGGTATTAATTAATAGTTAAACATAAAAACATGCGTGCCAACAACCACGTGAATCAATCACACCCACAGGTAACTTACCGCCGTGTCCGTAGAGGTAGGTGTACAACTACCGCAACTACTACTGTAGTACTGGTAAATCTCGTGACTATTCAAGGTCGATTCCATAAGTCAGAGCCCCCACCTCGAGGGACTTTTTCTTGCGCAAACTTTTTAGCACATAAAACAGATAGATCACGATCTAGACCATCTAACAATACGCACGACAGACCATATATTTCTTAAATAAAAATAGTTAAAGGACGTCAGCTGTGAGTTCGACGCAGATCACCTATCAATACGTAAGACATATATCACGATCTAGATAATATATAAATAATACGTACCTGGTGGAACAGATCACGACCTACACAGCAGTAGATCATATAGACACTACGATGTATTTGTCGTCGTGATGATATGTCATGTAGGGTCTTGAACTACACATCCAACCCGAGGAAACATGTCGTAGATCCTTCACATCGTTCACATCCTTCCCATCATCCCGCTCTTACCCGGCAACATGGTGTACCGCCCATGGACCTCATATAGACCAGTCAATGGCCTATTTGCATTTTGGCCAAGTCAAATATTTCGTTTTTTTTCGACACACTAGATACATTTCTAGGGTACTACTCGTATTAATATTAATAAACCACAGAGCTTGTATTATTTACATGTATACCTCGCAGGAAGCAGAATCACGGGTACTGGGGGAGTTGGATGAAGGTAATATGAGATTTTACCGGCATACCTATGGCTGTCGTTATTTTGTAATAGGAACTCGTGCAGCTCGTACTATTGCCAGCTTGCGTGCATTATTTTCGGTCGGCGGCGGGTGGATAATCCGGTTTCAGTGATTTTAACAGGCGTCCCTGCTATTTTTAGGCGCCGTGAAAATTATAAACTCGCTCGCATTCGCATACAGTCGTGGTCCCACTTTAGTGCGATCCACTTTTGTTCGGGGTCCCACTTTAGTGCTTTCCACTTTAGCTCGATGTCCCACTTCAGTACGGTGAACATTTCGCTTGTCACGACTTCGTCCCACTAGTGCGGTTGCCGCACTAAGGTGGGACCGGTTTTCATCTTGAGCGGTCTCCCTACTATGCACGCCTCCACGTCACTACGTACAGCAGTTCAGCACGGGCAGTAAAAGCACGGGGCGGGAGTAGTACCAGAACAACGTTGATACCACAGAGCCACGCTGGCTGTGGCTTGCAGCAGCACGTTATAGTACAACAGGGCCCTTCTGGGCTTGATCGCTTCATCCTTACATAAATCACTGTGGAGCTCTGATCCACGTTTGTGCGGTCTCCGCACTACTCAGATTGGCTGCAGTCTAAAACAATGCGATGCATCCCACTTTAGTACGGTGCCCTACAATAGTGCGGTACCACACTAAACCGGGATAGATCGGGGTCCCACTTTAGTGCGGTCGTTTTCGCTTGGCACGCCACCGACTGCAATAATTTGGGGCCACGACTACTATGCGTTATGTACGAAAAAGAGCGGTTTAATGTGAAGAACAGGCACAGACACGCACAACACGTACCCGAATAAAATACAACAATACAACACCGGCAGTTGTGAAGGAACCGATAAATCAAAGGGCACAGATGGAGAGCAAGGACGGAAGGGTTGGGGATCAGCAGGGGTCCCTCAATAAGGCGGTCTGAGTAATGCGGTATCCTGATATAAGGCGGTCAAAATTGATTGGCGCGACTGGGGAATGTCACTCAAAACATGGATTGAATAAGGCGGCCATCCCCTATAAGGCGGTCATATTGCTCTCGCACACAACACCACCGCCTTACCGGGGGACCCCTACTGTGCTACCTGGTAATACTTACTGTAGATTCGTATCATAAATACGGACTCGTGTGAGAGGGAAAAAAAAGGGAACATGAGCGATAGCAATTAACGTTGGATGTAGTGGGGTGCGCCTATATAAGGCGCTTTGAACAAGGCGGCCACTCGATACAGGGCGGTTGACATCGGCTGGCAGTCGACACGACTGTAAGTCAACTACAGCTGCCTGCACAAATAGGACGACCTCTCGATGTAAGGCGGCCAAATTCCCTTCGCACTATCGTACCGCCTTATATAGGCAAATGACTATAGAAGCATCTGGCACCCGAAGAAACGCCGTACAAGGTGGGGTATATATTTAAAAAATGAAAAAATACACTTGAGCTGTGTGTGTGATGATGTGTGATGTGTGATGATGAGATCGACCAAAAAGGATTTCTGATTAAAACTCAGCTTTGCAAGCTGCGTGTGATTCCTCGATCGCGCGTGTTACGAGGTGTGTACACGTGTGTATACCCTCGTGAAGGATACAGATCGGTGACTTCCCTGCAAATGCAAGGGTCAACAGGACTAAGACATTCGACCTTGTTCTGCGCACGGAAACTATATAACCCGCATGGAGGGGGACAAAATATGTACGATGGACAGCAAGGCAAGAAATTGTGCAGACGACACGCTCCTATCCCCTCTTCTTGTTTTTAACTAAGTTATACTTGTAGCATCAACTTGGGGTCATGCTGTACTGCTGTCTACACGCTGAATCACACTACAGCAGTAGTGTGCAGAGACGGCCGATGAGAACGAAACTCTGTACCACGTATACTGCGACAATAAAAAATGCTGCTGCGCTAACAGAGATCAGAAACCAGATACCAGGTAATATATTCTGTAACACTAATTTCGGTCGCGATGTGGACAAGCTTCCCCCTTCCCCCGTTTCGCCGACATCTTGCAGCTCAGAAAAAGTCTCACCCACACACAGAGGGGAGAGGGGGGGGGGAGGCAAGGGGAAAGGGGGGGGTGGGGGAAGAACGTACGTGTATCTCAAAAGGATTAATACGAAATATAAGTACTCTGGAGTTTCTTCAAGCCAGTCATCCATGCACCCGCCATGCCCCCACCCTTGCCCACGGCTATGCGTGTGTTATCTTCACATTTACCGTTCTTTCTACCCAACCACATCAGTACGCAGTACACCCAGTTTCCGTGCTGATTCTACAACCTGGAGAAACGACTACTCACTATTAATAGCTAACCACGACCACAATAAGGAACACCGCACAAGGGTATGGGGGCAGGGGGGGGGACAGGAGGAGTAGAAGGGAAACCGCGGTAGATGAAAGTAGGAAGGAGACCGCAGACAGGGTAGCAAGGTACCAGGCCGACTAGTAGGTGGAACCTTTCTATCTATGCCACTCGTACCGCCAACTGCTGCGGCTGCTCGGAATGTGATGTCTTGGTACTTTGATTTTCCCGTGAGTTTATTTATTTTCTTTCTTTTTTTTTTCTTTCCCCTTCTTATCCTTATGAAGGGAGTCTTGCATGGTGGGTAGGTGACGAGCCTGTTTTATTTGGCCCTCCCAGTCTTCCTTCTTTTACTTGTTTCTTTTTTCCGGGGTATTTTTCCCCTTTCTTTCCCCCTTGCATGTCCATTTTGGCTCATGCTCGGGGTATGTTTCTATCTCCCGTGCTTTGGCTCCCCTTTTTATTTATTTATTTATTTATTTATTTATTTTGTCTTGGTTTCTTTCGTTGTTTCTCTCTTTTACAAGGTATTTTGGTTTAATGAGAAGAACACAAAGGGGGGAGGGGGGGAAACAGGAGGAGTAGAAGGAAAGCCGTCCAAGGGAATGGGGGCAGGGGGGGCAGCAGGAGGAATAGAAGGGAGACCGCGGTGGACGAAGGCAGGAAGGAGATGGCAGACAGGGTAGCAAGGTACCAGGCCGACTAGTAGGTACATAGCACTTCTCGTCTTTTTCTGGGGTATTTTTTTCCCCTTTGTTCCCTCCTTGCGTGTCCAGGTTTTTGGCTCGTGTTCGGATTATCTTAAATAAATTTTGGTTTTACTTTACTTTATTTTATTTCATTTTATTATGTTTCTTTTCCGAGCTTTGGCTCTCCTTTCCGGTTGGGTTGTTTCTTCGATTTCCCCTTCGTTTTGTTTGTTTCATTTTTTGTTTTATTTTTTATCTTTGTTTTATTTGTTTTCTTATCTTGTTTATTTCGTATTTCTCTCTTCCAATGTATTTCTGTTGCTGACGTATGTATGTTGTGCCTGTCGTACCCAGTACTAGGGCATGACATTGCGTTGTCGAATGCATTACGATGCATTATCTCTGTGTCGTGGCTTGTGACCACAGAGCTGATCTTTCTAGGGTGAAGAATCAGTACGGACACTGGGTGTGCTGGATGTCGACGAGTAGAAGAACGGTTTAATGTGAAGAACACACACACACACACAATCGAATCGTACGTACAAAATAAACCAACCTACTGCATGCTATTCATACAGATGGCGCATACAAAGTGAAACACCATTATATCAATGCAGCAGTCAGAGATGGGGCCATGATGTCTTCACCTACCTTGTACAAAACATTTCGGTTTTTCACACTGTTATACGAAGTATAATGGTACTGCTGTAACTTTTTTTTTCTTCTCCGGCGGATGAGGAAAAATGAAGCTTAAGCTCACCACACTTCCACGTATTTTCATACACGTCGTGCGTCGATTTAACGCAATTGGCTTCGCAACCCAGCGCTAGCTGGCGTGCCCTTCGGTTCCCACTATAGCGATAGCGATAGCGTCAGCTGTCCTTATCGGCGGGTACTGGAACATACCCTCGTAGGTCATAATAGCCCGTACCAGGTATAATCATAGGTCTTCATGTCCTCACACGAACGCCTTTGCAACTGGAAACCCATTTTTTTTCAATATACTTGAAATTAGTATCAAGAGGTTTTTAGGGGGCTCTAAGTAACGGGGTTCAAGAGTTCCATCAGTCTTTCATTGTTTTATTATTGACTTGCATCGTTTTATTTTTTCCGTTTCTTCCCTTCTAGTTGAAAATAGTCCGGGGTGTACTGGCTTGCATAGTCTCTTTGCCCGCGTCCATAATGCGGTTCGTTGCACGGCCAAATCACCTTGCCGTATTTGCAATGTGCATCTCTGTCTCGTACTTTGTGACCACAGAGTTCGTCTCTCTATGATAGTAGGCATCGGCACGGACACTGGCTGTGCTGGATGTAGATGGGTGGAATATAATATCAGTAGAACACATACTTGTACAGACTGCTGCGCTGTACGGGTAGTGAACACCCAGTCAGTGCCCATGCTCAATCTTTACTTACCACCTGTCTAGTCTAGAAGAGCTCTATCATGCGAATAGGTCGTACAACAACCTCTGTGGCCACAACCAATGTATACCGGCACAACAGCAGAACAGTCGGTGTGTGTTCGTCACATTTTTTTCTCATCATAACTCTTACGCCACTCTTACGCAAGAAAAAGTCCCTACGAGCACGAACACGAGGGAGTCGTATGCACTCGGGAGGATTCGAACGCGCATAATTGACTTCAGTAGGCACGAGATTCACCTGGTACTCCACAGGGGACTCCTGAAATGATGATGCTTTCGTAGCACCCCTGTCGTTCGTTTTGTTATATTTTATTTTATTTGTTACGACGGTCTGGGTTGGTTTGTTGTGTTCTCGTACCCGGTACGCTAGCATATCACTTGCTTTACCTTGATTATAGCGATAGCCTGTCTCACAAACATTATGTGACCACATAATAATAATTTGTATCTCTCTAGGAGGGAGAATCAGTACGGACACTCGGTCTACTGAAGTCGATGGGTCGAAATAACGATTTCATGGGCGGACAACATACACACTTTTGGCCTGCCAATTTGAAAAAGTCTCTAGGGGGGGTCCAACCAACGACAGATATCGACCTCAATAGTTACGCGGATTACGTATTGAACCAGCGGGGACGCCGGCATGAAGCCGGTGCTTCTGTCCATCGACATAGGACATCCAGCACACTACCACCAATAATGAAGTTATTTAACGGACCAAGAATTGAACACAAATGAAAAGTCAAAATGGTCACGTTCGACAAATGGTCAAAATCAAATGTCCAAAAAGGCGGCCGCATCCATTAGTCCGCCTTTTGCTATTAATATTAAACCAACCATGAATATTAATCGTTCTGGGACACAAAGGGGGTTTTGGTGATCATGAAAATGATCAATTCTCGTATTTTTCACCGGACAGACCGGTCTGTTCAGCCCGGGGATGAAAAAAAGACAACCCCGAACTTGAACGCAGGGCGTTGTATAGCACAGCCACGCACGCACACACGAACACCTGGCAACACCCCCGGACTAGGCCTACAGGGGCACGCCGGTAAGCGCATGCGGCCTGCACGTCGCCTGGGGTCCTCAGCTGTGAGATCTTACGCCTTCCCAAGCCCGCGGCTGTCTGGGGCGTTATCAGAGAAGTACAGAAGTACGCTATTCCCGCAGGGCACTTCGACTCTGATTTAGTGATCATTTTTCGTGATCATTTTCACATACTGAATTTTGACGGCTATCAGGGCGTGGGACCACCCGACCAGGGTGAAAACTGCATCGAGCGAACAATAGCGGTGATGTTCTGAGGGCCGAGGGACCTTTCTAGTGTAAGGGCAGACGTCCCCAGCGTGTTACCGGGAGGCGACACGGTCGCGGTGCGAGTTTAGCTGAGGGCTGCACTTCTACACACGAAGTCTCTTTTTGGGCTAAGAAACGCACCGCGTCCGCTGTGCGGACCCAACTTTTTTGTGTGACAGTCTCGGCGCGCGCGCGGGCTGCTCGACTAGCGGGCTGCGAAGAGCCTAGTCCCAGAGGGGTTAGCGAGGGTTAGGCACTGACTGGTAGCCTCTGTCAGTAGCCTCAGTCAGTAGGTATAACGCTGCCTTCGAAAGCAACCAGTACACACACCGGACTATAGCAGCTGGATTATAGCAGTACCTGGTATACTGGATTCTGGCCCGCCAAGAACAAAGATGTCGGTTGACAGCGAGCTGACTAGCGGTCGAGCTGTCGAGGCTGTCTGTCGAGGGGTTTGGGGCTGTCTCGACAAACCATCCCCTATCCCCGGGTGGGATAACGCCTTCATATATCTGTTAAAACCCCTCATGCATGTATGTTCCTAGATGAAATAATGGTGAGTCGACTCAATCGAGTGAGTAGTTGACTGCTGTGCCGTGCAATTGATTGATACCATACACTTTGTATGTTGCACGTCCACGAGTGAGTCCCCGATGCTGCCTCCTACATCCTACATCTGGTCGTCTACGTGCGTGCGCGCTTCGCGTTTCGGGTCTTTTGTTCGGCATAGGATCATCGTCCTGGACCTCGTGCGAGAAAAATATCGATGGCTTCAGTGTTTTTACCAGGCGATTTTCCAAAATAGGGGATGTTGATTAAACATGCCCTGTTTTTCGACTGTCGAGGCTGTCTGTCGAGGGATTTTCTACTTGACAGTCGGACGAGGGGCCAAAAGTCTGTCAATCGACATCTTGGCCCAAGAACGATTTGATGGGGTTTCCATAATATCACGGGACGTGTTTCTTGGACGCACGTACGTACGATCAAACTTGCTGGCAGCATCTACTGGCAGGCTTAATCAGTAGATAGCTACTGGCAGTTTTTACTACTGCCAGCAGACATTGACTGTGCCAGTGCCGCACCCTAAATGAACGGTCTAGTTTAGGCTCGTCAAGACCTCTTCCACATATAAAACCCTGTCAAACCACACCGACGATTTTGGGGAGAGATTGAACGTTGAACGACATTACTGCTCATTCATGTGGGATTTCTTTTCCATGGACTAACATAATACCAGGACGAGTAGACTACTGTACGAGTAAAAGGGTCCCTTTATCTTCGTATTGTCGTACTGACCCTAACCCTAACCCAATAGTATAGTAAAATATAATAGTTTACCCCCCGGTATGAATCCAGTACTAGTCTAGTCGTGGTCCAACACTAATGCGGTCCCTGGCCATACGACGATACCCGCACTAGAGTGGGACCCCTATCCCTGGGTGGCACAGAACAGCTGTACTCTATGGTGTTTCAACGATGGTAACCAACGAACGAACGGACAGACGGCGGCGGGGGTGGTGGGGGGTGGCGGTGCCCGTTTGGCGAGTGAGTGACGGATGAATCGAGTGTTGTTATTGTTGCTGCTGCCGCTGCTGCTGCTGCTGCTGCTGCTGCTGCTGCTGCTGCTGCTGCTGCTGCTGTTATTGCTGACGCGGCTGCTGCTCTTATGACTGTTGTTATCACCGGTAGATATCAAGGCTGCTGCTGCTACTGCTGCTTGCTGCTGCCGCTATGTACATACTCGTTGGCGTTATTGCTGCTGCTACGGCTGTCATTGCTGCTGCCATAAAGGCTGATATTGCTGCTGCTCCTATTATGCTGCTGCTTTTATGGTTACTGCTGCTGCTTCTACTATTAATACTATTGCAGCCATAACACTACCATGTATATCGGTTGGCTGTTACTGCTGCTTGCTGCTGCTGATGCTGCTGCTATTATATGGCTGATCTTGTTGCTGCTGCCATCGCTGGTACTGCTCTTGCTATGGTTGCTGCTATAAATATTAGCATACACCAGGTACCAGGTAGGAGAAAATATATCGCACGTGACATTTCCGCCAGCGCTGCGTTTTCAAGAACATGTCAAGAGTTATTCTGGTGCCGATCTATTGCTGAAATGTTTTTGTTCCAGTCGGTTAGTCTCGGTCAATCACACATAAGTAGGAGCAGCAGTAGCAACATTAATAGCAGTAACAACAGCAGAGTAGCAATACCATTAGCACTGGCAACTGCAAGAACAGCAGCAGCAGCAGTAGCAGCAGCGGCCAAGATGAAAACAATCGATCGGAATGAGAAAAAAAAATCACCCATGGGGGGCATACAAAACTCGGTTCGAAAGTCCTGTAATGCAGGTTGCTTCGCCGTCTCGTCTGCATTCGTTCGAGTATTCCTGCCAGCGAAATTGACCGTGGCGCTCCAACACGCCAACAGACCAGACCGGGCAGGAGCGGCATCAAGAGTTTGTTCGATCTTCTAATTGTCTACACAAAAGTATAGACTACCCGGTCAAACCCTAACCCCAACTCATTGCATGGTTATATCTCCATCCCCGGTATTATACGCTATTTGCGATTCATAAGTAATGCTACCGGTACTCGTATCTGTGTCGTAAGTTTGTGTCCACAGAATCCTGTATCTCGCATGTATGTATATTGCGAATAATCGAAACGGACTTCTATGAATGCACTGATAGGTAATTGCTGGTAGGGTGTTTTGCCATTTCCAATTCATGTCGGGTTAGAAAATACGGAGTATGTAAAGACATTTGCGCTGCCGGAGTAGTAACGGCGACCGCCGGTAGGGACAGCTAACACAGGAAGTGAAGGACACGCCAGAAAACCAGCTGGATTGCGAATGCAATTGAATTAAATTGACACACGACGTGTATGAAAAGACGTGGGAAGTGTGGTGAGCTTAGGCCATTTCCTACAGTCGGATGTGTCCGTCGAAAAAGGCCTTTTTCGACTCAAGCCCAAATCGGGCTTTCTTACGCACTCAACTTTTTCAGTCGAAAAATGTTTACACGTGTTTTTTTATCCATCGCATCGCTCATCCCACCACCCCCACACGCCCACACACCAGTACCAGGTACAACACAGCAGTATCATTTTTTTCTTTTCTTTTCTCACACATTTACTTTTCAGAGTCTGGACAAGCCATGGTCACAGGTGTCGTCCCGTCTTCCCCCCGGTTCTTGCCTTCAATTTTTATCGCGCATAGGGTTTAGCAATCCCACTGCTCGTCGATTTTTCATCGAGTGTTGCTCACTCACGCTCTCGCGCTTTCCGCAAGTCAATTTGTGCACAAGAATAAAAAATTCCCACGAATTTATACGAGTATGCACTTGGGGGGATTCGAACTCACGAAACTGACCTATACCAGGCTCGAGGATAATCTGATACGCCACCGGGGCGACCGGCAAATCATACGAGGCGCTGACGGTGGCTTGGCTATCATTGCTGTTGCTTCTCGCCGCAAGTCAGCGTGGGACATTCCTAGCTCTGCTCGCCAGCAGCGTGTATCACACGGCGGCAGCTAAGCGCGGTATCGATCCCATTTTGCCAACAACGGCTACGCCTGCTGTAGCTTTGGCGGCTCTCGGCTGAGTGCAACTCCACGAACGTACCTCAGGCGGCTTTCGGCCAAGCCCAAAGCCACCAAATGAGACGAGGGCTCGTCGAGCGCGAGCACACGTTGCTCGCGGAGAACGCGCGAAGCAGAGCTGCCAACCCATTTTCGACTGCCATCCGGCAGTACTTCCTCAGACGAACCGCCTCTAGGAAGAACGCGAAAACTATAAAATCGACTCGACTGACGATAAGAAGAAGGACCAGAAGAACCCAGTCGAAAAAAAGATAGTCGAAAAGGGCCGTTTTCGACTGGCGGAATCCGACTGTGTAAGAAATGCCCTTAAGCGTTATGTTTCTCCATCCGCCGGAGAATAAAAACAAACAAAAAAGCAAAAACATACTCGTAGAAACCTACAAATGTCAACACAACCCAAGGCCAACCAACCCACAAACATTTAGATTATTATCGAAACCAAGAAACAAAAAGGAGGAAAGCATCTTATTAACCGATTTTTAATTTTTTGTTGGGTTGGGTTGATCATCGGTTAAATGTTTTACGATACAACGTTCGACGGTTCCAATTGATTTACAATATAACCTTCGACGGTTCCAATACTCCACGCTTTCCTACTCAACCCCCACCCAACAAAATTTGGTATCCTGCACACGCTTTCATACCGGTGCGCTGGACGTCGGCGGGAAGAAAGAACGAACACATACCTGGTACACGATATTCCCTCATCGTAAGGCACGCAAGTAGTACTTCCGACTTCAACTGCGTTGTTTTTTTACACATGTACGGCTTGCATCAGCCATGTATATGATATATAGCTTGTTGTGTCTATACCACTCGCGTTTTTTCCTTCTTTTATTATCCTTCCTCTCTACAAAGGGACTGGAGCCTGTCCAGTGACCAAGAACTTGATTATGCAAGCTAAAGTGAGAACAAGAACAACCAGGGGTCCTCGAAGCAGCCGAACGGTTAATGGCTTAGCGGCACATTGAGGCAAATAAGAGAGCGGTGCGGCGTCATGCATGCGCCATGGGTGGCGCTCGAGGGAAAGGAGAGGGGGGAGGGGGAGGCCGGTATTTCCCTTCCTCCTGTTCGCTTGGGGTTCCCTCTCAAGCTCTCGTCTCGTGCAGCAACTCCTCCGTGTAATTGTGCTTCCCGTTTGTTTATTGTTGTGCTTGCAACTAATACAGACCACTTTCACTTTTCCCTGTTTCAGCTCCCGTTTAAGTAACGTCCCTGGGGGGTAAGGACGTTTTCCCCCCCTTATTTTTTATTTTTATCAGTCCCCTGTTCCCATGCCTCTGAGGGGCATAATAGGGAAGCCATCACATACAGCAAGCAGTATGGACACCGCCATCAAATACCAAACGCGGTAAGAAGACGGCAGACCATCCCAGTATCAATAGACCTTACCACTTAATATTCGACAATCTCTTATTAAGCATTGGTTGTTTGGGTTTGGGTTATAGGTAAGGTTAGGGTTAGTTATATTCGGCATCGCCGATAATCGTACTCAGCGACTCTCTACCACAGCAAGCGGTGTAGTCGGCACTTTCAAGCACGAGTATTATAGTGTGACGTACGTACGTATCAATATGGACCTGGCACATCGTGGGCTGACTCCCGATTTCACTTCTAGATTTTTTTTTGGCGAAGGCATGAATTGCGTCAGCTATGATATACCGTATGCGTGTACAACCTTTGGTGTTGTTTGTGTTTTTCCCCTGGGGTATTCCTCAGATCCAGAGCGACTGGAGCCTGTCCTGTGACCACGGACTTGATTATGCGAGTTCATGTGAGCACACCAACACCAACATCATCAACAACAACAACAACAGCAGTGTCGAAAAAATGGATCCCCTCGACCACAACATCCGGCAATCAACGCAGACCATCAGACCATCTACCAATGTACCTATGGTTGAACTCGGAACCCAGGCTCGATGCTGCCTCGACAACAAATAGCACATTTCACCACTTATTCATTCACGCACAGCCCGGACCTAAATATCACCATGTATTAACAGATAATCTATTAATAGTGTAGATCCTATAGCTTCCTTATAGAGATGCTGTGCACGACGTGTATACTACGTAGCGTTCAGATCCCAACACAGGAAGCATGTGCTAGATCATGCAGATCGAACGGCCCCCACCCGGTAACAGGAGCTAGATCGTACAGATCTTCTCTGAAAGATCTCAATCATCACGTGGGGATAGATCATGTGTCCGACGTACTGGTATGCACTTACCAGGTATTCGACAATGTGGCTGAGGGTCACCGTATATGACGAAAAAAACAGAGCAATACAACTAACACCTGTGTCGAAGAACTGGTAAGGTCCGCTGGCTTCGGCTTCCTGCTTGAAGCATGTTTTGTATTGTACCTTTTTTTAATTTGTTCCTCTCAATCATGATTTTTCCGGATATTCTCAATTCCTTCTCGCGTACTCGGGAGTATCAATATACTATTCGATTGACTTTCCTATCCATGAGACATCACGCTCTGCTTCGTGGACCCCTCGGTGGCTCGAAGCACTCGTGACACTTTTAAGCCTTCTAGAACTGGTAATGTTTTAGGCAGAAGAAGGATTATAACCGTGTTACCACAATGCAACGAATAACTTACTATTAATAGACTATAATTCCAAGTAGTGCGTCGATATAGCATGACCGACGTGTAATAATCAATATAAGGGTTAAGGTAACAATAAGGTTATAGGGACTCGCGCCAGTTTTCAGCCTTTCGCCTGGTCCAGGGCTCTCCCCGCCGGACATCGTCACCAACCCCAGCCGACCGGATAAACCGTCCCTCGTTTTGCTGCGCCAATGCTCCCGCAGGGCAAAGAGCCGCCAAGTGGTGCGTGGTTAGGAGCATGGCGAAGTGCTTCGCGCTGAGAATCCACGTCACACACCGTACACCGTATAACACGCGTGACAGCACTCCTACCCCCTAGCCTGAATTAGAGCCCACGTCAAACACCCGTACGGTACAACACGCCACGCATGCGTGATAAACACACTTCTCGGTACGAGCTTCTGAGCGGATCCTCTCCAAGAAGAGGGGGGCAGGCAGCAACGACAATGGTGAGTTTGGGATCGCGCCGAGAGTCCACGTCTCACGCCTGTACCGTAAAACAAGCGCGATACCAGGTAAATAATACGAAGTATATCACGGCTTACTTTCCAGCTCAACTCCTAATAGGTTTCCCGTTTAGCAACCTTCTAGACACGCCGTGCTCACAGGTGACTTCCCTTCGCTCCCCCGGTACGCGTGCCTTCATTTTATAGCGCATACGAGGGTTAGACATGGAGCCGAAAATGGTGGCTTTCGAAAGGTCTCATCGAGATATTTCCGCAAAAGCATCGACACGACGCGTATGAAAATACGTGGAAGTGTGGTGAGCTAAAGCTTTATTTTTCCCCATCCGCCGGAGGATAAAAAAAGAAAAAAAAAACATCGCTCGGCACTTGCTCTCGCCCCGTTATGGAGACAATCGGCTCGGAAAATCGTTGGAGGGGGTGTGTAATTTTGTAACTTTGCTTGCATGTTACACACAAAAACGGGGGGCCTCTACGATTTAAGACAGCTCGACTTAAGAGAAACAAGGATTCAAAAGAGGTCAAGCGGCTTGGCACCGGCGTACCAAAAGCTAGATAATACCCATTCCGATTTAAGCGAAGTGCCGGTTTAAGAGAGGTCTACTTGCTCGACACACTCCTCTTGAAAATGGTAGCTTCGACCACCCCCCGTAGCACTTGCCAGCCTTTTTAGCGCCCGTGGGCCATGGCACTGTCTCTACCCTGAGCAAAAAAAGCGGAGGTTTCCACCGATCCTTCTTGGCTGTAAACACCGCGATGTCGTCTACCAGACATCGGGCCGAATATACTCCCGTCAACATAATCTTCCTTTTCTTGTTAACCTGTTTCATGCTACAATAATGTGTTGGGAAGCCGTCTTGTAGCCTATATCGTTTAGCTCCAGATTGCCCCCCTCCGCATCATACACGTCCTACAATAACACACGTCATATCGTATGCCACACAAACAAGTAATGAGTCGCGCCCTACAGATATCGGTATTCTTACTGCTGAACACGCATTAATCTGACAAGGCGAGCAAGCAGCAAGCCGCAGCAGCATCGGCCAGTCAGCCAGCCATATGCAGCAGCGACACCATTGTTATCAACAATTATCAAAGCAGCAACAATTGGCAGCAGGCAGCAGCAATTAGCAGCAATTAGCAGCATCAGCAAGAAAGAGAGCAGTGGCGGCAGCAACCGCTAGCAGCGGCGGCAGCAGCACCAGCAGCGGCAGCAGCAACGGCAACACGGTCGTCAGCAGTAACCATTGGCAAGCAGCAGCGTCAGGGAGAAACAGAAGCAACAACAAAAACACACGGCAGAATCTGCAGAACGAGACCCAGAACAAAGAAGAACCAGCAGAACAACCACCACCATATTCTTCGCCACGCGCCAGCGAAAACCCACGCAGCCCTACAAGCACAGATCAAAAGCCACGCAACGCGCAACGGGTCGGGCATGCCCGCACGTACGTACCAGCTGGTACGTACTGCTGTCACTCTAAACGTAAAAAGCGCGCAAAAAACATCGTATACTGCTGTACGAATATCATATATTATAAAAAATGAAATATATGTATTTTTCGTTTTTCCACAGCTGTCAGATTTTGTCCCCCTCAGAAACGGGTATTATAGTTTCCGCACACGGATTGATCAACATCACCCTGTTGACCCTCGTGCAAGCTACATTGTAGTTCCAAGTTGAGTCGCTGACCTATATCCTCAATGAGGACACACACCCAGTAATACGCGCGATCGGAGGATCACACACAGCTTGCACAGATGAGTTTCGACGAAATCTTCGATCTCACAGCTGGAGTGTATTTTTATTTTTTATGATATATTTTTCATTTTTCTAAATATATCGTTGTATAAATATCATATTCATACATCGCAAATCACAAACAATACATGAGCAATATGGCTGCTTTTAGATGCGCACCAGGGTGCGTACGCATGGTAGAATATTTTCGATCGTGCACACCGGTACCGGTACAGCAGTAGTCTAGTCATACAGCAGTAGCTGCAAGAAAATATCAGCATGATCAGATCACCGTTGGTGTGTCAGTCTATATCATCGTCGAACTCACGCCGCAGGAGTATTTTTATTATTGTTATCGTACTTGTTTTTGGGAATACCATGAGATCACCAGCCTTCGCGGCATCCACGTGTCAGTAAGTGTCTTAGAGCACGCAAGACAAAACAGACAGACAGACGTAGAAGGGCACCGAAAAGGCAACAAAAACATACCACAGCACCAGCACCAGCACTACGTACGTACACATCGGTACGTAACAGCTATATATTCGAACTTCGCATACCGAACATTCGTATAATACCGTGAACAAGAATATAAGAACCTGTGGTTCTTCTAAACTATGATATACGATACGATACGGTGATTATTACTTCGAAGTATGCGACGTAAATCATAGGGTCGGAACTGGGAGTCTTGGACAGCGAGCAAAAGCACTGCAAGGAGTCCAGGGCTCAGGACAACCATATTGTTTCAAAAAGTACGAGGTGTACGTAGAACACTACGAAGCAAGCACTGAGAAAGCCTGATGCTAAAGCAAGCACTAAGAAAGCCTCGTGAAGTATTCGATTATTCGGGCGTCGTTGCACTCAACGACAGTGTAAACTGCACCCCATTCGCTAACAAGCACCCTAGCCTGAACTGAATCAGCTTCCCTGTTTCCAAGCTTTAACGCCTTTATAACTGAAACCCGTTTTCGTGGACAAATTTACTTGGATTTAGGACAGGGAGGGGCTTTGGGGCACTGAAGGGGTTTTCCTGATTATTTGTATTTTGATTATATTTGCCTACAGAGAGGCAAACCCTACTCTTGTGTTTTATGCGGCTGTATATTAGAAGCTGTACACACTCTGTTGTCTATGCGGCCATATATTATTAAAAAAAATGAAAATACACTCCAGCTGTGAGATCGAAGATTTCGTCGAAACTCATCTTTGCAAGCTGTGTGTGATACTCCGATCGCGCGCATTACGAGTTGTGTGTCCTCATTAAGGATATAGGTCGGCGACTCCCCTTACAACTACAGTGTAGCTATCAGGGTCAACAGGATGATTTTAGTCAGTCTGTGCGCGGAAACTATAAAACCCGTTTCTTATATGACACGGCTCTACGCACTGACCGTTCGCCACCAGTGTCCGCTCCAATACTTAATCCTAGAGAGATGCAATCTCTGTACTATATGCGGCTAATACAATTTAAAAGGCTGTACGCACTCTGTGGTCAATGCGGCAATATCCTAGGAGGCTCTACACACTACACACCTATAGCTACCTCTCCGTCTCTGACGCATACCCCCCTTCAAAGCCCTGTCAAAACTGACAATTTGCCATTTCCTTTGGACTTTTGGTTCTGACGGTCACCATATTCGTATTATAGATTTCCGGTATTTCTTGCGAATTCGTACGTCTGGTGTAGGGTGTTTCATGACCCGGTTACAGCCACTGCAACATTTTTCCAGCTGCATTTTTCCTGCACGAGTTTCATGTAGTTTGCACCCAAAAATGTTGCCGCAGTTCTAAGGGGGTTAAGACTTGCGTTACTTCAAGCTGAAATTCTTGTTACATATCATCACTTTTACTTTCCAGCTCAACTTGAAAATGAAGGCACGTATAATAGCAGGGGGAAAAAGGGAAGACGCCTGTGAACGTAAGGTTTTACCTCAGCGACCTTCTATGGACGAGCCGCGGTCACAGGTGTCTTCCATTCTCCTTCCGGTACTTGCCTTCGTTCTTATTGCGCATAGGATTCAGCATTCCTACTTTCCAGCTTTGAATGATCGTCGATTTTCATCGAGTGCTTGCAAACTCAGCCAGGCTCTCGCGCGGTCCGCTACTCGAGTAGGTTTTTTTTTAGGCAACAAAAAAAGTCCTTGAGAGCTCGGCTGCTGTGCACTCGGGAGGGCTCGAACCCGCATTATTGCCTTTGGTAGGGACGATATTAACGTACGTAGATACATGTTCGAGTCCTCCCGAGTGCATACTCGTATAGTTAGTAGGGACTTTTTCTTGTGCAAGAATAATATTTGACTCGCGGAAAGTGCCAGAGCGTGAGTTAGCAACACTTGACGAAAACTCGACGAGCAGTGGGATTGCTGAAACCTACGCACGATAAAAATAGAGGGAAAGAACCGCGGGGGAGAAGGGACGACACCTGTGACCACGGCTTGTCCAGAAGCTGGAAAGTAAAAATGTGAAAATAAATAAATAAATAAATAAATAATTACTTCGAAGTGCATACATAAATAAATAAATAAATACATTAATAAATAAATACGGAGTACATAAGACAACATAAATGAATAAATAAATAAACACTAGGTACTACTCCACAGGGGACGCCTGCAAGTTTCTCGTCTTGTTTTCTACCAGTATATCTGGGGTATTAACGTTAGCTGTCCGTATCATGCCTAACATATACCATAATAGCGGGGATATTTGATATTTTCGCCTTAGTTAGGTGTACGGACGTATCACATCATACGAAAAATTTACCAGGTACCAGGTACTTGATATGATACGTGTTGTACAGCGGTACAAGCAGTCGGGATTAAAATTGAGGAGAATCACTCGTTTATATTTACCGGTCGCCCCGGTGGCGTATCAGGTTATCTTCGAGCCTGGTATAGGTCAGTTTCGTGAGTTCGAGCCCCGCCGAGTGCATACTCGTGTAAATTCGTTGGGACTTTTTCTTGTGGACAAATTGACTTGCGGAAAGCGCGAGAGCGTGAGTTAGCAACATTCGATGAACAATCGACGAGCAGTGGGATTGCTGAACCCTATGCGCGACAAAAATTGAAGGCAAGAACCGGGGAGGAGAAGGGATGACACCTGTGACCACGGCTTGTCCAGAAGCTGGAAAGTGAAAGTGTGCTAAAATAATAAAAAAAAAAAAAAAATTATAGGTACACCCCCGAGCAGATGGCCGGTGCGGGGGGGAGGGCAGGAGGGCTGGGTGCCAAGAGCAGCAGCAGGTGAAAAAGCAAAAAGTGGGAACGGGGGAGAGGGTAATCTTATGGCTGAGGGGTGGTATGAGGTCGACGCTTGACTGGTTAATGCGTCACAAAGAACTCAAGTGGCCGCCCCTCCTCCCTATTAATAGCTTCCTCCCCCCCCCGTTTTAGAAGTAAATATTTCAGGAGAAATGTGAAGCAAGGGAAAACGCGCGCTGAAAAACGTCTAGGACAGAGTGTTGTTTTATCCACTTTTTTTCTTCTGCATCCCATTTATTATCCTCGCACTATACTCTTGCCCTCCCTCCCAGTAGTAACTCAGATCCGGGATCCGGGGTCACATAGCGGGGGGGCCTCCCCCTCCCTCCTCCCTCGTCCCAACCTCGGCACGTGCCTTCATTTTTATCGCCAGAAGATTTCAGCGTTTTCATCCCTCGTCGACTCGCGTCGAATTGTACTTTTTTTTTTTTTTCACACGCATCTACTTTCCAGCTTCTGGACAAGCCGTGGTCACAGGTGTCGTCCCTTCTCCCCCCTGGTTCTTGCCTTCAATTTTTATCGCGCATAGGGTTCAGCAATCCCACTGCTCGTCGATTTTTCATCGAGTGTTGCTTACTCACGCTCTCGCGCTTTCCGCAAGTCAATTTGTGCGCAAGAAAAAGTCCCCACGAATTTACACGAGTATGCACTCGGGGGGATTCGAACTCACGAAACTGACCGATACCAGGCTCGAGGATAACTTGATACGCCAGCGGGGCGACCGGCTTTGTTACCTACCCACGCTGCTAGGGGCTCTCATCAGCAGTTGATACTCCGAGTATTTTTTTTCTTTTCCTTCTTTTTTCAAATACAGTCAAATTATCACCACGGTGAGAATCGAACTAAAGGACCAACGCTAGCAGTATTCGTGGGCAACCACTAGACCACCGGGGCGACCGGCTTTACAACATATTGGTAGTCGTAGTTTGGTGTGACTTAAGGACAATGAAGACATATTCTGACGAGGGGTGAAAGTGTTGCCTCTAGGTACATACAGCAATATTAATACTTGCCCCCCCAACCCAAACAAGAAGGGAACCATTTAGTACATACCAGGTACCCGAGATAAGAACTTACTATTTATATGTCAATGTATGGAAACAAAGTTATTGGGCGCCGGAAATTCTGGACATGGCTTTGTTATTAATAGCAGTCGTAGACACGGCGTGCTGCTCCGTCTTGAAATGGATGCGTGGTCAATGGTAAAATGACCAAGACATGCAACAAATGAGCAGCTGCAAATGAGTACCTTCCCTCCCCCTACCCCCCTTCGCGAAAGAACGGTCATCGAGGTTGGTTGACCAGCGTCTGAGAGGGAAGAAAAAATAAAAATGAAGCCAACAACAGCCGCGGTATGTACGGTATGTACGTCGCAAGTCAAGCACGACACTGCCAGGAACAAACAATTCAATAAATTAAAAAAAAGGCAGAATAATTTATCTCGAATTTTGTGTGACTTAACTGCTGCAACATAAAAAAATGTGTCTCTCCGTCCCTCCCACCCTACTCGAAAAAATAAAACGAAAATATCCTCGGCGGTTCGGTCTTTCCAGTTTCAAGCGAAAAACATATCATGTCTCAAATCAAGAGGCACGTATTATACGTATACCCGCTCCAATATCCAGCCCATCCATCCATCCATCCATCCATGATACCATGATAAAATATCTTACGCAACCCATTTCCAACTCACACAAAAACCCCTTGTCTAACTCCGAGTGTTTTCTCCCTATGTCGGGAGTGCGGGGTGCGATGCTAGAAGGGTCAACGTAAAGATTGCGGAAATATCATTGATTCGTCTTTGCTCGTGGAAGTACGAAACAAACTCCACGCTAAGTGAATTTTTGTCATTTTTTAAATCCCAAATCATGGGTGCAGGCAGTTTAATTAAAAGGGTCTATCTAACCTTGAGAGCTCAAAAACCTCATCAATAATAATTCCAAGTAAATTCATTGTTCCCAGCAAAACGGGTTTCCACACGAAAACACGGCCTAAGCTGCTAGCGTCCGAATTGCAGCGTAAGGATCTGCATGCGATTCGAAGCGAGTCGACGAGGGAAGAAAGGGCTGAATTATTCTCCCTATAAAACACGAAGGTGCGTGCCGTAGTGGGGAGGGGGGAGAAGAGTAGTGACCCCGGATCTAAATTACGTCTAAGGAGGGAGAAGGAGAACGAAAAAGTGCTAAGACACTTGAAGGGATGAGCAAAAAGAAAAGAGAAATGTGAAAAACAAAATAAAAACTACGAACGATGTGTACGCTCGCGAAGCATGGTGATCCTTGTACTACTGAACGCTCTTCCGAACGTTGAACATTCAACAGTAACCAACAAAATACTCCGGAGTATACTACAATCAAGGGAAAAAAGCAGACTAAAATCATATCCAAAGATGCTATACTACAATCAGTTACAAACGGGACACAAGATACAGCACTATTAATCAAGTCAGAAACGGGTTACTGTTAGGTCTTGGATGTATTACGAGCAGTTGTTGTAGCAGTACGAATACCCGTATCGTTCGTCTTTCAAATAGCGCTAACATACGATGTTAAAATCTACCAGGTACCTGGTATAACAACTCGTCTACGTACGTACCGTGCCTTTTTTTTTTTTTTCATCCTCGGGGGAAGCTCACCACACTTCCACGTATTTTCATACGCTTCGTGTGTCGATTTAACTCAGTTGCATGGCGTATCGGTATTTAAGTGCAATCATTACTCCGTGAATGATGGAGTTTGAGCGCAAGCGTAAAAAAAAAATGCCTGGCGACATGTAGATACGCGTGCTGTTCTACAGAACGCACGATGCTGAAAAAGAAACTACGTACTGCTGTACCAGGCACTTCGTTTGTTTCTCTTCTTTCGTTCCTATTATTACTTTCTATTTTGTTTCCTCCTTGTATACGTATACGTACTTTTAATACGTACGTAGTCTGGTGTGCTGGGTTACTTAATTACTGCTGTAATGTTCCAATGGTTAATGTTCCACCCCCGCATCCATGGCATATTGCATGGCCTAATCACCTGTATTTGCAATGTGTATCTCTGTGTTGCAGTTTGTGACCACTGACTGTAGTTTGTGACCACTGAGCTCGTCTCACTATCAGCTCCACGATATAAAAAGAAGGCATCAGCGCGGATGCATATTAGATGGGTGCAAACACCAGTTTAACGTGAATAACACACCACAAAAATCTCGTACGAGGTATACGTGGAATCTTGGCATGATATGTACCAGGCACAACAATATTAATATTGATAACTCCAACTCGTATTTGACAGTATACGTACAGTACGGGCAGATCTGTACACTATTCCTGGCACACTAACCCGTACAAACTGCTGCCTATACTAAATTCACACCATTGATCTATATCTCGACGTATACCTGGTGCTGCTGTCTGTAATACCAAGCTGCATGCAAATTCGTAGTGTATCATACCTCGTATTCAGAACGGGGAAAGAGGAGTTGGGCTGCGTTTTTGCCAGTTGGCAGCAAAAACGGTAACATGCCAACAAAATTGCCCACTGGTGCTCTGCAGTCTGTTCTGGTACTCTGGTGCCCCCTGGTGGGTCGCCCAACATCTGGTACCCTCTGGGTCGGAAGCATCCAAAACCTACCAAGATCCAACCTACCAACTACCAACCAACCCCTTCTACGACTGAAATATTATTATTAATGTTTTTACTGATACTTACCCTCGCCTTATCTGCTACCAGCATAATAATGTATGCCCGATCCCGGCTATCTTTTCAACCTGCACCCATGCTCTTGGGGACAAACTACTTGGGATGAAGGGAATGTTGGATGTTTTTGGCAGTACGAGTAGGACTCGTAAAAGGGTTGTTGACCATTAACCCTTAGGGTCTTAAATAATGAACCCTCGTAGCTACTCTGGACTCCCGATATGTGTGTTGTCTTCACATGAAACCGTTCTTTCTACCCAACATCAGTAGATCCGGTGTCCGTGCTGATTCTTCATCCTGTCTCGTAGAGAGGCACAAGTGATGTGCAGGTTGAAAAGATAGCCGGGGTACACAAGTGGCAACAGACTGCTTGGGAGACCGAGTACTGAAAAAAAAACACTTGAAAATTACACCAAGCAAACAATAAATAGCTTGCACTTACGAAGAAAAAGGGTTCAAAATGACCTACGATCATACGATGATACGAGTACTAAGTACTAATCCAGGCGAGTACCAGGTACAGTGCCAGGTATTAGTCTATATTGTTGAATACCAGAGGATTATACTATACGCAGTGCCAAGTACACCGGGTATGTATTTCCTGGTATAGGAAGAAAGCAACCAGATATTATACTCGTACATGTAAGAAGGCCGTAAGCTAATCCAATAGGCCCGTAGGCCGAAAAGGCCTGCGTACAATGGACACAAGAGAAAGTTACAATAAAACATCTTGGTCCACACACACCCAAACTACAACCGGCGATCGCAAACGAAAGGTGGAAAAGTACAAGGAAAAGTACATCCAGCAAGCAGCGCCGCAAAACATGAATATTTGGAAATGCCATGTATCACTCCGGGCGGAAATATAAGGGGGATGTGAATACGAAGACGTTCATTACATTCCGTCCAACATGGCATGAAACAGCACCACCATGGCACAGGAGAAGGGTGGGACCTCTAGACTACCGTGGACTCTTTACCCCAGGTCGGATGGAATAGGACGTGCCTTGTCCGCGGATTTCCCGCCCGGGGTGTTGCAGCAGGGCGCGCGCGTGGCAGAGCGTGACCTGTACAGCACAGCAGTAGGGGTTTCCCTATAGTGCTGGTTGCTACAGCGCCGGTTGGGCAGTGCAGATTCACCGCCTAAAAACGCCTGTTGAATCACTTGGCATTGGGAACCAGCAGCAGAGCCAGCATGCGGAGTAGCACTGGTTGCCGCTACAACTATATGGTAGTGTCGGCTCTATAGCGCCGGTTGAATAGCGATACCCGATACCAGGCACGATACATGTAGCGCCTGTGGAACCGGTTGGCGCAGATGGGAACCCGCAGTAGCAGAGGTATGCGGAGCATATAGCGCCTGTTGCCGCTATAGTGCCGGTATTCCCGGTTTGCACATACCAGGGCTACCTAGTACCACCAGTATAGAGGGTCCATCGCGTAATAATGCTGTACACGATCTGTACGTGGTACTTTGTGCACGTGAAGGGGTGCCTTTCGAACCCGCCATGTTCATCGAGCCTGACGGGTAGTGGCTCTTCCGATATCTTAAGCTTACCTACCGCTATACCTACTGCTGCTGGTGCTGCCGCTATTGTCGAGCAGAATAAATTTTAACACATTTTACGTACGTACACCGCCAGAGTACTGCTTTGCAGCGTAGCAGCAGCAGACTCGTACGAGTACGAACAGCCCACCGTCATTTGTTTGGAGGGCGGTAGGAGGCTCTACATACGATCTTGCCCCTTGGGTATTTCTGTCCCTATTTCCAAACTAAAATTTAAAGGCGGGGCATTTAAAACAACGTGAACTCAAACGCATCTCAGAATCATCGTCACCAAGAAGCAGTAGCTTCTGCAAAGAGCAGCAGCAGCATCAGCAGTACAGCAGCAGTATCAGCATAAAAAAAAAATCGCGAAACATAACGTTGGCGATGCTGCTGAAAACCTACGTAGGCCACGGACAGTAGTGAGTGAGTGCACTCTGATACGAAAAAAGAGCCTTGCTACGGCTTTAACTCCATTTTTACGTACAGCAGGTTACAGTTCATCGTCGCCGTCGCTGCTGCTGCCGCTGCTGCTTGCTGGTACTGGTGCTATGTATAGTTCCGGTCATATCATATCAGGTGCCGCATGCGAATAATGTGAGATATCCCTTGCGGTCGCTCCGTCGGTGGTCTATCTCGAACACTACCAGGTGCTGGTTCGAATCAGGGGGTTAGGTCTCGGCATGGAAATTTTTTTATTTATTTTCTACCAACCACTGCTGCTCTCTAAAAGGGCCATCCCACGCGAGTCGACCATGGAAGAAACCGCTGAATTCTTCTCGCGATAAAAAAGAAGGCGCGTACTGCTACTACTGCTGTGGTGGTGGGGAGGGGGGGAGAAAAGCCTGCTTAATAATAACCCCGGACCTGAGTTACGTCTACTAGGGAGAGAGAAGGAGAGTTGAAAAGTGCGAAGATTTAAGACGGGATGACCCTTGGATGAGCAAAAAAAAAATGAGACTTATCTACACCACTATTAATAGCAGTAGTAGCCTAGACTATAGCCTGCCAAGATTATACGGCGGTGAGAATGTCACACTGCTATGGGTATACGTCAACAAAGAGGTATACTGCCTGGTGCTGCTGCTGCAGTTGGGCGTAAGGTAAGACGAGCTTGGGGCAGAAAAACACTGCTCGTACTGGTAATAATGAGGGAACGACGACGTACCTCAGCAGTATTAATATCTTTTCAATAGTAGTAGTAGGATATCAGTATCATCCAGGTACAAATATTAGTATCATATCCCCGATAGATCCAGGTAGAGATCTACAACAGCAGCAGTAGTAATACCATACCGCATCAGTAGGATACAGGTCCTGTGACCACGGACTTGATTTTGCTACCTTATGCTAGTTAATGTGAGAACAACAACAACAATACCACGGAAAATCAGTTGAAAATGCTTGGAAATACTTGTACAGCAAGGGAACTGATGCATTGTAACTCTGGTAGAAGGTTTCATGTACAACCAGTGTGACATTGTGTACCTGGTACGTAGAGCATGGGCCGGAGGGCGTTAACTGTCTAACGACCCTCGGGCATGCGTGCCCGCAAACGATGCAAGCAAGCAAAAAGCTAAAGTGCAACCTGCGCCATATGGACGAGAAGGTCATCGACGACACAAAAAACTATATGAACCAATCTTTAGTATCCGTGATAAAAATATACTGGCCCAAGGACACCACAAAGGATACCAAAAGAAAGCCGCCCGCCCCCCGATCCCACTGACCTCTTGGGACATACGACCTCATCATCTCATGGAAAAAAAACGTGCGAGAGGTCGTACGTATGTGTGGAGACGGCTACTACCATAGCTATGCTCACTCGGGTGCTAGCAGGGGAAAAGCTTTGCGAACAGAATTGAGTGGAGGATAGCATGGGAGTGGTAGTATATGTGCTGGTGGTGTTTGGTTGCATTTGCTTGCACTGCCTTGCTTGAGGTATTGGGTTTAGGGTTGCCGTGCTGAGTGTTTGCCAGGGCGAGCCGCCAAGTCGTGAAGGCAAAGAGGCTGACAAATAATTAAATATCAGGGAAAATGCCGGAAACCGAGCGAGCTCCTCATCAACTGCTGCTGGTCCTGTGTCTGTCGCTATTTGATACAGACGCCCAGCAAACATAGAGACAGGATCCAGAGAACCAGGCCTATCCCGCCAACAAGCACAAGCCAGATACCAGCAACAACACCGCGTACATCTCTAAGCTCTCTTGGAGTGTAAAGCATAGATCGTCAGAGAGTAGATACGCATAGAACAAACCAGAAGCAAGGGACCAAGATCTAATCACTCTAAAATAATCCTGTTACTACAGCACTGTACAGAGAGTTGTATTTTACTACAAAATCAAGTATTTTGACCACGAAACGGGAGTGCAGTGCTAAACCCGCAAAATGACCCCAAACTAATTCCAAGTAAATGGCGAGTGGCGAGTGCAGTTTTATGACTCGACAAAGCAAAGAACGAAGCTCACCTTTACCAAGCACGGCAATCTTCGCAAGCCGGTCACCCCTGAAAGCTTCCCCGTACGCTCCTCGGTCGTACTCTCTCAAGATCCCTTTCACCGAGTGCATGTCCACCGGAGAGCCGGGAGGCGAGTCTCCTCCTGTTATGCCTCGCTCCCGAGGCCGGGGTGGGGCCGGTATGGAAAGCCGGATCGCTGGCTTCCCATTATAGTGCCGCATGGGACGACCTTCGTCAAAACACAGCTGTTTTCAGGAAAAACTGAAAAAGCTATTTATTATTCAAGTGCAGCGGCGCTGCTGCTGCACCGTTAAAAGAAAATGTCGTTTTCACTCGTTTTTAGTGGGGACGACCCACCCCGCCCCAGCAAAAAGTAGCAACAACAAAAAACTTTACGTTCCTTCCGTTCAGTGTGGGTGTACAAAAAACGCAGCCGGCTCCCTTCCTCGCTTGCTTGAGGGCAAGCAGGTAGACAGCAAGCGAGCAAGCGAGCTGCACAACAAGCGCTGCTGCTGCTGTGCTGCTGCTGCTGCTGCTGCAGCTGCTGCAGCTGCTGGTGGTGTTGCAACCACTGCAACCAAGTTGGTAGCGGTGCGTAGCACTCGTTTATCCGCCTCCTTCTCCTTCGTATAAAACAGCTTTGTTGTACGCTCTCGCTCTCCCTCCTCCCGCTCGCTCTCCCTCTGTGCGTGCCGAAAAATGTTGCCAAGTCGGAAACAGCAGCAGCAGCAACAACAGCAACAGCAATAAACCAATAGTGCAACGAAGACGCAGCCCAGCAGCAGTGGGGGGCGCACACGGCAGCAGCAGCGCGGAAGCTCAGCAGGTTGGGCTCATCAGCCCCCTATTCTGTTGCACAAACGCGCACAGCTCTAACTTCTTTGCAACTATCCCAAAAAAAAAAATTGAGCCATATGTACGAGTAAATCGATCGGAAAAGTACCGATGGTTGATGTGACAGCAGAGACGATCATATAACTTTATTTATATTTTATTTTCACTCTTTATAAATAATTTCTTTTATTTTTGTCACTTATACTAAATGTATCTATATAGTGCCCTTTAAACAGTGCCTTATTCTGTTATAGTGCCGGTCAAGTCGATTGACACGAACTATTCTTATTATTACATATAAAAACTAGATGTGATATCCCTTACAATAGTGCTTGTATCTGGTATACTGCTGGTAATGTTGGCCAACACATATCGGCACTATGTGGAGACCAACACTGTATTTTTTTCTCAACCAACCAACCCACCCCACCACCGACGTTCAATATGTTCAACTTTTGTCACAGATATAATATCGTTTTTGGCCAGAAAATTATACCAGGTATGATAAGACATTGATACGAAATACGCGTACACGTGCTTTCTCTCTGTTGTGTTGTATGTAGTACCTGATATGTTTTTTTAAGTATAATATTGATACGAAATACGCGTACACGTGCTTTCTCTCTGTTGTGTTGTATGCAGTACCTGATATGTTTTTTTAAGTATAATACTTGGACAATTGGTATAATATACCTCGTACGCGTGTATGCTACCGAGCCTCTTTTTCTTGTTATTAATAGTTGTTACTGCTGCTGCACTGCAGATAGAAACATACATAGACTTACTTAAATTTGTCTTTCTCAGGGATTGCCCATCCCTGGCCTCTCAAGAGCTTCAACTTCCATATTACTTGCGGAACCTTTCCAGCTTTCCTTTGCTTTCCAGCTTCGTTCGAAATACGATACGAAACGCCAATAATAGTACATACCGGTACTACTACACCAGGTTTGTACAAACCATCAGATACTATACGCTGTTGGATCACATGCACGCCCAGCTTAGATCAGTCCGGCTATATATAGCCCAGCAGCGCAGCGTAGCGCCATGCGGAGCCGTGCGGTGCGGTGCCTTGCCCTTCGCTGCGGTGCTGTGTCGCTGCGCTGTGTGCGTTCTTTCGAAAATGGAGCAGTACCGGGTATAGACTAATGAGTGTTGTGTACGGAGTACTACTTTTTTCCCTCTTTTTTCTTTTTCTACATGTATTTGATCTTTTACGGCCCCCTGTTTTTTCCCCCACGCAAATTGCCCCCATACTGCCGATCAGACACCGGTAACAAACAAAAGCACACAGCACAGCTGAGCACAACAGGGCAATTTGCTCTGCACAAGCAGCTCTTGGCATTATCAATTCGCTGTTCGCACCAAATCATGGGTCTCTTTCTGCCCCCTTTACATATGTTTTTAGTTGCATTCTTCCTTGCCTTGCGCGAGCGTAGCGGGCGGCGTCAGCCGCCCGCGGAGCGGAGCCCTTGTACATACATACATACATCATACATACAATACATAGATAGACAGACGTAAAAAAAAAAGATCATACATCATCATTTGGGTAAGCTACCGGTTAACCTTTTGCAAGTGGTCAAACGGACTAATACCCCACTAAATACCTTATTAACAATACCTGGTGGTACGAAGTACGCAGCTTTGGGTCGAGTCTCCTACAACAGTATTACTATGTACGTACCAGGTATATAATATGCTGTATACTTGTTGTATCATTATTATATAGACTACATACTTAAAGTACGTATTGCATATAATAGACAATACGTAGTTACACATGATGTTTGTATGTACGATACAACATAACAACTACAACAACAACACAGCTATACGAACCTCGTAGCGGTAGAAAAGTATAAAAAAGTCACAGCAGTTTGGGACAAATCAAGCTGAAACAAACGCGGAGAAGAAAAAAACAATCGAAATTAGGACTGACTGCGCATTTTATTCGTCATACAAAGTAAAATATCTGGCGAAAATAAGCACATGTCATACCTGATGGTTTAGTCTATTTGATATGTATGCACACACACCTAATAATTAAATACGTACCTCGTATTTTTATTCATGTATTGTAGTGAAAAACAAAATACTGCTCTGCTGTTTGTTGAATATTTTGTTCTTTTCAGACTGTTGTGCTCGAAGAATTGAGGTCTCACGATCGGCTTCAGTAAGCTCGAGAAAAAAGAAAGAAGGTGTCCCTCTTTTTTTGACGCGGCGTGTCACCGCGGTCGCCGCCGCAATACAGCAGTATCAACAAGTAAGTTCCTCCTACATGTCTTGTGATGTTGGGATTTATTTTTCCCCGCTTTACGATCGCTCTAAGATCGCTTTTTTTGCTGCTTGCTGTGTGTCGATCGATGCCTCCGAACCGCCTCCTCTCAGTCACACTCGACGTCAAAACCCTAGGGCTGGGCCCTGGTCCAGTATGTATACATTGTACTGCCGCAGTCAGTAGAAACCATGATATATAACCCTAACCCTATCCAATAGCTATGGAAATCTATGATCGCCCGGGTGTGCGCTTACGGTTGAAGGTGCGGTTGCTGAAGCCGAGGTTATCCGAGACATTACTCTATACGGTTGCATGACGCGGAGCCCGAACAAGCCTGACTATATGTGACAGGCTACTACGGGTTCACCACTCCATGCTCCTCCGATGCCTCGGGTGGTGGAAACGGACGCGCGACGACCACACCCTATTATCGTACGCCGACGCGCTTGCCAAGACAGCTTCCGAGAGCATAGAGACGATAGTGCGCAACCGGAGGATATTGTTTGCGGGATTCGTAGCACGCATGGGGAAGGAGCGTCTGCCACAGAGGGTGGTGTTTGGGGAGCTTGTTGGGGGTGAGGGTTACTCACGGGGGGGAAAAGAAGGAATGGTTGGTGCAACTGAAGGAGGATACATATTATGAAAATAAAAATACCCTCCAGCTGTGAGATATGTCGGTATTTGGAATGAGATTCAAAGGGTGGCGAAAGGTTGCTCAGAAGACCGGCAGATGGTTTCGACGGGTACAGGAGGGAGCCGAGTGTTCATGCGGAAATGGCATGAGACGGAGAGACGCAGAGCTGCAGAGCGACACGCAAAGGCCTCGACAGCGCCATCCACCGTCAGCGTCTCTAAGCGGCTGGGGGAGGGGGGGGGGGGGGGGGGAGGGGGGGGAGGAGGGGGAGGGGGGAGGAGGGGAGGGGGAGGAGGGAGGGGGGAGGAGGGGAGGCGGGAGGGGGGGAGGGGGGGGAGGGGGGGGGGGGAGGAGGGGGGGGGGGGGAAGGGGGGGCGTCCTGCCCAAGAGACTGAAGTCTGGGTCTGGCCCTCATCGTCTTGAAATTTGTTGGCCTTCTAATGACCGTCACAAGTTAGCGTAAGGCCGCCCTGACTTCTTCGCCTTGTTGCGTTCTCTCCCCGGCGCTATTGATGCACTTGATACCCTCCATGAGCCCAACGCCGTCTTTGGTCAGTCCCTGGGGTCTGCTACGTAGTATGACGTTTGTCTCTTTTCCTTTCCTTGCTTTCTCTTCTTGTCTTGTATTTTCCTGCTTTTCTTTGCCTTTACTTTTATTTCCTTTCCTTTTTCGCTTTCTTTTCTTTTCTTGTTTTTCTTTTTTTTATCCTCCAGCGGATGGGGAAAAATAAAGCTTTAGCTTTTCTCTTCTTTCCTTTCCTTTCTCTTATTTTTTTTTCTTTTTTCTTGTTTCCAATTGACTTGCGTCTGACGTGCGCATGCGTAGTGATAGGTACTACGTGCAATATATATATGTAGTAGTCTTTCCTAGTTGGCAGGCGGTATAATAGTCGGTTTTTCCAGACGCGAGTAGTGAGACGTATGCACCAGTATCCTGGCCAGTATGGACCTGGCACATCGTAGGCTGACTCCCGATTTCACTTTTTATATGTTTCTGGCGGAGGCATGAATCACGTCGGCTGTGATATATGCGTGTACCACCTCTGGTTTGTTTGTGTTTTTTCCCTGGGGTATTCCTCAGCTCCAGAGTGATTGAAGCCTGTCCTGTAACCACGGACTTGATTGTGCGAGGTAATGTGAGAACAACAACAACAACAATACTACTGTGTACTGGCTGTACTACTGTACGGCAGTACTACTGTACTGTGTTGAAAGGCTTAGTTTGGGTGAGCTATTATTGGTCAACCTTTGCAAGTGGTCAAATGGACTATTAATAATACCTCCCACTAATACCTTAACAAATGTGGCGTCGTCGAGCGACCATGGGTTTTTATGTCGTGGGTTCGAATACCACCATCCACAATAATAATAAACCTTTACGATTTTCCCCATGTCTTGACTTGAAAAATACTCTCTCCTCGGTATACCCAGGAAATGAAACCGCTTGGATATTGACACGCCCGCGCGTATATCCGGCCGACCTGCTATACCCCGCCGTTTCAGGGGGGGAGAGTGTTATAAGGCTCAGTTTGGGTAAGCTATTGGTTAAGCTTTTGCAAGTGGCCAAACGGACTATTGATAATACCCCACCCACTATTATTTTCTTAACAACTGGCTGAGGGGGATGCCAGGGTGCCAGTACTTTGACTATTTACACAGGTCCTACAATAACGCCTCATTAAACAGCGAAAGCCCATCAATATTCACGGCCTAAGAACAGAGAGGGCACGCAGAACAGCTTGAGAGGGGAGAGCTCAAGCAAACTATAACATTAGCTCGATAACGCGGGATTTTGTCTTTTTTTTGTTTCCGGCGAAGAATCTGAGTAAACATCATGACATTGTTTGGAACAATACTGAATGCAAATAGGGAGGTGCACATGAATAGCTACGTCTGTCTCTGAGACGGCGATTTTGCAAATTGTACGAGCGATTCTGTTTGGCACACGTCAAACATGGTTTTTAACCCGTGCCCCACCTGTTCGGTACCTATTAATAGTCAGACGTCTGCGTGCTGCAACCCTAACCCTAACCATACCGCAAGTGTGCCGTATTCCCGCATACTCCCGTCCATCATACGCTTCGCTCGCTGTGCTCCTCTTACACCTTTTTCTTAGTCAACCTACCACCAAATTGCATTTGAAACTTGGTCCAAAACGACGCATTTTTTGGTTGTTCGTAGTGAAGCAAAAACGCGTAAAAACGTGCCTCCGGTAGGGCGCCTCCGGCGGGGTCCCTCACCAGCCGGGGGGGGGGGCGGGGTTCGCGGCGAAGCCGTGACCACCGTTGCACTGGTCGGGTCCAGTGTACTGGCATATGACGCAGTCAGTACATAGTGTACTGGCTAGAGATACCAGGGCCCAGGCCTAACAAATCCTCCTACTGGGTGGAACCACATAGACTCTCGCCACAGCGCAGGAAAGTACAAAACGGCGAGGAGGCAGCCCTACCCGCTATGATACGATACGTAGAATGGCGGTCGGTCGTAAAATCCGGTTTCGTCCAACTTGAAACGGGTCCGTCCCCACTCTTGGCGCAGCGCCTCATAATCGCCACAAGACCCCAACTTGTTTTTGCGTTTTTTTTCTCCACTCTAAGGTCTCCGTTCTGCGTGGATCGATCTCCTCCCCACCCCGTGTCATTCGTGTTGGCCCACACCCACGCCGACCCTAACCCTAACCCTAACCCTAACCCTAACCCTAATCCTAACCCCAACCCTAACCCTAACCCTAACCCTAACCCTAACCCTAACCCTAACCCTAACCCACACCCTAAGCCTAACCCTACTAACCCTAACCCTAACCCTAACCCCAACCCTAACCCAAACCCCAACCCTAACCCTAACCCCAATCCGATAAGGTTATCCCCAGCTCTTGGAATGGGGGGGGGGTCGAGGCCGGCAGGGGCGGTCACCGGCTCCGCCGCGTGTTTCAGTAGCGCTTTCAAAGCCAAAATTGGGCCGGCCGATAGACCAGCCTTGACCAATGCGTGCGTGTGGCCGCTGCGTTGCACGAGCGCGGGTGCAGCGCTGCGCTGCATTTGGGGGCTGCCGACCCGCAAGCGCAAGTACACCTGCGATGAGGCAGCGCTGACGACGATGAAGACACCACCATCGGAGCTATGCGACATCCAGTTTTTTATAAGTGAGCCCCGATTGATTGGGATGGCAATAAAGCGGAAACGAAAAGGTTGTTTCGCCTTCGGCGGCGCTTCTAGCCCCCCCCCGCCCCACCCCGCTATATGAATACACCCATACCTCACATCCCCCCCCCCCCGCCATTATCTCCTCCCGCCATCCCCCCGCCCCTCATTATTTTCTCCCCCATATTATACCCTAACCACTATATACTATATACTCCCCATGTTATACCCCCCCCCCGCGCCGGGTATACTCGTATAAGGAAGGGTTAGGGCACACTATGAGTGCACCCCGCCCTCCCGATTATATTCAATGGAAGCTGTCATCCACATACAAGAAAATACATACCTGGTACCTGGTACCTGGTATATGATACATATATGATACAAGGTGCCGAAGTCCGCCTCACAAGTGAGTCTCAGCGGGATACAGCTCGTCCTTTACTCGACTCGCTGAACACCTCACGGCGATCCGGGCTTGGTGCACGCGATGTCTGCCTGGTTGGTGAAAATCCGACGATGCTCCGTCCCGGCATAGTAGGGATGCGAGGGTCCATGGTCATACGACTACGGCCATGCATGAAACGATTACCCCCGCCCCCGCCCCCGCCCGCCCCCGCCCCCCCACCCCACTCCACATAGCCCCCCTGCCCCCGCCCCCCCACCCCACCCCACATAGCCCCCCCCCCCGTGCTCCTTGCCGGCATGGTAGGGATGCGAGGGTCTATGGACTACGGCTATATGCATGTAACGAGTACACGCCCCCCTCATTGTACCCCTCAATATTGTACTCCCCATCATACCCCCCTCCCAAGTGTCCCCCCCCCTCATCTGCCGAGGCGAGGGGAGATCTGTCTCGCTACGTTCGAATACGGTAAATTGTAGAGCAGTAGTAGCAGTATGCTGGTGCAATCCAGTGTATTGACCCGTACGGCTGACCCAGTCAGTATAAACTCTACCGCCGACTGAGGCTGCCAGTGCGCAGGCGCAATTGTCATGGTATCAGGCACCTGGCAGTAAACTCTTCAAACGAGTACGGTATGCGAAATATTTGAATGAAAACAGCAGTGTGTACCAGCTGGCGTGTACTCATACGAAGTATGATATCATGGCGGTTTTGAGCGCAGACTGCCACTAATAATAATAGTATGACACGAGTGATCGGCGTATTATGTGTGTATGAATGTGCAGTGTGCCGGACGTCCACGGATACCCGATAGACCACTATCATAAAGACTATCATAAAGACTATCATAAAGACTATCATGAAGACTATCATAAAGAGTATCATAAAGACTATCATAAAGACTATCATAAAGGCTAAAAAACATGATGGACAATCATTGCTAATATCCAAGCGTAGGGCTTTATTTATCAGGTACATACTCTCAGTAATACCGGTGGTGCAATCTTAAAATACGACTACTGTCTGTGTCGGAGTGCCCTATCTCCCAGATGGGCGTCGCAGCAAGTAAACATGCACATTACTCAATTGTAATGCGTCAGCATCATGGTACCTGTTACCGAGGTATAACACATTACACGGCACGCCCGGATTCCCCCCCCCCCCCCGAAAAGACCACGACGATAACAAACTGCCAGTGGAATAATATGATATGACACTACCGGCATATCGATCGGATTGTCTTATCTCTCAGATAGCTGATATCGGACTGTCTTGTCTCCCAGATAGCTGTCGTCGTAATAAGTAAAAAAATCCTTAATGCTTTGGAACTAAATGCGAAAAAACATAAGACAAATTCGAAAAAACAAACCGGTATCAGGGTATGACTCACTGTGTCATGGAACCCCCCTCCCACCAACCGCCCCCCTCCCCCCCCAATCAACGGAGAGACCTCTTATATGTGATCCCGGGACAAAAGGACGAAAAGTTTTTCCTTCCAGTACTACGGCAGTTTTTCGTTTTTCGGGTGCCACCATGCCGGGAACAATTTGCTGGACACGCATGACTACTAATATACCAATATTAACACCAAACAATGTCATATACGCAGTAGTTAGATTGGCCCCTCTACAGCGGCGGCATGTGCAACCGCTATAGAGGGAATCACCGGCACTATATCGGCAACCGGCACTACTCCGCACGCTGTCACTACTTGCTGTTTCTATATGTGCCAAGCGATATCACAGGCACCGTAGCGGGCAGTCGGCACTACTCAACCGGCACTATAGAGGAACCTCTACGCGCATACAAAGCTGAGAAGTGGGAATGCTGAATGAACCCTGAGCGTGATAAAGATGGAGGCAAATAGCCGGGGGGGAGAAGGGAGGGAACACGTGACCACGGCTTGTTCAAGAGGTCGTTCAGGGTGAAAAAGTATTACGAGTTGAGAGTGAATGCGATGATAACTAAATATATCGTAATAGTGAAATAGGGAAATAGTGAAATAGGGGAACCACTGCTGCTGCGCTTTATACGGGTAGCAGCAAGCAAGCACGCGCCCAAAGAAAAAGCAGCCGGGCGCGGCGGACGCACGCTGAATTACTGTGGTATTTGTTGCAGACTGTGTTCCCGTTCGACCCCGAGAGCCCCCATCAGCCCTGCTTCCTCCCCTCACACCCCCCTCCCCCTCCCTCTCCCCCTCCCCCTCCCCCAATGTATATATCCCTCACCCCCTCTTCCCGTATATGCCCCTCCCCCATTATATCCCCTACCCCCCCTTCCCATATACGCCCCCCCCCCCCCCCCCCCCCCCCCCCCCGCACCTCCTCCTGTACCCGCTCCCCCATTATTCCCCCCTCTGCATACCCCTCAGCCCATAACCGCCCGCCCCCCTTAAGTATGCCGCGCAAGGTGCGGAAGTCTGCCTCACAAGTGGCTCTTATTATGATGCAGCTCACCCTTCACGCGACTTGCCGAACACCTCACGGCGCTTCACGCTTGGTGCAAGCAATGCCTGACTGGTCGGTGTACTCCCGACGATCTCCGCCCTGACATGTTAGAGATACCATGGTCAATGATCATAAGACTACGGACATGCACGAAATGAGTATACCCCCACCCCCCCTCCACGCCATAACCCCCCCTCCCAAAATGCCCCCCCCCGCTTCCCGCAATATTGGGAAGAAACGTACTGAGCGCCCACACGTTGGAGGCTCTCTATTAGCAGTAGGAAAGGTGCTTTGTCTGGAAAGGGATGCGTCGTCAATCGCCACAAGGCTAAGGCAAGCAAAAAACGCGTACGCCCCCCCCTCCGCCCCCCCCCCCCCCCCCCGCCGTAAAGCATGCCAATCACTGCGTGAGCTAGACAACCAGGGTACCGTTTTTTGCTTTTGTTTTTGGCGATCATCAGGATGGTTATCGAGTTAGATCATATTGTGCGAGGTGGATGACCCTAACTCCGCGCAGGGGGAATGATGGAATGATCGCATCACATATTGTGGATATGGTAAGACACCCAGGAAGGCAGTTACATAGTAATTAATACCCATTGCTGTCTCAGGAGTGGCCACACCAGAAAACAAGCTAACTAATTGGCGGTGTCATCCATATGCCAGAAAGTAGGCACAAGGTGCCGACGTCCGTCTTCCGAGCGGTTCTTGGAAGGATGTAGTTCACCCTTCATGCGACTCGCCGAACACCTCACGGCGCTTCGCGCTTGGTGCAAGCAATGTTTACCTGGTTGGTGACAATCCGACGTGCTCCGTCCCGGCATAGTAGAGATGCGAGGGTCACACCACTATGGTCATACGATTACGGCCATGCATGAATATCGAGTAGACCTCACCCCTTGCCTGGAAGGCACGCTTTCTCTGTTGCCACGCTCACGCTTCCTTCGTTGAGCGGTTGGAATCGGTGTGCATGGCCGTAGTCGTATGACCATAGACCCTCGCATCATTCCCCCTGCGCGGAGTTAGGGTCATCCACCTCGCACAATATGATCTAACTCGATAACCATCCTGATGACCGCCAAAAACAAAAGCAAAAAACGGTACCCTGGTTGTCTAGCTCACGCAGTGATTGGCATGCTTTACACCGTCGTTGTCAACCAACGTCAACCCACCCAATATACATATACCAGCGCCCGATCGCATCTCCTGAACTATGTACGGTGCCCCTTGCCATCCCGACGTCATCGTTCGATAGTACTTTGGAAACAAGAAAATGTGTTGAGTCACTTTTTTTGTCATAGCATCATTCGTCGTGTCGAGCAGCCATGATTCAATGATTCATTGATTCATTGATTCATTGAAACGTTCGTTCAAGAAAATCGTTAGTTTTTTTCGGGAGCAGGGGAGAGGTATTTATAGTAGAATCAGTATTTTTTCCTCTGTTTCGTTCGCTGTTCATCGTTCTTTTATTTTCATCTTCTTTGCGTCGCGTGTGTGTGGCGAGTCGCGTGCGGAAAAAAAAGAAAAAAAGTCGTGGGATGCTCGTGAAATATTTTATACGCCTCGTATATTACTATTATATTGTATAAAGAGTTGAAAAGAGTTCTGCACAGACTTATGAACGCAACGTAAATATAGTACTGGTATTATAGTGTGTGCGTATACCGCACAGTTTTTGTACAGCGAATAGCATTTACGTTTTTTTTTTCATTTTATTTTCACACTTCTACTTTCCTGCTTCTGGACAAGCCGTGGTCACAGGTGTCGTCCCTTCTCCCCCCCGCTTCTTGCCTTCAATTTGTATCGCGCATAGGGTTCAGCAATCCCACTGCTCGTCGATTTTTCATCGAGTGTTGCTAACTCACGCTCTTGCGCTTTCCGCAAGTCAGTTTGCGCACTATCTAGAAAAAGTCCCTACGAATGTATACGAGTATGAGTATGCACTCAGGGGGGGCTCGAACTCACGAACCTGACCTATATCAGGCTCGAGGATAACCTGATACGCCACAGGGGCGACCGGTTCATATATACCATACCGTACAATACGCAATAAGGTAGTGGCTAACCCGATTTAAGAACACCGTACAATATGTATCATACATAAGATCCCTCGGGACTTACCGTGTACCTGGTAGCATGCAGAGGTAACAAACACCCTCGGATAGAGACGTCGGATTACGGCCAAAATAGCCTGTGCCCAGCACGCGAGGGAATAACCCCAACAACAACAACAACAACAAAAATTCACCCATTTCCGACTCCTATTTTTTCTCCTACTATTAATAACTGTTGTCAAACTCCAAGTTTTGTTGTCCCCATGTCGGATCTGCGGTGCTAGAAGGGGTTTAGGCTGCTTGTTGGTAATGAAGTGTAATGTAGACCAGATGCTGTAGACATCAACGAAATCCGAGTGTGGCAATGTGAAAGCCGGCCGAACTGCGCGCGGGAGAAAATTCATGGAGGATACTGATAAGGTATTACTGTGGATAGTGGGATTCGAACCCACGACCCAATTTGTTGAGGAATTAGTGGGGTATTCGCCCGTTCGACCACACGCAAAAGGTTAACCAATAATAGCTTACTACCCAAACTAAGCCTTTTATTACAATGTGCCGTATACTAAAGTATAGTATGGAAACACGAGCCCAAACTAAGCCTTTTATAACAATGTGCCATATTATATAGTATTATAGTATAGTATATATAGTATGGTATAGCATAGCATAGTTTAGTCTAGTATAGTACGGAGATACGAGGCTATCTTGGTGGACATGGGGGGTAGGGGGTAGGAGCTGTTGCGTAGTTTCGGCGGCTTGGACCAGTTGGATCTCCTACCTACCGCTAAGAAAGTGACCTTACCGCACGAAATGCCGTACTGCGGAAGGTGATCGAGGGCCGGTCGCCCCGGTTGTCTAGTAGTGGCTACCCTCGAATGCCTCTATTAATGGTTAATAGAGTTCGCTCTGGGGTTCGAATCCCACCTGGGTCGGACTTTCGCGTTTATTTGCAAAAAAACAACAACAACAACAAAAAAGGATCAACTGCTGTGACCGCCAAGCAGCGTGGGTAGGTAATAACACAATTCGACGCGAGTCGATGAGGAAAGAAACAGCTGCACGGAGTCTCATCGCAAATAGAAAAGAAGGCGCGCGCCGTAGTGGGGAGGGGGGGAGAAGAGCCGGCTTAAGTGACCCCAGATCTCGGAGTTACGCCTAGGGAGGGAGAAATACAAGAAGAAGGCTTGTATCTCTCCTCCTCCCTCCCTAGACGCAGATCAGGTCCGGGATGGCTCTAAGCAGACTCTTTCACCCCTTCCCCACTACGGAACGCGCCTTCTTTTTTATTGCGATTAGACCAGCTATTACTTGGTGCGAAGATAATAGAGGTGTGCGATAAAAAAAAAGAAAAAAAAAGAAACGATCGACCGACATCTTCGCTCTCGGGCGATTTTTGATATATCTCTCGGCAACGCGGAGTGTCCAATAACCGCGATGCGCTTACTACGCTTACGGAAATGATCTGGACGAGACACTTTATCAACTTATTATGTCAAATACGCCAACCGTGAGTTCGACCAAGTTGAATGGTCGATGCCCATCTTTGCAGGCTGTGTGATTTTCTTCCACCGCGCGTTTTTTTGTACAGATCATCTGATACAGTCCCCTTTTCAAGGAGACCACGGATGATACCATAGATAGGGGGGGGGGTACTAATCCCTGTGTTCACCACCGGATGTGAGCCACACTCGCACGGTGGACTCTGCGCCCCACGGACACAATGTACAAGGGCGTTAGTTATCATGCGTTTTTTTTTGGCGCAGGGGAGCTTAGTATTCCATTGCGAATCCATGCCGTAAAATTATAACAGCACGAAAGGGTGAAACAGTGTAACAAGGAACAAGGGGTCAACTCGCGCGAGTGACCCGGGGTCACTGCGACAAAAATGCCCCCAAAAGTGACCCCCTTCCCGTAGCCTAGGTCAGTAGGATATCGCTCAACGACTCCCCCCTACGGTTCCGCAAGGGTAACAGCACCCGCCTGGGTGACAAAATTGGCGATTTCGGTCCATATCATAGTAATTCTGCGCGCTGATCCCCTCATAAAACCATGTGGAAGATGGATGACAAAAAAATCTGAAAATAACTTTACCCGTCAAATGATGTCGATATCAGCCATATTTCGCAAATACACCATGATCGCGGTGTGTTCCCCCGTGGTCTTGTTGAAACTCATCTTTGGAATTCACCCCAGGCTAGTGGGGGGGGGGGGGGGGGGGGGTTCTCTTGCGTGTTATACCGTACGCTCTCTTGCGTGTTACATGGCACGCTTGTTGTGTTGTTTTGGAGTTTTTGAATCACGAGGTACCCCGAACTGCACCCTTTCAACAAGTGCACTCACTCCCGTTTAGGGAACAAAACACCTGAAACGCCTTGAGAGGCCATTGACCTCTTCTTCCTTTTTTTCACCCTCCGACATTATAGCGTAGATGCCGTGCCTGCATAGGTATGATATCCTACCGCAACGCAATAGTATCTGTCATAGAGTCTGGTCAGCGAGCCAGCGTGGAGAGATGAATAAAAACACCGGGGACCATGAGGAGAGCGCTTCCCAACACCGACAACCCTGCGTCGCCCTCCGGGATACTCTGAGATCTCTCTTCTATGACTCTCCGCCAATCATTTCCCATTTTGCCTTCCCCACATCTTTTCATTTTAGCTATATTATATCCTATTCCACATCAATTTTCCATCCCAAGGTCACTGGCCGCAGCCCTCCGGCTTCTTCCTCCATTCCCTTGGCGGCTTGGCGGTACCTATGCACTCGGTGCGAAATCGCGACCTGGGTTGTCAAGAGATTTTCTGGAAGAGGCGTTCCTTGCAGACACCCTTCCATGATAGGGACGACCCCCCCGTGTCTCTGATGGTGCCTGCCGCTACCCGATCGATCAGGTCGCTGCTGCCTTCCTTTTCGAGGCGCCCAAAGCCTTCCATCGCGAGGGTGGCGAGTTTGTAGCTGCGCTCGTCGAAAGACACCTGTCCCGGAAATCGTTCATGCCACGCATTAGCTTCGGTTGCACCGCAGTAGGAGCACCTCGCCGCCAGGAACTCCTCAATCCATATAAATCGCCGTCCCAGCAGCCACGAACCCTGAGGCTAGGATGATTCCGACCTAGTCGACAGGCCTCGCCCTTACGAAGGCGGTAGTCCCCTGGTCCTGATCGATTCCGTCGCCGGGCTTTTGCCAAAACCCTCGTCTCCTTCTCTCCTTGCGAGTCGCCGGTACCTCGCTGGGTGGTCGTCTCTGGGAGCTGGCCGAGGGAAGCGACCTGCCTCGCAGTACTAACTCGGTCTACCAGATTGCCCGAGTCAGTGCTGGGCTTTGCTGGAACTGATAGCTTTGGCGTCAGATGGGGGCTACGCTTCCGCAACCGACTGCCTTGAGACATCTTGGTCTCCTACTCGAAAGGCTGTGCCCCGCCAACTTTTCCGACACGATGTTAACCATGGCTTCCTCTGAAACCCCATACACATCGCTGAGGTTCCTGACGCTGTTCCATATGCGCCGGACGAGGTCTGAATCGGGCAGCTCCCTCCGGATTTTGTCCCCTATAGCGCCGGACAGATCACTAAGTACCTCTGGTACCGTCGACACCAGGCTTCTAACGGACACTGACGTCCTCCGGGCTTCAGCCGACGACAGCCCAAAACCTCCGGCCCCCGTGAACAGGCTCGCCTGTTCCTGTCGGTAGGGCTGCAAAGTTAACTGATTTGTCAGTAACCCGTCCTCGATGAACGACGGTTCTTCTGCTGCCCTCGGGAGGAGATCAAGCAGTTTCTCCAGCACCCACGTCGCGTTACCGTCTGCCTTTTGGCATGCGGGCAGGGACAATTCCGGGTCCATCACTCCTTCGATGCCATGGAGCCGGTGGCGATCGGGTTGGCTGATTGCTTGTCTGGCATGCGCGGCAGCATCCGCGCGAGTTGTTCCGCTCCCCCGTTTTGGACTATCTCCACTGCGCTCTCCATCGCGTATTCGTCAGCACCGACGGGCACCCCAACCACCTTTACCCCACCCTGTTGCCCGGTGCCGACACCAACACCTCCAAGAAGCGCGATTTGGTCCGGCGTAGGACTGATTCTACAATTTTTTGCCGCCAAAAGCAGCGATTTTATTTGACGAACGTTTCATGGCGGATAGACACGAGGAAGGATGTTATGAAAAACAAAATTGTGTGAGAAGGACTATATCTAACGATGACGTCGGGGAGGGTGGCAATGAGGCACCGTATTTCAGAAGATACGGCCGGGAGCTGGCTCCAATACCGGCGGTTTCGCTTAAGAAAAGTTGGGGGGCGGGGGCGGGGGGGGTACACCGTATAATCGCTCCTTAGGTACGCGCCCCCTTGGGGGCAAGGAAATTGTTTTACTCGGGTTGGTTGGAATGCCGATGTTGGACAGCTCACGCTGGAGAAAGGGCACATCGACCTTGCCCCAGCCTTCTTCCTCATCACACGCTCACGACACATGCTAAGGCAGAGGAAGGGCCCATCGACCTTGCCCCACCCTTCTTCTTCCTCATTACACGCTCACGACACATGCTAAGGTTAGAGGGCGCACCATTTGGTTTCTGAAGCTCCTTACTTGAGGTAGCTCTATCCATCAGCCAAAAAACGGTATACCCCTATTGCCACTGAAAGTGAAATACTCAAACTGAAACTGAAACCCGATCAAAAAAGATCAAAACACCCATGGCCTAGGTATACAAAACATTCACCTTTGTGCAAGGCAAGAAATTACGTAATTCTAACGTTTTTTTTAAGGCAAAGGAGCCCCCGTCAATTCAGAAAGCGTCCTAGCCACAAAAAGGTATACCTCTATCCTCTATTGCAGCTGAAAGTGAAACTGCAACTCGATGCAAACACCCGTGGCCTACGTATACAAGGCATTCAAATTTCAAAACCAAAAACATGACATTCCAATGATTTTTTTGGGTAAAAGGAGCGCCCTGACTCGGAAAGCGTTGTTGCCTCAAAAAAAGGTATACCTATATCGCAGCACGCGTGCGCGTCTCAATCCCCGCCAAAACCAGCGTTTTTCTGTAACGAACGTTTCATGGCTGCTCGACACGAAGAGGGATTCTAGGAACAAAACGTCTTCCCATATTTTCTTGTTTGCAAAGGAAGGGCTAGTAGTAATAGTAGTAGTAGTAGTAGTAGTAGTAGTAGCAGTAGCAGTAGCAGTAGTAGTAGTAGTAGTAGAAGTAGTAGCAGTAGCAGTAGCAGTAGCAGTAGCAGTAGCAGTAGTAGTAATAGTAGTAGTAGTAGTAGTAGTAGTAGTAGTAGTAGCAGTAGTACTAGTAGTAGTAGTAGTAGCAGTGGTAGTAGTAGTAGTAGTAGTAGTAGTAGTAGTAGTAGTAGTAGTAGAAGTAGTAGTAGTAGTAGTAGCAGTAGTAGTAGTAGCAGTAGTACTAGTAGTAGTAGTAGTAGTAGCAGTGGTAGTAGTAGTAGTAGCAGTGGTAGTAGTAGTAGTAGTAGTAGTATTAGTAGTAGTAGAAGTAGTAGTAGTAGTAGTAGTAGTAGCAGTAGTAGTAGTAGTAGTAATAGTAGTAGTAGTAGTAGTAGCAGTAGCAGTAGCAGTAGTAGTAGTAGTAGTAGAAGTAGTAGCAGTAGCAGTAGCAGTAGCAGTAGCAGTAGCAGTAGTAGTAATAGTAGTAGTAGTAGTAGTAGTAGTAGTAGCAGTAGCAGTAGCAGTAGCAGTAGCAGTAGCAGTAGCAGTAGCAGTAGTAGTAGTATTACCACTATCGAACGATGACGTCAGGGTGGCAAGGGGCACCACCGTATTTCAGGAGATACGACCGGGAGGTGGTTTTGACCAAAACCGGGGCGGTTTCCTTGAAGAAAAGGGTGTTGCCGGGGCTACCGTTGGACGACTAAAAAAGGAAATATTTCTAAGAGGTCTAACACTCCTCATGTACCTGTTTCCGGCTTAGCATCGATACAATCAACCTTTTGGGCCCTTGCCCCAACCTTCATTCAAATTACACGTTTATCTGCCGTCTATTTTTATTCCCTTTTTTATCTCGCTTTGTTACTTTCCGGCTTCTGGACAAACAAGCCGTGGTCACAGGTGTCGTCCCCTCCCCCCCCCCCCCCCCCCCCCGGTACGTGCCTTGATTTCTATTCCGCAAACGGTTCAGCATTTCCAACGCTCGTCGATTTTCATCGAAGTTTTTTCCACCTGGCGCTCTCGCGCTTTCCGCGAGTCGTTTTTTGCACAATAGAACAATTCCCTTTAAGTTCGTCCGAGTATACACCTATACACTCTCAGGGTACTTGTGTGTAGACTCTACTTCAGCTACAGGAGAGCGGAAGCGTCGCGCATGTCCCGTCTCTGCGGCTGCTATGCTGAAGTGGCTTCTTGGTGGGAGGAGGCAGAGAGCGCGGAGCTGATGGAACTTTTGGTTGGAGAGCGGGAGAGAGGGAGAGAAGACGCCGCGGTTTTGCGGTCGGGAGAACCAAATGGACATCAGATGTTTCTTGCGCGTCTTCGGTAACAGAGAGGTGAACTGGGGTGGAACAAAGGTGGCTGGTAACAGAGCGGTACACTGGGGTGTAGCTAAGATGGCTCCAGCCAGCGAAATCGACCTTAGTAGTTCCGAGGTTTTCCCCGCAGACCATCGGGGATGCCGACTCTAAGCCACGTCCAGAACCAAGACTGTGAATAGACGAGGGGGGGGTACTCATTTGTTGGTTGCCTTGAAAAGGATGCAGGAGGGTTAGTCCGTATTATAAGCTTATTAACTAGAAGACGATTCCAAATTGAAAGTATTACAATGGCATCATGCGAAAGAAAATGTTATGAACGAATAACAATAGTAGTAATAAATCAAAGTGACGGCTCGGATGCTGCCAGCCAGTTAACTAAGCAAATTAAAAAATTGCTTAACGTTGTAAATGTACAAGATATAACATATTTACCTTTAGTACAGAGAGAGTTAGTTTTAATAAAATTACAAATAAGTGTTACAGAAAGAGAGGAAATCCTAAATTTGGCAAAAGTATTTAGATTTAAAATTACTGATATCACAGAATCTACCCTTATCTTAGAATTAACAGCAGATCCAGGAAAAATTGTAGCTCTTCAATATAATTGGTCGATAAAGTTGTTTTCTCAAGTTGTGTATAATGATTTAAAGGTTGATTTAAAGGTTGATTTAAAAATTCAAACCTTTGATTCTCGGCAACAAGAAAAAAAATTAATAAACTTCTAGAAAAGGGCTATTAGCTCAGTTGGTCAGTTGGTCTGTTGGTCAGTTGGGTAGAGCGCACCCCTGACAGGGAGATCATTGATCACGCATGCCTCTCGAGGCTGAGCACCGCTTCTACTCCTAAATGGAGACACCTCCAACATTTGAGCGCTCATTATTTTTCTCCTATTTTCTACATAAAAACTTTCCGGCATATCTTATCTCCTTCCTGTTTGGCAGTTGTTTGTGTCTACCACCTATCTCCTATGATGGTGACCGTTTTCTTGCTACTATCTAGTGGACCAAACTTCATGTTACATCCGTGTGGGGGGGGGGGGTACTCAGTTTGTGCATGGCCGTAGTCGTATGACTTTAGACCCTTGCATCCCTACTATGCCGGGACGGAGATGTCGGGTTTCCACCCACCAGGCAGGCGTCGCGTGCACCGAACGCGAAGCGCCGTGAGGTGTTCGTTGAGTCGTACAAAGGGTGGCCTGCATGCTACTAATAACCACTTGTGAGGCGGACTTCGGCACTTTCTGCATACTTTCTTGCGTATGCGTGACAGCTTCGAATTGTCTTTTTTTTGTTGTTTCGTGGTGTGGCCGTTTCCAGAGACAGCGACGGGAATACTCTGTGACTGCCTCGTGGATGCCTCACCATATGCACTTTACGTGCTATCATCCCCCTTGATTGGTGTTAAGAATCCCCACTTCACACAATATTATCTAACTATCGATAACCATCATTTCGGTTACTGCCTAAAAACCCAAAAACAAAAACGAGAAAACAAATATTGTGTATACCCTGGTCGTCTAGCTCACGTACCGAGAGGCGTGTTTTACAACGCCGTTGCCAACCGACGCCAACCCCAGCAGCGCAGGAGGGGGATAGCTGAGGGAGAGGGGGAGCGTGCTCATTAGATGCTTGCCTTAGTCGTTTGGCCATTGCCCACGCATCCTTTTCGAGACGGAGCACCGTTTCAGCCTCTTTTTAGAGACATCCTCAACCTTTGGGCGCTCAGTACGTCTTCTTCTGTATATTACACAAAACCTGTGGGGGGGGGATAGCTGGGGGGGGGGGGGGGCTGTCCTCTGAGGGAAGATAACTAGGCGGAGGGGGATTGTGGGGGGGGGGGGGGTAACTGAGGAGGGAGGGTCACGTCTAGGGCTCACGCGAATTTCTACATTGCTTCTTTGCAATCTTTAGCTTTTGTGCTTTATGATTTCGCGATATTCACCGCTGCCGTGGAGTCGTTGTGTTATCCTGTAATAGAGCCGTCTCCGCATTGGGCGTGTGAAGCGCGGCTCCTTAGTTAGATATGGCAGCCCGCTGGAGGGAGGCAAGCACTGAGCAGTTGGGAGCCAACCTGAGTGACATCAGGTGGCCCGCTGGAGACAGGCAAGCACCGAGCATTTGGAGTCGATCAGCTGGTCGGTGTATAAGCTCCAGCTCTCGAAGAGGGTACGATGATATCCTGTGACCACACTATGTGCTTCATGCCTATTTTTTTAGCGAAGTAAAGAGCTACATCCGCGCGACTGGCCTATACTCGGAAAGGAAATCGTCGGGGAACAATACTAGAACACCGTACCCTTCCCCCCAGGCTCCATCCCCACGCTACGGGTGTAGGTCTGTCACCCCCTCCTCTACCCCCCCTCCCCGCCTTTCCCCCCTGCCCCCCTCCCCCCCCTCGTACCCTTCCCCCTCCCCCCCTTCCCCCCCTCAGCCCCTTCCCTCCTCCTCCCTCTCCTCCCTCTCCCCCCCCTTCTCCCCCTCCCCCCACTCCACCCCCTCCACCCCCTCTCTCCCCTCCACCCTCCCCCACCCTCCCCCACCCCCTCCTCCCCCTCCACCCCCTCCACCCCCTCCACCCCCTCCACGCTCTAACCCTTTGGTTTCCTTCTTGATTCCTGGTGATCCCTTAGCTGGAGCTTGAAGCGGGACCACCGTCCTCGAAATGGAAATCTACGCTACCTTAATGTTTTGTGCTTCCCACCCGACAATGGACCGCATGAGCTTCAACGTGGGTAACTCATGAACATGGAAACGAGAAACGATTAGCTGCTGCAGAGGACCATAGGAGCGATCCTACCGACTACTTATTTTACGGAAGAATTTTCGCGGTTTATATCGGAGCGGCACCATCTACGTCGGAACGACGCCATCTATGCCACAACGTTGGGAGTTGAAAGGTAATAATAACAGTCACAGCAACAAGGGCAGGGAAACCCACGGAAAACACAAACAAAAAACCTAAAATTAACCTACAGCAGCAATAGTGTGCAGGATGACTATCCCTTTTTCTGTGTCTACCCCATTTCGTCTTAACATCGACACAACCCGCCTGCTTCCCTTGCTCCACGAGCCATATCTCCGTAGTACCGGTTAATTAAGGCATCCCACGGTAGGACTTGCAGTTGTTGGATTGGCTAATAATGTACCTGTCCGATCGAGCTCACGCTCAAGTGAGGAACTACCGGTTAGTCATTGATCAAGTAATTTCACGGGTACATATTTGGTTTAGGATTACTACGGCATAGAAGCTTGGTCGAGCTGTGCGAACGAACGCCTTCGAAGTCATGTCTCGGGTGAGATATTGAGCTCCTCATGTGAGGATCTCAAGGGCTTCTTGGAATATGGTGCACCCCTACCGTAGGAGTTGCACATTTTTCGGCCAAAAAAAGGTATACCTTACCGGTTGAGCTCCTCAAGCGTGAAACTATCGGCTTGCATGATAACTTTACGAGTACGCCTTGATGTATGACTAGCGCACAGAACTATACTCGGCGGGTTTCGCGAACGAATGCCTTCGAAGAAATGTTTCGGGTGTTGATGATGGATGACGGATGATGTTGATATTGACCTAGCTCCTCATGTTAGGAGCTCTGAAAAATCTTAGAATATGCTGCACCACTATTAATAGCGTGGAATGGCTCCCGCCCGTCCTCCCCATTACACGATCGTCTGCCCTTCTACTTTTCAAAACCTGAGCCACATCCAGCAGGCTCCATCCCCACGACCTGGGTCTGGCTTTGTCACATCCACCCCCCCCCCCTCCCCCCCCAGGGTGCCGGTTTTTTTGGCGGTCACCATGATGGTTGTCGAGTTACGATCATGTTGTGCGGGGTGGAGAACCCTAAACCCGCACAAAGGGAATGATGGAATGATCGCATCACATATTGTAAATATGGTAAGGCACCCACGAGGCAGTTACATAGTAATACCCATTGCTGTCTCTGGAGTGGCCACACCAGAAAACAAAGTAACTTATTGGTGCTGTCATCCATAACCAAGAAAGTAGGTACAAGGTGCCGAAGTCCGTCTTCCGAGCGGTTCTTGGAAGGATGTAGTTCACCCTTCATGCGACTCACCGAACACCTCACGGTACTTCGCGCTTAGTGCAAGCAATGTCTACCTGGCTGGTGGAAACCCGACGTGCTCCGTCCCGGCATAGTAGAGATGCGAGGGACTATGGTCATACGACTACGGCCATGCATAAACTGAGTACTCCCCCCCCCCCTGAATATCGAGTACACCCCCCCAAAGGCACCCTTGGTTAATGGTTCGATGTGACCAACGCAGATCCGAATGCGCGGGTACCCTCGCCAAGAGGTATGTAGCGCGCCGACAACGATGGATCTCCTGCTTTCTTCTACCGCCGAGGCGCACGCGCACGCGCCAAACGCTGCGCTCGTTCGGGACATATATATGGGGCTTTCGACCAACGGAGTGTTGGATGTGCACGATATTCACTGAGTGATCTAGCTGTCAGAAGTTGTTGTGGTGCACTCCAAGCAAGATCACAACCTGAGGATCGAATCACCCCAACGCGCACATGCCACTTTCGTGGTGGAAACCCGTGAGCGGGTCTCGGGGTAGAAGGCATAGCATCGATTCGCTGGCAGCGACAGGGGGTGCATTCTACTAATAGTACGGTAAAGGTGCATCATGTGTGTGTTCCGAGGCTCCTACCCTAATGAGGAGCTCTATACTATTAATGGTATACCTCGCCCAAAAAAATGATCTTGAGGGAATACTGAAATAGCAAACCCGATGAAAAATCCCGTGCCCTACGCATATTATATACAATGAAACATGCTGTAAAAACGAATAACGAATTTGCCGACGTTTTGGGTTAAGGAGGTCCGTCATTCCGAGAAGAAAATTACCATAAACTGCCACCTCTTTTCGAGCACTCCTCAGGGTGTGTAGGGCAAGGATCCCTCGGCGAGGAAGGAGGTGGTGAAGGGACGACTGGTGCGAATAGTCTCTCGGTGACCACACAGATCGTCGTTTCGTGGAGGGTGTGTCGTTCCAAGCTCCAGCAAAGAGATCGCCAGGAAGCAAGCAGAGGTCGGGGGGGGGGTAGGCACTACGTGCGTAGCCGAAGTCGTATAACCATAGACCCTCTTATCCCTACTATGCCGGGACGGAGCACGTCGGGTTTTTGACGACCAAGCAGGCGTCGCGTGCACCAAGCGGGAAGTGCCGTGAGGTTTTCGACGAGTCACATGAAGGGTGAACTGCATCCTTCCAAGAACCGCTCGCAAGACAGACGTCGGCACCTTGTGCCTACGTTCTTGCTTATGGATGACGGCGCCAATGAGTTACTTTGTTTCGGCTAGTCCCACTAAGAACCACTTGTGAAGCGGACTTCCGCACCTTGTATCATACGTACTTTCTCACACATGGATGACAGCTTCGAATGGATTCAGTGCAGGCTATTTTCGCGTGTCTTACGAGTGCTTGCTTGCAATTGGAGCTCCGCAGTAAAACCATCGTCGCCTGCTAATCTATCTAATCTATCTAGCAGCCCGCATTGCACGTGTGAAGGACGCTGTAATATTATTTTAGCTTTTAGTTTTTTCTTCATCCCCATTCATTATCCTCGCACTACTCTCGTGCTCCCTTCCAGCAGTAACTCAGATCCGGGCCAATTAGGGGGCCCTCCCCCCCCCTCCCCGCTACTACGGTACTTGCCTTCATTTCTATCGCGAGAAACCCAATACGGTACTACTACGACGGTACTTGCCTTCATTTTTATCGCGAGTAGAATTCAGCGGTTTCATACCTCGTCGACTCGTCGTAATCGACAGTTTCATTGGAAGTTTTTTTTTGTTTTTTCTGTTAAGTCCCCCCAAGAGGGTAAGATGCAAGTCCGTCGGGGATATTGCCGAGTCGGTGACTCGTCCTGCGGTAGCCCCCCCCAACACCGACACCCTTTTCTTCAACTAAACCGCCGGTTTTGAAACCGGCTCCCGGTCGTATCTCCTGGAATATCGTGTCCCTTGAAACCCAGACGTCATCGTCCGATAGACCTATGGAGACAACAACATACATGGAGACCTTTTGCCAATAGCATCCTTCCTCGTGTCGAGCAGCCATGATTCATTGACTCATTGATTCATTGATTGAATGAAACGTTCGTTCAAGAAAATGGTAGTTTTTGAGAGGGGCTATCATCGTAGAATCAGTCCGGTCAACTTTTCACCTGCAGCCCAACAAACCAATACTAATACCATACTATAATACTACCATATTATATGTAACAGTAGGTAACCCGATTTAAGAGCGACGCGTGACACGTCAAAATAAGCGCTCTTAAACTAGAAGTTGTTCGTATCTCTAGCGGGAAATATATAGCTTTAGTGTGGCGGGACATGCCGATCTGACCGCGCTGTTAAGTCCCGAACGCTCTTATCCTGGGCGTTCTTAAATCACTACCGAAGTATTACTGATACAGTGGGTACCTCGGTTTAAGGGCGCCCCGTGACAAGCCAAAACAAGCGCTCTTAACTAGACATTGCTCTTATCTGTAGTGGGAAATATATAGCTTTAGTGTGGCGGGACATGCCGATTTGACCGCGCTCTTAAGTCCCGAACGCTCTTATCCAGGGCGCTCTTAAATGGGGCTAGTCACTGTATCAATAATAATACGAAGTAGTACGGAAGGAGTGCACCAATGATTTTATGAGGCTCTTTAGCTTGAGGAGCTCTACTACAGCAGACCCAAAACACAAAAAAACAAAACAAAACAAAACAAAAAGGATGAAAGTGTAGTTCAATATGAGCAATACCGTGAACCATTAATAGGTGTGTGTTGTCTTCGTATTAAATCGTTGGTTCCACGCAACGGCACCAGTATCAGCACACCCAGTGCCCGTGCCGATTATAGCTCGTAGAGAGATAACAAGATGTGCAATGTTATGGAGTGCCCTCCGTAGATGCATAGTCTACAGATTCGAAGTGAAACCATGTCATGCTTGGGGTGAAACCAGGTGATATTAGATGACATTAGATGTCACATTCACGTCAAGGCCATCATAGATGGGCGGTAATGTAGGTGCCGGTGACGGGACATGCAGGAAGCCCCTCACCTCACTGCCCTGCTTTGCCCTACCCTCTTCTGTTCTACTTGTTTAATCTAAGTGTTCCTTTAGTAGAATATAATGCGAGCCTTGAGGTTAGCCAGCGAGCCACGAGGAGAGATTAACAATGACACAGGAACCCGTGAGGAGCACGCTTCCCAACACCAACCAACCACGCATCCCCGCTCGGAGTACCTTGACAATATCGTGCGCAACCGATTTTCGATGAAGGCTACGTATATACGGTATTAGTAGGGGGAATGTTATGATGATGTTATGATGATGTTATGATGATGTTTTGATGATGTTATGATGATGCTATGATGATGTCGTGATGATGTCATGATGATGTCATGATATACCCCCTTTTCCACTACCAGCTACGTACCGGGTTCGAGCCGCTAGCACGGGTGACTCTTCCGTATCTCACGGACAAAAGGACCTTAGTCCGCTTTATGTTAGGCGCAGCGTAGCCTCTGCCATTGCACGGCGGACGACTGATGCCGCAAAATTAATACGACCCACGAAATCTTGAGAAGGATCAGGGTGGTGGTAGTTCCTCGCGCGAGTGACCGCGGGGGCCACCGCAAAAAAAGTCCCGTAAACGTGCCCCCCCCCACCGTATCCGGGGTATTTTCGTTTTTGCGAAACAAGGACGGCGTTCCGACGGCGGGTTGACGGGGTTAACGCATTTACAGCTCGAACCGGTCTTGGGGGAAAAAAAATACTTGAAATTAGTGCAGGGAGGGGTTCTAAGGGCTAGGTAAAGGCGCCATCCGTCATTCAGCAAAAAAAAAAAAGTGTTATCTCTACGAGTATGACATAGCTCCAATTTTTTTATATGGTTTTCTCAAGTTCAAATTAACCTCTCCCCCCCCCCGCCCCCTCCTTCCCCGCTGCCCCGACCATCGCCTGGGCCTAGTGTCACAGTAAGTTTCTATACACTTATGCGACCTAGCAATGTTGAAATCCCCCCTCCTGTACTACCCCCCCCCCCCCCCCCCCCCCCCCCGCTTAAAAACTCAGCCCTCCCCCCATCGGTGTATACGACTTACAGGATTTACATGATAAACTGATGCATTCCCTTCCACAGCTGTCAGATTTTGTCCCCCTCGAAAACAGGTTTTATGGTTTCCGCGCACTGACTGGTCATCATCACCCTGTTGACCCTGGTACAAGCTACACCACTGTAGTTTTAAGGGGAGTCGCCGACGTATATCCTTAATGAGGACACACACACAGTAATACGCGCGATCGGAGTATCATACACGGTTTGCAAAGGTGAGTTTCGGCGAAATCTTTAATCTCACAGCTGGATGGAGTGTATTTTATTTCTTTATAATATAGCGTAGATGGCGTTCCGATATAAATCGAGTATCCTTCCGTAAAGCAGTACTCGTAGTAGTATCTATGACCTTCTACCAACCATTTCCCCATCCCCCCCCCCCACGTTGTGTGCTCCGAAGCACATTCATCTCACTAACAGTGTAGACTCCATGGGGCGGCGTACTTTCACGCGTCTTCTTTAGTGCCACCACTGACTGTTGTTGTTTCTTCGTACCAGGTATTTGGTTTGGCGATTGGCACGCGCTGAACATTTGTGGGATGACAAACGAACTTGAGCCTTCGGACCAACAGTCAGAAATGTTTCGCCCGAAAAGTTCAACCTCCACTACCATTTTTTTTTTTTTTTTTTTTTTTTTTTTTAGCACACTTTCACTTTCCAGCTTCTGGACAAGCCGTGGTCACAGGTGTCATCCCTTCTCCTCCCCGGTTCTTGCCTTCAATTTTATCGCGCATAGGGTTCAGCAATCCCACTGCTCGTCGATTGTACATCGAATGTTGCTTACTCACGCTCTCGCGCTTTCCGCAAGTCAATTTGTCCACAAGAAAAAGTCTCAACGAATTTATACGAGTATGCACTCGGCGGGGCTCGAACTCACGAAACTGACCTATACCAGGCTCGAGGATAATAACCTGATACGCCACCGGGGCGACCGGAAACCATATAACGTACTAGGTAGTGTATCATGTATAGAGCTCCTCTTCCGGTGCGGGGCCTCAGGATTGAGCAATGTGTGAGCCTTTCGCCAGTACCCCAGTAGGTATGTAACACCAGGCATCACGCATCATGGCAGCAAGGGGGGGGGGCAGTGGTGGCGGACATAGACCGCGATTTTTGAGATGGTTCAAGGCTTCAACGCTTCTCACGGCGTTATATTTTCTTCGAACAGCAGTAATATGTACCATATTTTGTATTGCTCAACAGATCCAAGTATTATCATTGATTGTAAAGTCACGGTCTATGTCCACAAAGACTACCCCCCCCCCACCCTTGCACTGTAATGAGGCGTTACGATGTTAACTTTTACTACCACTACTGGGTGGGGTATATTGGCCAAATGCTGACATATTGCTCCACTCCGAAAATGAGCCTTTCATCTCACTACAGTGACCCATGCTACCCGTTGCATTACACCATCCCACCCCCCCCCCCGAGGTTTCCTTTTTTTTGAGGAGCTCTATTCGTCACCCGAGTCATCCCACGATACGGTAGGGTTACGCTTTTCGGGAGAAAGTTTTCCGGCCGGTTGAGTGCCTTAAGCGTGGAACTATCGGATATTATGACAATATTACGAAAATATTTGTTTAGGACCAGCACGTAGATAGAAGTGTTGGCCGGGTTACGCGAACGAACGAATTTCTTCGAAGGAAGTCATGTTCGGTTGAAATGTTGATTCAGCTATTATTATTAATAGCTCCTTCCTCGTCTCCTCATGCTAGGAGCCCAGAAAATTCTTAGAATCTGCTGCACCGCTACCTAGCGTGGGTGGATTGCCTCGTGTACTGTTGTTTCTCCGTCCCCCTCCCCTTTTTTTTGCAAATTGACAACGCGACACTCATTGTCGAATGGCAAACATGACGACAACAAATAGCACGGTTATTGAACCATCCCAAGAAATGTCGCGGTCTCTTTTGTGTACCAGCACACCTTAATTTGAAACATCCGTAGGGGATCGACCCACAGCGCGCTTTTCTTTCGACTGTCCATCGCACCAGCCTCCCCCCTCTGGGCAGTGAAAAGTTAACCAACCGATCACTTCGCCCAGAGTAAGGATTTTTGGATATATTGAGCGGTAAGAAGTGTCGATGGAACCCTTGGGGCGATAGCCTTTTTGTCTGTAGGACTGAACCTCTTGAATCGCGAGAAGTGTTCGGTTGGATTTTTTTTCAAGCATCCGAAAAAAGAGTTGCAGCCGATGTGTGCCAGAAACATTAACCCAGAATACAAGAGACTCGACGAACAACGCCCGCCTGCCTTTCAACCACCCGACTAATTCTACGATAGCTCCCCCCCGAAACCAGCGATTTTCTTACCGAACGTTTCATGGCTGCTCGACACGAGGACGGATGCTAGGCAAAAAACATCTTCAAGCATTTGTTGTTTGCAAGGGGAAGGACTATCGAACGATGACGTCCGGGTAGCAAGGGGCACCGTATCTCAGGAGCTACGGCCGGGAGCTGGTTTCATAACCGGCTATTTGGTTAAAGAAAAGGGTGTTGGGGGGGGCTACTGTCGAACGACTTTAACATCATCGTAACATCCCCTTCCCACTGATGGAATATGAAGATACTGCCAACTACTGGGATATTGGTGCAAGGCTAACCGATTACTCGGCCCAGACTATAAACCATGTGTTACCAGTGCTTCAACCAATAACAAGTGTTATTGAACCTTTTGGCCAAAGCATAACGCACTGTGTGCAGTGTTGAACCTCTTGAGCCGCGTGAGAAGCGCCGAACTTTTTGAACCGTCCCCAAAAAATTGTCGTCGAGGTCTAGGTGTGTCCCCGCAACATTTGAGTCACTCCACGGCGATAACAGTAGGGGTTGTCCTCCTTGGGGCCAACCGTTTTTTTTTCTGACAGGTTAAGCTCCTCGGTCGGGTGTGAACCTACCGGTTAGCATGATCCTTTTTTCGAATATCTTAGTTTTACTGTAGGACAAGCGCATATAAATAATGGTTGGGTTGCGCGAACGAGTGTCGGTCTTCGAAAGTTATGTTTCCGGTGCCCAAGATATTATTATTGTTTTTGCGCTCCGACAATATAGCGTAGGTGCCGTTCCGATGTAAATCGAATATCCTTCCTTAAAGCAGCAGTAGCACCTAATATGAAGTCGAATGATCGCACCATAATGCAGCAGTGGTATCTTTCGCCAACCATTTGCTCATTTCCTTTCCCCACATCTTCTCCTTTTGTGTACTGTCTCCTTTCCCTATATATGTTATAGCTAAGAGTCTACCTCAGTCATAAGATATTGAGCTAGCTCCTCGCGTCAGGAGCTCAGGAAAAATCTTAGAATTTGCTGCACTCCTACCCAGCGCGGGATGACTCAACACTAGGTTCGGAGTACAGGAGGTCAACGAAAAGTGTCTTTCTGTTGACTGCCCCCCTCGCCCCCTCCCATATGTGATCACTCTTTTGGGCCCCCCAAAAAGGTGATCAAAACGATCAAGACGCACCGGTATGTGTAGCCTTTAGCATCCGGCTATATGTGTGAGAGCGAAGATTCATGAGTGGTTAGTGGTTAGCGTCGTGCTGCGTGCTTGCCGTACAGCCCCCTGAGCGGGAACGATGTGCAGTACATAAGTTCTACGCTGACCACTCATAACATTTCCGAAGGAAGGAAGCCTAGGAAACAAAAAAAAGAAACGTGTGATATGTGGGATTTTTGTTGCGGCGGCAACTAAAAGAAATTGTCATGTGTAGTATTGAACCTTTTGAGCCCTTGCGAAGTATTGAACTTTTTAACCATCCAGTTAGTCGTCTCCACGTCATGACACCGTGCTATCGGATATACCATATACATACCAGGTAGAGGATAAAATGATACCACTATGTGATTGTTCCCCAAATCCCGCACCGAAACCCTATAACTTCTGTACGTAGTATATACGGGAGGGGCGACTCGAATCATCCCGAAACGAGAGGTCTATGTGTACCGGCAACCATAATTTTAGAATACAGGGAGAGGACGGACAAGCAGTGCCTTTCTTTCGACTGCCCATAACACCAGCCCCCCCCCCCCTTTGTTTTTTTTCACACTTCTACTTTCCAGCTTCTGGTCTCAAGCCGTGGTCACAGGTGTCATCCCTCCTCTGCCCGGTTCTTGCCTTCAATTTTTATCGCGCATAGGGTTCAGCAATCCCATTACTCGTCGAGTTGTCATCGAGTGCTACTAACTCACACTCTCGCGCTTTCCGCAAGTTAATGATGTGCGAGGGTGACACCTACTAGACTATAGAGGAAACGTTAACCGAATGACCGCCGGTAGGGACAGCTCGCGCCTGTCGCTACCACGGGAATCGAAGGATACAACAGAAAATCAGCTGGATTGCGAATAGAGTTGAGTTAAGTTGACACACGGCGTGTATTACAATACGTGGAAGTGTGGTGAGGCTTGAGCTTTTTTTGGTCTCCATCCGCCGGAGGATAACGATAAAAAAAAAGAAAAATGATGACCGAATGCCCAGCCATGGACAATTAGCCATTTTTGAACAACTTTTTTAACAACCCAACCCAACCTACCATTGGATTTTTTGGGGGGGAATTATAGAAGTACTGTATGCAGTACTGAATGAAATTCTTGAGCCGTGAGAAAGGTTTTGGACTTTTAAAAAACCATCCACAACAGACAAACAACGCACACGTCACGGTCTAATGTGTAGCAACCAGCACATCGCTGACTAATAGAATGACGACGAACATTGACCACTATGGCATGGCATCGGCCACTGATATATAGCATGATGTCCGAACTACAAATGCATGAATACATGCAAAGACTCGTACGGGACGGGTGCCCAGGCAACATGATCCCTACTCGTCCTGCTGCGCGCTGACGCTATTCGTAGACGCTGGGAAATGTCGCAATCATCGTCGTCTCTTTTGGTCGCTATACGTCAATCAAGTCACGAAAAATGGTTCATTTGGCGAGATCAACTTGGAAGACAGGAGGTCGACCAAAGGCGCCGTTTTCTAACTTCTCACACCACTCACTCCGATTAGGCGTGCTTTGAGTCACCCCACGCTACGTCCTAGGAGTGCAGCAGAGAGTTCGAGCTCTACCAAGAGCTCAATATCTCACCACCCGAAACATGACTTCGAGGACATTCATTCGCGCAACCCGTCCAACGTTTCTCCGCGCTAGTTCGACAAACAACCATTGTACTCGAAAAACTGTCACGCTAACGGAGAGTCCACACTCGAGAAGCCCAACCGGTCAGAAACGCCTGGCCCAAAAAGTGCAAACCCTACCCTGCTACCGTGGGATGACTCTGTTTTTGATTTTTTTTGACGATTTCCAACCTCTGCTGAGGTTGGAAAAACTAAAACTTCAACTTTAGCTTTGAAACCGACAAACGTCACATCCCAAGGTCAATTAAACGCATGAAAACAACTCACGCTAGGAAAACGTACTTCTGAAAGCCTCATTTTTCGCTGAGTTTTCTTCGTGGGTTGGGTTGGCCTTCAAGTGCGGCGTTCGACGGTTTCAATACCAATTTCAAGTTGTTTTCCTGCCCAGCTCCTGCCCAACCAGGAGTTGGAACATCGCAAACACCCTTTTAGTGAGGTGTGATCTTGCTGTTGACCACTGCGGGCTATTGGCGAAAGGTTTGTAACTGACTATTCAGCGCAGACCGTAGACAGTTTGCCCACCCAACAACGTGCAGCACCAGCTTCAACGTCGATCATTTATAGACATTGCTATTGTTGTTTCGTTTGTGTTGTAAGGCTCTGTTTGGGTAGGCAATTGGTTAAGCTTTTACCAGTGAGTGGTCAAACGGACTATTAATAATACCCTCTACTTTCGTAACAACTTCCGTAACAAATAAATGGCGCCGTCGACAGACCATGGGTTTGTGGATCGTGGGTTCGAATCCCACCATCCACCAATAAAAAACTTCCACGACTCTCCCCATGTCAAACGTGAAAAAATATCTCCCCCGTATCCTCAGGAAATGGAAATGCGTGGATAGTGACACGCCCGCCTGTATATCCGGCCGACCTGCTACCCCGCCGTTCCAGGGGGGGAGAGTGTTACAAGGCTTCGTTTGGGCAGGCAATCGGTGAACCTTTCACCAGTGGCCAAACGGACTACTGCCCGCTAATTCCATAACAATTGTCGTCCGATGATGTGCGGCGCTAATGTCAACAATAAAAGTTGCTCGTACGGTTAAACAGGTTAAACAGGTTAAACAGGTTAAACATGTTAAACAGGTTAAACGACGCCAAATAAATCCAGACGACAAAAAGTAAGAAAGAAACCTAAAAAAAAACAACCGAACAACAAACAAACTTTCGTCCGAATGAATACTGAATACAAGTAATACAGCTAATACATTTGCGTCTACGTACATCCCAGAAAGGAAGGGTAAACAATCAAGGGAACCAATCAACACTTTATGCCTCCTACACGCGACCATTCTAGAGGGGAGAGGGGAGGAGGGGGTTGAAAGGCTCGCAGATCTCCCCGCCGTTCCGAGGCGGGGAGAATGTTCTAAGACTTACTCTGAGCTGATTATTTGATACGCGTTCGACTGCCCGCTCTCCGATCTCTCCTGTTAACGAACCTCTTTGAGATTTGAGGGGGGAATAGACGAATAATACTGATGATTGAAGGATCAGCCACACGAAGCTACGCGGGCTGCTAGATTCAGGGGCGACGACTTCAATGCGGAACTGCAGCATATTCTGTGTTGCGCGACAGCGCTCCCAAGGCAAGGAGGTGCGCAACAAGACTCCCAACGCCAGGCGTTGCACCACACCCGCGTAGCGTCAACTTTCTATCGTGTCCTGCGCACTCACCTCATGGCGACGACCGTATTTCTTATTTATTTGATCGCGATGCATGGCCCTCAAAAGGGTTTAAGATGTGTGATGATGGTGTTACCTACTGGGCTATTGACCAGTAAATGGTTAACCGACTACTTGTATTCAGCTCCAATCAAGCTTTACCTTACAAATTGTAATTCCGTTTAGATTCCGGCGTTCCCTTGCGGAGCAGCATGTTATAAATCTCGTGAATCACGCCGGTCCCAGCGGGGGAGGATTTTATTGGCCTCATAGATCTCCGAGGCGGGGGATGCTGTCATTATATGGCTTCTTCTGGCCTGAATAAATGATAATCCATATCCAGTCGCCCCCAATAGGTGACACCTACGCAGGTGCATGCCCTTGGTGCATGCCTGCTTCTCTCAATACTACCACGAAATCGTGTATGCAGACTGTTCGTAGAGCCCACCATTTACTTGCTGGTGGTGTAGCTATACCGCTACCGCTGCTGCAGCTGCCACTGTACCACTGCTACCACTACAAGCTACAACACTACTTGCCACTTTCTACTTCGATTGTTTCTATAAATTATGTTACTACTGCTACTACTACTACCACTACTACGACTACTACGACTTCTACTACTACGACTACTACGCCGTCCGACAATGTGCACAGGTTAAACTTCGACCGCTCCTGTTAATAGCCAGTATAGGAAGAAGAAAGCCCTGCAGGGATCGAACAAGGAAGGCATATTATTAATATGTTGTACTTACGTTACATACGAATACCAGGTACATAATAATAAAAGTCGAGCAAGGGAAGACATAAAATGTTGCATTGCGGTTAACCTTTTAACACAACCAACAACAACAACCATCGTGTTTGGCATCCGACAATTCAATGTGCAGGCAGCACGAGCTTCAACGTCGACCACGCATAAAACATTATCAGAAAAGTAGAAGAAAGCCAAGGGAAGGTAAGCGCACCCTTTTTCATGAGAAGACCAGCAGTGTGGCTAATCCCTCCGGCACACCAGGTAAAGGGATGTCATTACCGCGGCCACCGTCCTCAGTCGCGTGCTTTGACAGGGGTGCAGCACCCTTTTCGACCCGGGCTACGATAGGGGAGGGCATGTTAGGGGGGGGAGGGTACTCAGTTTGTACATGGCCGTAGTCGTATGACCATAGACCCTCGCATCCCCCCTCCCACTGATGGAATGCGAAGGTATTGCCAACTACTGGGACATCGGTGCAAGGCGAACCGGTTACTCGGCCCAGATTACAGGCCATGTGTTACCAGTCCTTCGACACCAATAACAAGCACTGAACTTTTTGGGCAGGAAAAACATAGCGTACTGTATGCAGTGTTGAACCTCTCGAGACGTGAGAAGTGTCGAACTTTTGAACTGTCCCCAAAATAAGTCGACTATGCCGGGATGGAGCACGTGGACTATTCGACGACTATTCGATGACTATTTCACCAAGCAGGCAGGGCTACGGTAGGGGGCTTATTATTCTTTATTTTTTTGCAGTGGCTTGGCGTCACTCGCGCGGGTGAGCCCGCCTTTCCTTTCGTGTTTTATTTTTTATTTTATTTTTTAGCAGTGGCTTGACGTCACTCGCGCGGGTGAGCCCGCTGTTCCTTTCGTTTTTTATTTTTTATTTTATTTTTTAGCAGTGGCTTGACGTCACTCGCGCGGGTGAGCCCCGCTGTTCCTTTGGTGGTCTTGAAAGCTTACGTGCGGTTTAAACGCGCTACATGCAACCCACAATGGACCGGTACGCTACACTGACTGCGCCACAAAAATAGCGCAAAGTGTTGTTGCCCGTGAGGTAGAGAGTCACACCTGCGAGTGGCTCAAACCCGGGAGTGAAATAGGCGGTACCTCCCTTACCGTATATATGCGTTGGTCTTTAAATAATAAGGATAAACTGTTTTAAGACTGACGGGGCTCCTAACCTATTAGCCAAAAAACTACCCGATATCAATTGGATGGATATTTACGATAATACCATTCGCCCTATACCTACCAGGTACCTGGTACGAGTCATTCTACGTTAGGGGTTGCAGTTGTTAGATCAACTAATAATGGACCTGCCCGATCGAGCTCATCGAGTGAAGAACTGCTGGTTAGTCATTGATCAAGTAGTTTCACGGGGTAAATATTTTATTTTAGGACCAGCAGTAGCAGTAGTAGTAGTAGCAGTAGTAGCGGTAGCAGTAGTAGTAGTAGTAGTAGTAGTAGAAGTAGTAGTAGCAGTAGTAGTAGTAGCAGTAGTAGTAGTAGTAGTAGTAGTAGTAGCAGTAGCAGTAGCAGTAGCAGTAGTAGTAGTAGTAGTAGTAGTAGCAGTAGTAGTAGCAGTAGCAGTAGCAGTAGCAGTAGCAGTAGTAGTAGTAGTACTAGTAGTAGTAGTAGTAGTAGTAGTAGTAGTAGTAGTAGTAGTAGTAGTAGTAGTAGTAGTAAGGCATACAAGCTTGGTCGAGTTGTGCGAACGAAGGCCTTCGAAATAATTTTTCGGGTGAGATATTGAGCTCCTCATGTATGTGAGGATCTCAAGAACTTGTTAGAATATGATGCTGCACCCTTAACATGGGGTGGCGCATGCTGCGGTAGAGGTACACCTTTTTTCGGCGAACATGTTTTCTGATGAAATAAAGGGGCTCTTTAACCCAAAATTGTCGGGAAAATATCAACCAATGTGTTTTTTGGAATATTATGGCTTTTATGCCTAGGCCATGAATCTGTTCACTAGAGTTGCACTTTAATTTTACTCAAAATACATTTTTTGGGTGAGGCAACAGAGCTCTTCAAGTTGGGAACCTCAGAAAAAATACGTGCACCTCTATCGTAGCATGCGTTGACCATCGGATTGTTCATCGGATTGTTCATCGGATTGTTCATCGGATTGTTCATCGGATTGTTCATCGGATTGTTCATCGGATTGTCCACCGGATTGTTCATCGGTTTTTCACTTTCGTAAATAATCAGAATCAGGTTTTGGGTTCGGCATGGACCTCTCCTCAAAAGAAGAGTTTCAGAAAAAAATAGGAAAATTAGGGCGCTCTTGGGCGCTCCCTTAGCGTAGTACGCGTCTTTTGCACGCTTTTTTTTTTTTGCACACTTCTACTTTCCAGCTTCTGGACAAAAGACATGGTCACAGGTGCCGTCCCTTCTCCCCCCCCGGTCCTTGTCTTTAATTCTTACCGCGCACAGGGTTCAGCAATCCCACTGCCCGTCGATTTTTCATCGACTGTTGCTAACTCACGCTCTCGCGCTTTCCGCAAGTTGATTTGTGCACAAGAAAAAGTCCCGACGAATTTATACGAGTATGCACTCGGCGGGATTCGAACTCACGAAACTGACCTATGCCAGGCTCGAGGATATCCTGATACGCCACCGGGGCGACCGGCTACATGCTTGCCCAGGGGGTGTCCTCCCAACGGTCAGCCAAGTTTCTTGCGGCAAGAGTGTTACTGCAGTTTTCCATGAACGCGGATTTTGTCTCCCCCGAGGCGACTGTCGTTGGGAAACGGCAGTAACACGCTCTTTGACTAAGGAGACTTTGCGCGAGCTTCTAATTCTGCCCGTGGTGAGATCATAAACGCGTGACGACCTCAGTGGGACGCCGTTGCTTGGTGCCAGTCGATGTATGAATCAAAGGGCGAGGCCCATAACCTTATGTAATACAATGATGCGTGTCGAAGCTCTTATTATCACAGAGTCTCGGCACGCATCATTGTATAAGAGAGGGCGGAGAATGTTCGCTTTCTCGACAGGCTCTGGCTTGCGTTTGCCGATGCTGGCTATATGAGTTTCGCCCTCTAGCTGTGCTGTGGTGAATTTTTCGCAGCAGGTATTATAGGTCCCCGGCACTTTCCCGGAAATTTCTAGCGTTCGTGATTTGCTTACATTGCAGCAACCGTTAGCGATGTTTATTGCAGTCCCCTCATCCAACATAACCCACTCGACAAAGGCCGTTCGCGATAAAACGGCATGTCGTGGAGATTGGAGTCGGCGTACCGTAAAGCTCTGTTAGTTTGTTGGACTTTGCGCTGATTTTTCTCCTCTATTGTACCGTAAATTGGTGTAGAAACCACCTGTATACCTTTCTATGGTATCATATTTTTTTTCAAGTCGGGCAGTCAGACAGCTTGGAGGTTTGGCCCACAGGCAACACCAGTGAACTGGGGCATTATCGTGTTTGCCGTCCGACAATAATAATGTGCAGCAGGAGATTCAACGCCCATCATCCATAAACGCCCCGTGAGACGATATAGGAAAACCAAGAAAACCACGAATGTGCGTGCTACAATTGTGCATGTCTTCCGACAATGTGCCCTGCGAGTGTCAACTCGGAACACATGACTAATGGATGAACAGAAAAAGACGACTACTTCAGAAGAGTGAGCGCACGGCAACTGAAACCGACCCAACCCACGAAAAATATACATCAACGTCACATGAATTCCTAAAAACTAGTGCAATGAATTACCTGGTATAGATCAGCAGAGCATCCTCAGCACCAGTATCATGCTTACCATAAAACATTCCCGATATCATCTTTGCCATCGACATGATGTGTGACGAAATAAAACGTGAAGCGACGATCATCAGACAATCATCAGAAGAAACAGTTACGGAAAATAAGAAAACTGATGATAGCAAGGAAGCCTATTTTTGGGCATACGTAAGATACTGTAGCACTCGCTAGGAGCTCGCACCGGTGAATATTTGTAACTGCTGTCGTTTAGTTTATTTTTTTATTTTTTTGCACACTTTTACTTTCCAGTGTTAAATAAAAGGTGGGGGACACAGAGTGCCCCCTGCAGGTCTGCCAATTGAGCAGGTCCTCGGAGAGTACTCACTTTCGTTCCTTCGTAGAGATATAGCTTTATTTGTTTCCACCAGAGCCCGGGATAGCTTCTGAGATCGGAGGCACGTGCCTCCGATCTACTTCCTAACTTTCCCGAATATAAACCGCCAACCTTATCATATGAAACCCATCCAAACGATTTCCAATTCGGATACTTACAGGCCTTTCGAGGCCGTATCATAACACTAGCCCACCCTGATGAGTCGCATATGCAGAAATGTGGGAGATTCGGGGAAACTCCGGTTCTACGAACTAGACCATGAGTCGAAGATGCGGCTCCTCAAAACCCACTCCCACACCTCTAACCGTCTGGCTATGGAGCCAGGAACACGCGAAGAAAAGCAGTAGAAAGAAACGCAGACCCTACAACAAGGCAATAGTCACCCATCAAAAACCTGCCGCATGCCGCCGGTGTGGCGGGGGGGGCAGGAAAGGCTCTACGGCAAACCAACCACAGAAAAGGTACTATGGCGAGGCGAGCCCTCGTCGATATGGAGGGGAACACAGGCGCTAACACAAGGGAGAAGTCATGCGAAAAACCTCCCGCGGGCCATCGGCAAGGCGGGGGGTTAGACGAGGAAACGACAAATACCCGGGATGGAAGGTGGCAACACCTACAGCCCCGCTAGGAGAGGAAGTGTTTAGACGACAAGCCGTGCTCACAGGTGTCGTCGCTTCTCCCCCCCGGTTCTTGCCTTCAATTTTTATTGCGCATAGGGTTCATCAATCCCACTGCTCGTCAATTTTTCATGTCGGTAACCCGACCTAATCGCTCAACCCCCCCCGAACCAACCCAACCCAACCCAATCCCAACCCAGCCCAACCTTGCTGGTGCGTACCTCTTGCTGTACTGCTGTGCTAGTGCAAGGGTGGAACGGGGCCCCTAGTTTATTGGCGCCAATCGTAAACTAGAAGCTCGATTCGCTCGAAGTTAAAGGATAATTTTTTCACTCACTTCCGGCGTGACGTCGACCTACCCCACATGGTTTCCACGAAAAGCGTCGAAGAAAACCACGGGAATTGAAGGACACGCCAGCTATACGTAGTGCTGGATTGCGAATACAATTGGGTTAAAATTGGCACACGATGTGCATGAAAATACGTGGAAGTGTGTGAGCTTAAGCGTTAATTTGCCCCATCCGCCAGAGGTTAAAAATAAAAAAATCAAGAAAACGAGAGGGGCGATCTTATCACCCGTCTACGAGCAGCTCCTTACATCGTTGATTAGACACACAGACACACACCATGCACTAGCAGCAGCGGGCTGCTTCGTATCGCTGAGCATTCTAAACTAATCCAATTGTTTTTTCCTTCACTCGAAGGTAGGAGCAAAGGCTTGCTGAATGGTGCTACAACCGTCACCTGATCTGATGTGTTTTCTCTCTCAAGTCCCAAGAGGATGGAAGACGTCTTTCTTTGGAGCGTACGGCCTCGAATTGGACCGTTGTCTACATTTATAGTGTAAATACTTGTGACTTGGTACAATTGAAAAAAAAAAGACGCGCTCGTGGTGACACCAAACGGTCTAAGGTGGATCTTGGAGTCGGTGTACCGTAAAGGTTCGTTGACTTTTGGGCCTAGAGCTGATTTTATTCTCCCTCTATACCGTAAGCTGGCGTAGAAATCCCCGATATATCGTTTCGATGGTTTTATGTTTTCGGTTAGAAAGTCAGACGGACACACAGCTCGGAGGTTTAGCTGGCAGGCAGTCTAGGCAACCCTACGGAGTTGTTATGCTTCCCATCCGACATTGCAGCAAAAACTTAAAACACGTCGATCAATCATCATCAGAGATCTTAAACCCCGTAGCGCGCGATCGAAGACACATGCCACGGTACAGGCGAACCTTTTCCTTCTGAGGGTGGTTGCTCAACGCCTTAACAACTGAAAACCCTCTCTTGGGAACAAACCTTCCTTCTGAGGGTGGTTGCTCAACGCCTTTACAACTGAAAACCCTCTCTTGGGAACAAATTTACTTGAAGTTAGTATAAGGAGAGACTTTCGGGTTCTAGAAAGGGGCTAACGAGCTCCATATCTCACTCAAAATCTGATTTTGAGTAAAACCACAAAGTGCAACGCGATGCACAAACCCATGAGGCTAGCTAGGTATACAATAAACAAACAAACGTAAAACAAGAATGACATTCAGACGATTTTGGCTTTATAACGTCATTACAATTGGAAACCCTTTTTGGGAACCAATTTACTTGGAGTTAGTATAGGGAGGGATTTGGGGGCTCTCAAGGGGCTAAGTCGCCCCCCCCCCCCTCACTCAGAAAATTAAATGGCCGAAAACGCCTACCTCTATCGTATCACACACAGCTTGCGAAAGACGAGTTTCGACGAAAATATCGATCTCACGACTGAGGTGTCTTTTTAATGTTGGCATCGTACAATGTGTACCTGGTAGTAGCTACCGTTATAACAAATTGCTGTTATGTTTTCACCCTGGCAACATCCGCAGCAGGATTCACACGTACTTCAAAGGATAATACATCTGTACAAACGAGAGTGCCGGTGTTATCCCGCAGCTTGCAGATGATGAGTATCAACCCTATAATTATCGAACTCATAGCTGCCGTGTTTATAAAAAAAAACAGAAAGAAGAGAAAAGACTTGGCATTGCACGTACCAGGTACGCTTGCCGTAAATACTACAACCCCATTTCGCGCTTCATCCTCTCTAGCTCGGCCTCAACGTCCGGATCATCAGTGCGTCTCCTACCCCCCGGGGCTCTTCGCCGAGGGGGCGGAGAAGGGCCAGAGCCCGTCCTCCTACCCCCAGCATCTCTACCGCTGCTACCGCTAGAGCTGCTGCTGCTTCCCCCTGCCCCCCCTTTCCGTGGGTCTGCGCGTCTACTAGAAGCGGAGTCACTGGCACTAGGCGATCCCCACGCGGAGGAGGACGGGGAAGGGGAGGGGCTGGAAGAGTAGCCCGATCGGTTGTTGTTGCTGCTGCTGCCACCATAGTCGCTTCTTCTTCTTCCTCCTCCTCTGCTCGCCTTGAGGTCGGAGACTTTTCTCTCCAGCCTTCCGAGGCGAGCCTTAGCTCTCTGTTTCAGTGGGAGAGGGGGGGAGGGGGGAGGGCGTACTCATTTGTTGCTTGCCTTCGTCATTTGACCATTGACCACGCATACCTTTCGAGACGGAGCACCGTTCCTACTCCTAATAGCCTAGTACAGACACCTTCAACATTGGGGCGCTCATCACGCATTTTCCATATATAACATAGCAACTGTTTGCTTACCCTACCCCCTTCCTGTTTCGCCGTCTGTGGCCAACATCTATCTCCTACGATAGCGATCGTTTCTCGCTACTATCCGGTCCACCGAACTCTTCCATATCATATTCGTCTAATTTCCTCATCTTCTGGAGAGAGGGGGGAGGAAAAGGGGAGGAACAAGGCCGTCGTTACTCTCAACCTTCTTGGGACTTCAGCGTGAAAAATTGACGAAGAAATTTTAAGGACACAGCATCGACCGAGTAAGAAACAAACTGGGTGGCTGGAGTAGGGGGGGGTTTCAACACGATATTAAGAACCACAATCCAAGGAGTTGCACGACACGCGATAACAACAGCATGATATCGCTCATCGTGCTGCGCGCTTGCTTTGCACGGCTAATAAGGCGGTACATCTCCATTGTTTGGTTGCGATTTTTCTTCCCCAAAACGGTAAAAGCAAGTTAATGCAAGTTGCTATTCACAATGCTAATTTATTCGCTTTGGTCACGATTTTTGGGTCCCAAACGGTTAATGCAAGTGAGTGCAAGTTGCTAATTTGCACCGCACTAAAATAACGGGCCGCTTTCAAGATCGCTGAAAGCCGGATTTTACGTTCGCCTTCGCCGGCCGATCCGTCAATGCATACAACTTGACGACGGTTACAATCGCCTTGCTGAACTCGAGTTTCCTAGCGACAGCCACACCGAATTCTACTCAAATATTTAGTCCTCCGGTGGATGAGATAAAAAAAAAAAGCCACATTTGTACGTGTGTCGTGTGTCAACCATTGCGATTGCGAGAACACATACCTATACAGCTGTTGTACCGTGCACGACATACTTCGAAGTATACAAATAGTAAGAAACAAGACACGCCAGCCTTCCGAGGCGAGCCTCAGCCTTGCTTGTTGGGAGAAGGGAGGGCAAAGGGGAAGTTAAAATGCTGACGTCATTTTTTTGCTACACAATCCTCCGCGGATGAGTGAAATTAACTTAACTCACCATCCACAATCCTGCGTGTATACTTGTCGTGTGCCATGACGATCGCGAGACACGTGCGAATACAACTGCTGTACAGCAATGCAGGACCTATATGAATAGCAACAAGCGACACTGATAAAAAGACGAAAAATAAAAAAAGTAGAAAAACGGCAACAGCCGCCTTTGCTTGCACTATCGTGTCCCTGCATTTATTCGATGATGCGAGTCGAGGCTTTTTGAAAATATATTATATACCGGCGGGAAGTAACATCCCGAGTTTCGCCGCATATTGTATGCATATTGTATGCATATTGTATGCATTTTGTATTTCCTCGCATCTAGAACACGATGCTCAGTGTACTGCAAACCCATGCGTGGTGACTGCAAACCAACTAAATACTAGTGGACTGATAAGTGCCTATCCCAATATGCATCTCCTCGTAGCGAATCATCATACACCAAACACCACCACCTCTACCACCACCACTACCGTCATCAACACCACCACCGCCATCACCACCACCACCACTAGACCACCACAACCACCATTATCGCCGCCATCGCCGCCGCCGCCACCACCACCACCACCACCACCACCACCACCACCACCGCCGCCGCCACCACCACCACCACCGCCACCAACAGGATCCTCGGCACAACTTCCAGAGGGCAAGAGAAAAAAAGTATTACGCACCCTGTAGCGCGCGCGACAAACGCAGCCTGCAATTACGCGTTTCGACGAAATCTTCATCTTACAGCTGAGGTGTCTTTTTAAGACGCCTTTTGCTTGCCTTAAAGGTTTCCCTGCATTTCTTCGTAGCGCGCCATCACCACCAACACCACCAACACCAACACCTCTCCTACCACCAACACCAACACCAACACCAACACCAACACCAACACCAACACTAACACTACCAACACCAGCACCAGCACCAACACCACCAACAAAACCAACAACACCAACAAAACCAACAACACCAACAACACCAACATCGCCAACGAAAACACCAATTGGATCCTACGGTAAGCGCAACTTCGAAACCACAAAAAAACAGAAAACGGAAAACAACAACCAAGATGAAAAAAAATTACAAAAAATGACAAATTAAAGACAAAAAAGACAAAAAACAAAAAAAAAGCGGCCGACACGTGTGCTTGCCTTAACGTGCCCCTGCATCTCCTCGTAGCGCGCCTTGATCCCTGCGGCCCGCTCGACAACCGCCATCTGGCGGTCCAACTCGTCTATATCGGTGACGCGCTTGGATCCCGCCTTCATGGCCGCCACCTCATTTTCCGAGGTTATCCTGTGCAATTAATTTCCCAAACGGGTTTCCAAAAATAAAAGGGGGCTCGGATTAAACAACGAAGACAAATATGGTGCCTGGTAGGCATTAGCCTACATTTCTACCGCGTGTTGTTTGCTATTAATATTAACATAATACGACGTACCTTTACGAACATAAAGGGGGCTGGGACTAAACAACGAAGATAACCTATACCTAGTCGAAGCATTCACAGCATGGTTTTGCCACGACGTCTATTTACGAACGAAAAGGATTGTAGCCGCTTGGCTCCCGCCGTCATGGGTACCACCCCCTTTTCCGAAGTGATGTTGTCCAGTTAGTAGTTAGTTTACAAATATCAGACGGTTGTCGGGCAAGTTGGTAATGTTGGTGTTAGCGTTGTTGGTGAGGGCGTTTGTGCTCGCGTTGGTGCAATGGTGGCGATGGTGCAGTCCTGGTGTTGTAATTGGTGTTGGTGTTGGTGTTGGTGTTGGTGTTGGTGTTGGTATTTGTTTATGTGTCGGCGGCGGGGTCAGTGATGGCGTTCATGTTGGCGTTGGTGTGGGGGGTGGTAGCGGTGGTGGTGTAATGCTGGTGTTGGTATCGTTCGTGTTAGCGTTGGTGTTGCTATTGCTTTAGGTGTTGGTGGGGGTGGGGGGTTATGGCATTTATGCTTGTGTTGGTGTAGTGGTGATGATATAGTGCTAGTGTTGGTATTGGTTTCGGTGCAGGTATTGTTATAGGTGGTGAGGGTGTTGGTGGTGGCGTTGGTGTCGGTGTGGGTGTTGGTGTGGGTGGTGGTGTCATTCTGGTGTTGATAGTATTGTGTGCGAGTTGATGTTGGTAATAGTGTTGAGTTAGGCGTCGGTGGGGATGCGGGCGATGGCGTGTATGCCTGTGTTGGGGTAGTGATGGTGATGGCGTATTGTTGGCGTTGGAATTGGTTCCGGTGTTGGTGTTGATTTAGATATGGTCTTGGTTTAGGGGTTGATGGGGGTATCGGTATTGGCTTCGGTGCTGATGAGGGTGTCGGTGCTGGTATTGGTTCAAGTGTTGTTGATGAGGGTGTTGATGGCGGAGGCGGTCGCGATGGCGGTGATACTGATTTAGGTGTTGTTGATGGTGGCGGTGTAGTGGTGGTGTTGACATTGGTTACGGTGTTGGTGGGGGTCTTGGTGAAGGCAATGGAATTGGCGTTGACGTGCTGTTGGTGACGACCGTGGTATAGTGCTGTATAGTGCCGGTTACTTTGGGGTTAGGTGGTGGTGTTAGCGTCGGTGTTAGTAGTGGCGGTGGCGGCCGTTCCTGGACGAACGACCCTCGTGCTAACTAATGCTAAGGGGAGCCACCGACCTATGCCCTGCATGAGGACATACACGCCCCGCAGCACGAGATACCGAAGTATCCCATACAGCCTCATACAGCATGTCAAGATGAGTTTCGACGAAATACTCGATCTCACAGATGAAGTGTACGTTGGGCTTCGTATGAAAAAAACACAAACACACCACGCACTGCACATGGCACGGTCCACAAAATAAACAACAAAATGTCTCAGTCACCTTTCCACGTTGAGCTTTCGGCTCCTTTGCTGCAGCTGATCCAACAACAGGCGTGTGTTCTCCATCTTACGGTTCAACAAACAACACACGCGTGCCGCGCACAAAAAGGTAAAGAAAAGGAGGAGGTGGCACAACAGCACAACAACCGCGTGCCAAGCACAAAAAGGGCAAACGGAAGAGGAGGCGGGGGGAGAGGGGGAGGCAGCGGGAAGGGGGGGTGGGCAGCAAGAGTCGGTTAGGTTGTGTCCTTGAAAAACTCAGCACAAAAACTAACGCCCACATACACAAAAAAGGATACCAACAACCGGCTCCATCAAAAATCACGCCAAGGAAACGCCTCCACTATAATAAAACCCATCGCAAACCAAAACGCCGCCAAAACCATCAGCGCAACAATCACCGCAAAATAATGTTTCCACAAAACTCAGCGTGAAAAAAAACGCCGTAATACGTAATACCATCCAGCACAAAAAATAAGCACCTCCACGAAATTGAACGCAATAAACTAAAACCGTACCAGGTATTTCGCAATGAACAATAGCTTAAACATGAAGTGACTCCGCAAAATTCAGTGCAAAAAAAAAACAAAACACTTTTCGTGACGGTAAATCAGCAAAAAAATGTGGCGCCTCCACTAAAATCAGCGCAAAAAACAAAACGCCCCCATAAAAAATAGAGGACCGGCCGTAACTAATGAACGAACGAACGAAAGAACGAACGAACGAACGAACGACTGAATGAACGAACGAACGGACGACATATAGTGCGCGCAGCTTGGGCCGATTCGGTGCTAAAAGGAAAGGCAACGAAACAGGCGAAGACGCGGAAACAGACGAAGAAAAGGACGAAGAAACGGACAACGAAAAAACAACGACAACTAAAAGACAAACTTAAAAGAGAAAAACACAACGAACAAGGCAAAGACAAAGACGAAGGCAAAGACAAAGACGAAGGCAAAGGCAAAGGCAAAGAAAAGGACCAAGAACAAGTCAAAAGCAAAGCTTCACCTCGGCCTTCATTTCGTCGAGATTGGTGCTGGACATGAGGTCTTCGAACTCCACGGACGTGTCCGACGAGAAACCGTCCACCTGTAATGTGAGAGCATTACCATTATCATAATAATCATCATCATCATCATCACCAGCACCAGCACCAGCACCAACACCATTGTCATGATCATGATCATAATCATCGTCATCATCATGATCATCGTCATCATCATCATCATCATCACGATCACCATCTTCATCATAATCGAAGTGATTGCAGTCGTTCTGCGGTAGCCCCCCCCAACACCGACACCCTTTTCTTCAACTGAACCGCCGGTTTTGAAACCAGCTCCCTGTCGTATCTTCTGGAATACCGTGTCCCTTGAAACCCAGACGTCATCGTCCGATAGACCTTTGGAGACAATAACATACATGGAGACCTTTTGCCAATAGCATCCTTGCTCGTGTCGAGCAGCCATGAAACGTTCGTTAGAGAAAATGGTGAGAGGGGCTATCGTAGAATCAGTCATTGACCGACGTCAAGAAAGCGACGCCGGCGGCCAGTAGTCGATGACAATCGTCGAGCATAACAAAAAAACTGAAAAGTGGGGACGTACGCGGTCAGTAGTCGATGAAAATCATCGAGCATGAAAATCATCGAGCATGAAAAAAGCTGAAAAGTGGGCAAGCTGAACCTTACGCGAGATGAAAAATGAAGGCATGTACAGGGGGGGAGAAGGGAGGGCACCTATGACCACGGCTTGTCCAGAGCGTCGCTGAGGGGTAAAAACTCTTGCGGGTTGAGCTGAAGAATAGACTTGGTTAAAAAAAATAAAAGAAAAAGGTGTTGACGAAACCACTCAGGGGTATGGTCATTCAGAAATATTTAGAAACGCTCTGCTCCTATCGAAGCACGCGTCCGATACTCTCACCCTGTCTTCCAAAAAGTCGACGACGTCGTTTAGTACCCCGCCGCCGCCGCCCGCCGCCGCTATTCCCCCGAACAGGTCCCGAAAAATGTCGCTGAAGCTATCATCTAATATACAAAGCAAAAAACAAAAAAACAAGGAGACACAAAAACGAAAAAAAAAACACAAACGAAAACGAAAAAAAAAACGGGGCAAAATGTGGACTGTTTAGTGGGGAAGAAAGGTATCGTTGAACTAAGCTATACTTGTGCCAGGCACCAGGTACGAATCATTGACCAAAAAACGAAAGACACCCAACAAAAAAACAAGACAAAAAAAAACAAAGAAAAATACTGTAACTGCACAACTGTAACCGTGACTGTACTTGTATGCTTTTCTTATTGCAGTTTCGCACAGAACTCTCCTACATTTTTTTTTCTTTTTTCGTTCTGGCATTCGGAGGAGTGGGGCGACGCATGCTGCAGTAAGGGATGCATCTGATTTTCTCGGGGATTTGTCACTTGAGGTGCTATACGCCTTACTTTCAGAAATTGACTTGACCCAAAAAACAAGAGAGAAATCCGGTAACCCGATATAAGGCGGTATCCCGACATAAGGCGGTCGAAATCGCTTTCGCTTGGCGCGACTGGGGGATACCACTCATGTCCTGGAGTGAATACGGCGGCTTCCCTTTATAAGGCGGTCGTATTGCTCTCAGGCACACCATACCGCCTTATTGGGGGACCCCTAATCTGTACAACAAGGCGGTATCCCGATATAAGGCAGTCAAAATCGCTTTCGCTTGGCGCGACTGGGGAATAGCACTCATAACATGGAATGAATAAGGCGGCCACCCCCTATAAGGCGGTAATATTGCTCTCGCACACCACACCACCGCCTTACCGGGGGACCCCTACTGTGTGAGCACAACAACAACAACAACAACAACAACAACAACAACAACAATAATAACAATAACAAATAGAAAGCGCAAGCTCGACCGCTTCTAGTTTTTTTTCCCTGGGGTATTTTTCCACGCCAGAGCAACTGGAGCCTGTCCTGTGACCACGGACTTGATCATGCGAGTTGATGTGAGAACAACAACAGACAAACGCTGAAACTGCACTTGGCGGGGGAAAAACGGTTCAAGCCTGTACGCACCCCGTTATGTATGAAGAGGCTTTTTTTGTTTAAGAAGCAAAAGAGTGGGCTCGTTGCTATCGTGTAGTTTATGTGCGATACTCTTCCTTTTTTATTTTGTGTACAGTATCAGGAGCCTGTTTAGTTTTGTTTCGTTTTGCGTTAAAATGTTAGCTTTTTGTTTCTTTTACTTTCTGTTCTGTTGGATTTTTTTGTTCAAATTTCCTTTCTGAAAATTTGAGCTGTTTTTGTTGTGCCGTTTGTTGTTCCCACATTACGTTGCGATCGCGACCTGGCGGCGAAATCAGCTAAAAAAGCCTTTACGCACGCCGCCATAAAATATACCGGTATGAAGGGGCATTTAATTTCTAAAGAAGTAGAAGAACGCCTCATTTTAGCGCGTAGTTTGTGTGCGGTGCTCTCCTTTCCTATGACACGTGTTGGGAGCTTGTTTTGTGGCGATTGTATTCATTGATGTGATACTTCGAAGTAAAAGGTTTCGTTAATTTAATTTTCTGCTGTTGTGTTGTTAAGCTTGCTTCCGTTCAGCAGTTTGAGCTGTCTCCATTGGATCGCGAACGTCGCATCTCAGCTAAAGCCTGTACGCACCCCGTTTCATAAGAAGAGGCCTCGTTTCCTTAACCCCTTCGCAAGCGGAAACCCATTTTTGGGGACAATTTACTTGGAATTAGTGTGGGGAGGAATTTTGGGTCTCTAAATGGGTTAAGAAGCAGAAGAACGGCCTCATTTTATGATAGTGCATGCCATTTTAGCTGTATGGCTTTCAGTATCGTACACTGCAAACTACGGGTGACGTGCTCACCGCTCCGTAAGCGGCCAGCCCTACCGCATCGAAATAGCCGCGAGGTGGTCACTGAAGTTGGGCCATATCACCCTTGACATAGTATACCATCACACTCAAATTGGGCTTCATTTGCCTTTGATATCCTACATCTTCGTCATAAACTTGGACTAGATCACGCATGATAAACTATATATCAGCGGCCTATATCAGCTGTCGCGGCTCGATTCCCAATATGACGTACCAAATTCGGTCTCAGCCGTGAGATCACCATTAAAGTTGGGCTATATCACCCATGATAAAGCGTGGGTGGAGATGATCCTCAAGCACACATCTGCAAACATAAACGTTGGTTTGGATCGTCAAGCGTTTCACTGGGGGAGGGGGGGTTATATATTTTCAGGAGGGGTTACAATATCTTAGGAGGGCGTGACATTTTGAAGGAGGGGTTGATTGATATTTTGAAGTGGGGTACGGATATTGCAAAAGGGAGGCAATAAATCATGGGAGACGATATATCGCAACACGCGTGTTTGACGTATCACGCAGCTTGCACAGCTGAGCGAGCTTGAGTAACTCGGCATCGACTACGCAATCGGTCCAACTCAGACTTGACATACATATGAAAACATAGGAGGTAATCAAACAAATAACTAAATAACAGCTTCGTTCGGGGAGGGCATGAAGGGAGGAGGGGGGGGGGGGTTAACAAACGTTTTTTTTTGTTCGGGATTTATTTGGGGAGAACATGTGGTATACAACGAAGTATATAAAAGTATATTTATTTTTTTCGTGTGGTAAATGTGGCCAGACTTTTTTTTCTGTGTTGTCTACTCTAAGAGAAATCCCAGCACGACATTTTCCATGTAAAAGAACACCCACGGCGCATGTTACGGCAGAGGTCAACTTTTTTTTTCTTTCTGGGGCTCCCCGCTTAAAGAGCTTATTTTTTTGAAATAAAAAGTGAAGGCGCAACCTTAAGAGTGAGTCCCGTGGCCCTAGCCACAGTAGCCAAGTCGTATACGCTACAACGAAATCGTTCTTAACCAACGAAAATCGTTCTTAAACAAATCCATGAAAAAAAAAATGCTACAGCATTAGCCAACCAAGCATACAACGAAAATCGTTTTCAAAAATTAATCCATGAAAACAAAAAAAATCGCTTCGACTATTAATAAGTATGGTATGGTATGGTATGGTATGGTATGGTATGGTATGGTATGGTATGGTATGGTATGGTATGGTATGGTATGGTATGGTATGGTATGGTATGGTATGGTATGGTATGGTATCGATTCGCGACGATTTGGGGGGTTAAGGAGCCCCGTCCTTTCATCAGAAAACGCTTCACCCAAAAGTGGTATACCTTAATGTCTCTATCATAGAACGCGTCGTTTTCCTGCCGGTACAACTCGCACCTGACGATTTTCTGAGAGAAAAGAAAAAAAAACGAAAAAAAAAACGTCAGCTGTGATTATTATGACCCGAGACTGCCTGCTGCAAGGTCGACTGGTCATTTTAGCTTTGCAGGCTGCCGGGGGTACACCGGTCGCGCGGTTCTTGAACAGCTCATGGTTTTTAACAGTTCATGCCTGCACTTTCACTATTTTTTTCGTGCGTACAACGCGGTCAGCTGTGTGTTGGATCGATTGAGGAGTCGAAACCTGTCTAGCTGCGTGGTATGTTATGCCTGTAATAGGTCTGGAATAGGTCTGGAATACTTTTAATAACTACCAATACGAAGAAAAAAACGCATTGGGTAAATGCGAAACATAATGGTACAAAAAAGGCACAAAACGGCAGACAAAGACATAGCCTGCGACAAAACACTTTTTTTTTTCCGGATTTATTTGTGCTACGTGCGTGGCTAGCTCATGCGGTCGTTTGAAGGTATCGTACGCAGTATTCGGATCGAAGCTGACCAATATAATAAAAAATAAAATTAATGACAGCTGCAACATCGAAGATTTTGTCGAAACTCATATCTGCAAGCTGTGCGTGATACCCCGATCGCGCGTATTGATGGGTGCGTGTTGTCATTACGGATAGAGGTCGGCGACTGCCCTTGGAACTACAGAGTACCAGGTAGCTTGCACCAGGGTCAACATACTGGTATATGATAGCGTTTGTTCTACAGTTTGGGACCACCGAAATGGCTATTAATAGTGTCGCTACGAGTAGTTGTGCCAGTCGCCCCCTCGCCCAACCCCCCTCGCTCACCCCTCCTCGCCCCCCCCCCCCCGCTCCCCAACCCCCCCACCTCCCCACCCCCCTCCCGCCCGTCCCTCCTTCCACTCCCCTACCCTCCCTTCCCTCCCCCTCCCCATACCTATCTGATCTGGAGTCGGATTGCTTTCCCTCCAGCGTCGAGATGCCTCCTCCCTGCCAGCGTCATAGGTAGCACGTCCCCAAGAAGACCCACCCCCGGCATCACCACCACCACTACCACCCCTAGCCCCGCCTCCGCGGCCGAAAGGGGATGTAAACTTCCGCTTCCTGTCATAGGAAACCTTTCTTTTTTCGTCGGAGAGAACCTCGTAGGCATTAACAACCTCCGCAAATCTGGGGGGGGGGGAGGGTGGAAGCAGGAGGGGGGAGGGAGGGGACGGGGAACGGGGCGGGGGGGTTCAACTGTGGTGCTCCCAAGCCACTTGAGCTATGTCGACATCATCAACAACATCGACAACAACAACAACAACAACAACAACAACAACAACAACAACAACAACAACAACAACAACAACAACAACAACAACAACAACAACAACAACAAAACGCATGTCCGGTTTTCCTGGAGCTGATAGTTTTTGCGTTTTTCAGGGTTGACAAGTAGAGTTGGTCCTGGCATTGCGCACTGAACACTTTGGGGGCTACCAACCTGTATTGTATACACTAAATTCAAGTACGTCAGTTGTAAGTTCGATCAACTCCACGGTCGATGCTCATAGTTGCAAGCTGCATGATACTCCGGCTGCGCGTATACACAAATGTACAAGGTTCCCCTCCGGGAAGTGCGTGGGGGAGTGGCGCAAGGGTGCATTACTATCACTAGCGGACGCAAAGACCATTGCATTCATTATTGCATACAAAAAATACAAATGCATGATTACTTTTGAAAGACCTATGACCTCCCTGCTGCTGCCAGGGTCAACACCACAATTTTATCAAGGGTAATTGCTATCCATAATCACTCTGCACACCGATACTATATACCATGGTAACCCGCATGGCGAAAACTATTTGTGTGCTCCCAGGGCCCAGTACCATGAGGGTGGAGGTTGGGGGGGGGGGGCGGGGAGGGTTAAGGTTTGGTACACTTAGGTTTGGTACACTTGGGCAACGTTAAGGCACGGTAAAATTCGGAAAAATATTTTTTTTCGAACGTACTCGGCTTTGGCGTTCGGTGCCGTGTTGACATCCGGGTGCGTCTTGAGAGCTTTCCTCCGGTAGGCTCGCTTGATCTCCGATTGGTCGGCGGTGTCCGGAATACCCAGAACCTACCGCGATACAGTGGGGGGGGGGGCCGGGAGTCGACTCTTGAAAATTCGACGTCGTGAAATTTTGATACCTTTGGATCATTTGATATCTTGAAAACTTGATACTTCGAAGTATGCCGATGTTTTTATGTGTTGATGTTGATGTTGATGTTTTCATGTTTGATGCTTTCATGTTTTGTTGGTATTAGGAAAAATTGGTATTATGTTTGAAGCTTTCGCCTGCAAGAGACGGTAGGCTCGCGTTATCTCCGATTGGGCACTGGTGGCCGGAATATCCGGAAGCTCTCTTTATCTGTCTCTGTCGCTTTCGTTCTCTCCCTCTCGCTCGTCACACGTTATGTACCCACGAAATAGTACTACATGAGATGATTCTACACACGTAGGCGAGTAAATGCGTTTAGAAGCAGCAACAACACCAATACCAACACCACCACTACTATGCGCTAACAACAACATCACAACAACAACAAGCAAGCAACAAGCAACAACAAGCAACAACAACAACAAGCAAGCAACAAGCAACAACAAGCAACAACAACAACAACAACAACAACAACAACAACAACAACAACAACCCACTTGCCTCATACAGGTCGGCCGCCATGCCCAACCGTCTCAACCCCCTCCCCACCCCCGCCGCCACGGCTCCTTGCCCTCGCCCTCCCCACCTATCCCCATCGCCACCACTGCCTTCAGAATGCCTCCAGCGCGCCTGCAGCCCCCCTGTTCTAGAATGAGGCGCCCCTGTAAATTCCCAAGACCCGTTATCGAAGACGTTTAAAAGAATGGAAAGAGGGAGGGAGCGGTGGGCGGGAGCGGTAGCAAAATAGTAGAAGTGGCATCAATACATACCCGGGTAGGTGCTATGAGCGATTTTACTATTTTAATACAATTACTACTAATAGGCCTACTACAAATAGCACTTTTAGCAGTATCCGGAGCAGTACGTGGCAGTACCGGTGGTCATATATTACCCGGTACACCGCCGTACACACAATTACTGTTGTCGGCAATAATGGTAATACCAGGTAAGTTCTATTACTTGGTACACCGCCGTAACACACAGCAATACCCCTCCCCCGCTGCAGGTAATCATCAAGCTTTTGCTTTTGAAGGGGTTCTAGTATCAGGTGTATAGGTTTACTACGACAAAGCCTTGAAAGCTTTTTTCGGGTAGCTTTTTCACCAGGATTTTTCAGCAGGTTATACTGTAGAGTCTGCAGTCTGCAGTTGGTTTTGCAGCCTGTACGATCTCCTGCACTACTTGCTTTTTGCGTGGAAGCTCATGAAAGCTTCCGTGGAAGCTTTCATGGAAGATATGGAAGCTTCCACGCAAAAAAAAACCCCGCAAGCTTCCATGGAAGTAGCTTCCACGAAAGCTTCCACGGAAGCTTCCATGGAAGTAGTGGAAGCTTCTGCGGAAGTAACTTCCACGGGAGCTTTCACGAAAGCTTCCACGGAAGCTTCCACGAAAGCTTCCATGGAAATAACTTCCGCGAAAGCTCCTATGGAAGTAAATTCCACAAAAGCTTCCACGAAAGTTTTCATGGAAGCAACTTCCACGAAAGCTTCCATGGAAGCAACTTCCACGAAAGCTTCCACGAAAGCAAATTCCACGAAAGCTTCCACGAAAGCTTCCACGGAAGCTTCCTCGAAGGGATAGGGGTTAGGGTTAGGGTTAGGGTCAGTGAAAGCTTCGGTGGAAGCAATCTAATTCAACGAAAGCTTCCGCGAAAGCTTCCACGGAAGCTTCCACGAAAGCTTCCATGGAAGTAACTTCCACGAAAGCTTCCATGGGAGTAACTTCCACGAAAGCTTCCATGGAAGCTTCCACGAAGGGTTAGGGGTTAGGGTTAGGCTTAGGGTTAGGTTCCGTGAAGAATTCCGTGAAAAATTTCCGTGAAAGCTTCCGTGAAAACTTTCGAGGAAGCAAATTTACTCCAGTTTGAAAGCTTTGATAGAAGCAAATTTGCGTCCGTGAAAGCTTCCGTGAAAGCTTCCGTGGAAGCTAGTTTTCTTCCACGAAAGCTTCCGTGGAAGTACAAAAAAAAGCTTCCGTGGAAGCTAATTTTCTTCCACGAAAGCTTCCGTACAAGCAATTTGCTTCCACGAAAGCTTCCGAGAAAGCTTTCAAGGAAGCTTCCGAGGAAGCAAGTTTACTTCCACAGAAGCTTCCGTGAAAGCAATTTACTTCCACGAAAGCTTTCGTGGCAGCTTCCGTGAAAGCTTCTGTGGAAGTTCAGTTTCCGTGGAAGTAAATTCCCTGGAAGCTTCCACGAAAAACTTCTGTGGAAGTAACTTCCACGGAAGCTTCCATGGAACCTTCCACGGCATGGAAGTGTCAAAGCTTCCATGGAAGCTTCCATGCTTTCATGGAAGCTTCCACGAGCTTCAACCAAAAATGCAGATGGTGCAGGTGGCCCAGCCTGTACAGCAAATTTATTTTACAACCAAGGCTACCCCTTAGGTTAATTTTGCAATAGGTTCTACGACTTGGTTTTACGGCAGTTTTTACAGCAGTTCTTACAGCAGTTTTCACAGTACTTTTTACGGCAGTAGGATTCGCAGTAGGTTCTTGGATAGGTTTTACAGCAAGTTTCACAATAGCAGTAGTTTTAACAGTAGGCTTTGCAGTAGGCTCTACTTACAAGTATAGACTAGGTTTACGGCAACTTTGGTATGTTTGGTAAGCCGTACAATCAGGTTTATGGGTAGGTGGTGAAAAAAACTGCCTAGCAATCGCGATCGGTCCCTATTGGCCAACTCTTTACCGCTGCTTCTCTGAATCCAACAGCCTCGGGCCTGATCTAGGTACATCCACAGCTTACCCCCTGTTGCGGCATGGCGCAGCAGTCGACGCGCGGCTTGTTTGCGTGGAGCTGTGCCTTACCGCTATAATAACAGACTCGAAAGCCGTACAAGTAACAGCAGTAATATAAGGTGTGTTCCTGCCGTGCTTGTCCAAGAACACGACACACAACATTGCGACCGACAGCATACCAGGTAACACCAACAAGCAGCAGCAACAACAACAGCCCCACATAAATCACAAATATGCGAGCATACTGCTGCCAATCACTGCAACCTGCACACCACACGAAGGCTCTCGGTTTGTCGACACCGAGAGCACCAAGTGTTCTCATCAGTACCTGGTACCCTGTATTCCCGCGTTACAGACAGTACAACCGGACAGCATTATCCACAATGTTACTAAACTAAGTAGTGTTTGTATACTAATACGAAGATAAACGGTTCTTATATATCGGACATATAGGCACGTCACATGATGTTGTTGTTGTTGTTGTTGTTGTTGTTCTCACATTAACTCCCATAATCAAGTCCGTGGTCACAGGACAGGCTCCAGTCACTCTGGATCTGAGGAATACCCCAGGGAAAAACACACACAACCCAAGGTGGTACACGCATATATCACAGCTGACGCAATTCATGCCTCCACCAGAAACATATAAAAGTGAAATCGGGAGTCAGTCTACGATGTGCCAGGTCCAGGCCGGTACATACGTCTCACTACTCACGCCTGGAGAAACCAAATATTCCGATTGCCACCCAAGGAAGACTACCACGTATATATTACACGTAGTATCTATCACTACGCATACGCACGACAGGCATAAGTCAATTGGAGAAAAATAAACAAAGAAAAGAAAAGAAGATAAAGGAAAGGAGAGAAAAGAGAACAAAAAACGAAACAAGACGAAAAAGGCAAGCAAAGAGAAGAAAAAGACAAAAAAAGCAAGAAAAGACAAGACAGGAAAGCAAGGAAAGAAGAAGAGAAAAAAAGAAAAAAAAAGAAATAGAAAAAGAAAAGAAAGAAAAATGTCATACTAGCAGACCCTAGGAACTGGCTAAGAATGGCATTGGACTAACAGAGGGTATCACGTCCATCATCAACGGCACCTGGGAGAGAACGCAACATGGCGAAGAAGTCAGGGCGGTCTTATGCTATCTTGTGATGGCCATTAGAAAGCCCACAACTTTCAATACGATGATGGCCAAACCCAGACTTCAGTCTCTTGGGCATGACGCTCCCCCTTCCGCCCCTCCCCCCTTCCTCCCTTTCCCCCTCCCCCCTCCCCCCCTCCCCCATTCCCCTCCCCGCCCCCCCCCCCTTCCCCCTCCCCCCGGCCGCTTAGAGATGCCAACGGTGGATGACGCTGCCGCAGCCTTTGCGCGTCGCTCTGCAGCTTTGCGTCTCTCCGTTTCATGCCAATTCCGCATGAACAACTCGGCTCCCTCCTCTACTCTTCGAAATCATCTGCCAGCCTTCTGAGCAGCCTTTCGCCATCCTTCGAATTTCATTCCAAAAACCGACATATCCTCCTTCAGATGATCCATCCAGTCTTTCTCTTGCCCCCCTGAGTAGCCTTTACCCCCAACAAACTCCCCAAACATCACCCTCTGTGGCAGACGCTCCTCCCCCATGCGTGCCACGAATCCCGCAAACAAAATCCTCCGTTTGCGCACTATCACCTCAACGCTCTCGGAATCTGTCTGGGCAAGCGCGTCGGCGTACGATAGGGTGTGGTCGTCGCGCTTCCGTTTCCGCCATCCAAGGCATCGGAGGAGCATGGAGCGGTGAACCCGTCGTAGCCTGTCATAGTCAGGCTTCTTCGGGCTCCACGTCATGCAACCGTACAGCAGTGTCTCGACCACCTCAGCTTTCAGCAACCGCACCTTCAACCGTGAACGCACACCCGGGCGATCATAGATTTCCATCTTGTACCGCTGGAAACACGCCCAGGCCCTCTGAAGACGCCGCGTTATTTCAGTGCTAAGGTTTCTGTCTGCGGTGATAGCCCCACCCAAGTATACAAACTGGATTGTTTGTTTGTAAACCTGGCCGGCTGCATTGATCGTGAAGGACACCTTCCCCCCGCTTTTGGTTTCCAGGCACATTATCTCTGTTTTGCCTCGGATACTGTAAGCCCGAACGACGAACACTATGACAACACGAGTGTCAAAATATCAAATTATCACTTGAACGTAACAAGGCCCACCTCTCGACAGGACGCATGCTGACGGTGACAGCTGTAGACCCGCGTTCGGCCTGACTAACGCCAGCGCTATGAAAGAGAGCAGAAGCAATGGTGGGACCTTCTCGCGCCGTATTGCAGGCATCCTACGGTGCCGCAACAAACGCAGTACGCACTTTTTCACATGTTTCCGCAACGCGAGACTTTGGAGTTCTACTTTATGCAATGGCGTTTTGTCGAAGGGGAGAAGACCAAGGCCCCAAGGCCGAAAATCAGCAAATCTGGGACCTGGACCCACGTGCTGTACTGTGGCTGCTGCGCAGCAGCATAGCAGCTACGACTCCACAGCCTTCGGTGTTGGAACGAAGATATACCGTCGCTTGCTTGCGGTTCTTTTATGGATCGTTGAGACTCTGATTAGCACTATCTGGGGCGACGTTCTCGCTCTCCTAATTTGGATCTAACGCTTCTACTCGTACTGCTGCTACTGCTGGTGCTGGTGCTGTTGTGCGGCACAAAGCAGAGAGCATTGCAAGGAACACAGCAGGCACACACACAAAGGTACGAGCGCCATCCGAGCTACACAGCGACGTGGCTGGAGATTAAGTGAGGTCAAAGCGTCATCACATTCATTTCAACAGTCTTGGTACCTTTTGCTACTCGTACATACGATATCGTATCTATCGCTGGAAAACAGCTGCCAACTGCCAACTGCCAACTGCGCTGTCAGCTGTCAGACAAGCCAGGCTCGCGTCACCTGTGAACCGTCAACTGCCAAACTGCTCCCAGCCCGATTGTCGACTTGATCCGTCGCCAGCCTCTGAATCACAACTTATCATGCAGCAGTAGACTATTGCAGTTAGTTAATGTTCGGTTTTGACGCCCTCCCTTCCCCCTTCCCTCCCTCCCTCCCTCCCTCCCTCCGTCCCTGCCTCTCTCCCTCCCAAACCATTCGTTTTCAGATCCGCCTTCCCCCGGCCAAAGAAGACGCAGGGGGGCCAAGACAGCCCCCCGCATGCACTCGACAACGACTTACGAAGCCAGCAACGCTTTTGCGAAATGGGAAACCCTGGGTCCTCCCACCACGAGCACCACCACAAACACCAATCCCAGCACCAACTGCGTTGCCACCGACGCCGCTGCAGACGCCGCTGACACCGCCAGCACCACCGCCTCCGTCATCAAAGCGAACAATTCGGTGCTGCCATCGACAACTCCCACCCCTTCCTCCACAACCAGTGCATCGGCCCAAGCTCGGGGCTTGCGACGGCAACATCAGACTCCCCACGGCCAGCAGCAGCAGCAGCAGCAGTCTTCCACCTCGGGGGTTACATTTTATGAGCTGACCCCGATCAACACCGGCTCTGTCGCGCCTTCCAGTGCCGCCGCCGTCCCATCTGCCCCGCTGACCCCATCAGCAGCGCCTCAGACAGTGTCGCTTTCCGCTGGCGACACCATTACAGCGACGGCGATGGTGAGGTCGGCGGTGCCAACCGGCTCGCTGGTTAGCGGCACGCCGGGCGGGCGAGCCCCAACGCCTTTTCCCGAAGACGCCCTCACGTCGGCGCCTTCTTCAATTCCTCTACCGCCCGCGACGCCCGCGCCGGTAAAGCGCGACTCCACGCCCGCGCCCGCGCCGGTGCCCGTACCCGCGCCCTCATTCAGTGCCGCCTCACGCACAATTGGTCCCGTGGATGACGCGGAGCTGCTGCTGGCCCACCTTACCGGCAGGGCGAAGCAGGCGGCGGCCGCTGCATTGTCGGCGTCGGCAGCGGGTGCGGAGGTGTTTAGGGCGGCACACCGGCAACCGCAGCAGCAACAGCAGTTACTGCAGAATAAGCACCAGCAGCACCAGCAGCACCAGCACCAGCAGCACCAGCACCAGCACCAGCAGCACCAGCAGCAGCCGCAACAGCAAAAGCAGCAACCGCAGTGGCAGTACAAGCAGCACCTGAGGCAACCGCAGCAGGCGCACTACCAGCACCAGCCTCAGCAGCACCAACAACATCAGCAGGTGCAACGACAACAGCAGCAACAACAGCAACAACAACAACAGCGGCGGCTACAGCCGCCTCGGGGTGTGAGTGTCGTTGCAGCACAGCTTGGCGGACCCTCAACACCGGCGACGCCGACGCTTGTGACCAGCAGGGGAGAACCAACCACATGGACGCCCAGCGTGAGTTGCTTGGGGGGGAACCCAGGTTGGGCCGGCGCCATCGAGCGTGGTGGAGGTGGGGACGATGGCCATGACGAGAGCACTGCAGCGGGGGGCAGGGGGTCGCGATCAGCGACAGCCGCAGCGGTGACGGTGGCGGCGGCAGGGGTAGGGGGGGCGGCAGTGGCGTCGGGGAGGATGGTGACGGAGGCGGGTGCGGGCGGGGCAGGGGGGGGGGGTGCAGCGGTGGGGGTAGGGGCGCGACTCGCAGAGCTTTGCCAAGAAGATAAGGCCAAAGTGGCTCGCCTGATGCAGGTGAGACGATGGTGTGCGGGCTGTCGCTTGCCCCATATGTCCGACCCCGCCGCTGCCTTGTTTGCTTCACCGCCTGCTTATCCGCTGCGCCGCGCTGCATCCGCTCTGTTGGTCACTCGTAGCTTTCCACGGCATGCGAAAAAAACGGAGCAACGTCTACCTGTGCGCTCTCCGTATCCAGCTCTCCGGAGCGTGAGAAGAGTAGAGCTACGCCTATCAGTGTGCTCCTCCTATATTCGTCTCCTGGGCGTGATTAGAGCCCACCCCCTGTTAGTACACTCCTCGTACTTAAGTACATGCGTAGCTCTCCGTGGCTAGATTAGAGGCGAACCATTCCTACCAGTGCGCTCATTGGTGGACATGCTCAACGTCTTTAGTCGCACGCGAAGTGGTTCGCTAGTTTACGCAGGCGCCTATCTATGGCAACCTCTTTTGAGCTGGGTGAACCCGGAGGGCTGCGACGTCCGAGCGAAAATCTCCGTTTTTTTCAATGCCTTCACATCCACAAGCGCACACAGTTGAAGGCAACCACAAATATCCACCGGCGCGAGTTCCTATTCATAACCGAGATCTGCCCAATCTCATCCCTATACGCAGTATGTATTTATCCACACCGTGTGTGTGCGGGGCGTCGTTGCTCTGTATTTTTTATTTCGCGGGTACCTGGGGCGGGTGGTGCCCTCCCCCGGTAAGGATTTCAAGTGACGGTCTACATTAGTTTTGTCGCGACAAGGTCTCTTGAGACTTGTACTAGTTTTAGCATGGGGAGGTTCTTGACGGCTATCCGTCAAGGGGCAAGAGTGCCGTCAATCGACATATTCCCCCCCAATATTCTATCGATATATTTTTCGGGCTTTCCCAAACGTGGTTGAGACTATTGTACGAGTATTACCTCGTACCTCGTAAATATTATTGGCTTTTTCAGTACTTTTTCGCACTGACGATGTAAAAACTTGGTGTATAGTTTGGCGTTTCCCATACTTTTGTGGTATGTTTTGAACCGGCCGTGCATGCACTACTTACCAGGACCTCGTGAAGCTCCGGGCGGAGAAGGAGGGGCACAAGGTTCGCTTCGAAAAGCTCCGAGCGCAGAACGAGTTGATGGTGAAGGAGGTCGCAGCTCTAAAGGTCAAGTTCGGCCAGAGCATGCAGCTCCTCAGGAAGTACCAGGTGCGTTTTCCGGACGGTTTTGTTGTTGTTATTCGTTTGTCACTTATGCTTTTGATCTTTTAGACAAAGCCGTGGCCACAGGTGTCCTCCCCTGCCCCCCCCGGTGCGTGTCTTCATTTTTATCGCGCGGAGGATTCATCATCCCATTGCTCGACAATGTGCATCAAATTTTTCCAATTCACGCTCTCGCACCTGCGGCGACGGAAGAAGACTATTAAGGATGAGAAACTCCTGTGCACATAAAAATGCACCAGCTGAGGTTCGAACCCCATCGCAACCGACAGCAAGGACAACGGTCTACCGCTGACCCATGGTCAAACTTGCATGTGTGTGACGTCATGCCTGCGGCTTTTTTATTGTTTCGGTCGTTCGCGAAGCGGTCGCGATGGTGGCGACAGTGAGTCAGATATTACAACCAATAGGTTATCTACATGCTGAAGCTCATTGGCTGAAGTTGCATCGCATTCGTTGTTACGCCGCCTCGCTGCCTCGCTCAGACCATAATGCAAGAAGCAGAGGCTGCGGGGGGAGGGGTAGGGGTGATAAAACTCGGCATGGGCGGTACAGTCGGCGGAAATGGTGCCGGTTGGCGCACGGTGGCGGGAGCGGGAGCGGGGGCGGGAGCAGGACCAGAGCCCGCGGCAGCGGCAGTGGCAGGGGAAATTCAGTCCCTGCGCGAGAGTCTCCGGGTGGCCGAAGAGGTAAGTGTGGTAACGCGTACCTGGTAGGCGCGGCGGGAAGTTATGTACCAGTGCAAAAAACGATATCATCTCATACCAACTGCAATTAGTGGTTCCCTGGAATGTCGGCGCAGTTCTCAAGAGGTTAACGTGAGGTTTGTGGTGGTGACATATCTCCCCGGCCGCATGATCGCTCAACCGACCTCCCTCTCCGCTTTCGCGCTGCCTCCGTTTGGCTTTGTTTCCAGCCCCCCGACATATTTCCTGATCGTCGCGTAAGGCTGGAGCGCAGGTGTCGGCGGGAATTGGTGCTGTGACATCCCCCCCCCCGCCCCCGCTCCCGCCAACAGCCTCTTTTTGCGCGCGGCGTTTCCCCGCGTCTCGCTTCCGACCCCCGGCATGCTCCCTTGGCGTACCGAAGTTTTTTTTCATCTTATCGCTTCTTTGTTGCTGTGACCCTCCTCCCTCCCCGCCCGCCGACGCCTTTTGATAGCGCTTCCCTCACCTGAGTCTCGTTTCCGACCCCTCAACCGGCTCCCAAACCACTACGCAGGCGTCGCGTAAGGCTGGTGCTCAGGCGTTGGCGGAACGAGCCGGGCGCGAGGAGGCGGTGGAGGAGCTAAGGAGAGTTAGGGAGCAGGCCGAGGCAAGGTGCAAGGTAGGGGCTGTTGTGGGCCACGTTGTTGCTCGCTGCCGTTTTGGCTTTCCTGTTTCTCTTGCGCGTGCGCAACCGCGCTTCTTTACCGCGAAAAATGGGCTGGCGTTAGGGGCTGTCTTGCCCATCCCCCTCGGCACCTCACGCGCGGCGAACTCGAGAAGATTGCGACCAGCCGAACACCCCACGGCGCTTCGGGATTTGGTGCAAGCAGTGTCGGCCTGGTCGGCAAAAGCCTACGTGCTCCGTCCCGGCATTGTAGGGTTACCAGGGTCTGTAGCCTTCTGACTACGAGCGTGCATGGCAATGGGTAGCGCCCTTTCCCTGGCGATTCGCTCGGCCGTTTCTATCGGACGGTCCGCTTTTCTGTTTCTGTTCAACGATGTACCTGCCTTGTTGTTTCTTTGATGAAGGGTGCGTTCGGCTGTTTGGCTGCATTTATCGGACTGGAAGCTGCTGCTGCTGTGGTTGTTGTTCTTGTTGTTGTTGGTGGTGGTGGTGGTGGTGGTGGTGGTATTTTTGTTTGTTGTTGCTGCTGGCGTTGTTTTTGTTGTTGTTTTCCTCAAATGAACGCTAACGCCACTGCTACCGCTGCCGTTGCCGCCGCGAAAAATATCGCTCCTCCCGGTAAGGCTTCGATGCTGGCCGCCATGGACGCCACACCAACGACAAACGACGAAGGCCAGCAGGCTAGGCTTTTGGGCGAGAAGGAACCCGCTGCCGCAACAACGGTGGGGGTGGAGCGCGGCGCGCGTGTTTTTTCGGGAAGCACTGTGACGACGGCGGCGGTGGCGGCAGCGGTAACTAACGAGGAACTTGTTGCTGTGGCGGGTGATTATGTGGCAGCTGGTGGTCGCGGTTTAGACGCCGACGGTGTTGCTGTGGAGGTCGGCGGCAAGGGTGTTGCTGCTGCGCCTAGTGATAGCGGTGCCACTGCTGAAGCCGTGACTGCGCGAGCAGATTGGCGGGGAAGCACAGTAGTGGCGGCGGCTGCTGGCGGCAGCAGCGGCGGTGTTGGTGTACCGGCTGGCGATAGCGATGCCGCTGTTGAAGCCGTGACTGCGCGAGCCGATCGACGCGGAGCTGCTGCAACTGTGACTGCGCGAGCCGATCGGAATGAAAGCACGGCGACAGCTGGTGGGAGCGGTATTGCTGTGACGTCTGGCGGTAGCGGTGTCGCTCCTGAGGTCGGGACTGCGCTAGCCAACCGACGACAAGCTGTGGAGGAGGCAGCGGGCGGTGGAGAAGGGGTAGCATCTTCCGCCGCGCTTTTGGCTGTCAAAGAACAGGTTGGTGACGGTTGTCGAATTCGATTAGTCCAAATCCGTACGATATCGACAAGCGATATACATCATGTCGATACGAATTCGATATCCGATATCCGGTATGCTTTTTTTTTGTTCACAATCGGTAGCGGAGGCAGGAAGTGGAGGGTCGCGTCTTCCTCCGCGACTTTGGCCGTCAAAGACGAGGTGCCGGTACCCAGCGTTATCCCAAACAAAATTACGAAATCACACACCAATTATTGATGGATATCAAACGAGAATCGAGTTCGATACCATAACGATAGACAAACAATCAAATCGGTACGACTTGGACATCCGACATACGAATGACGAAAAAATCGTTCAGTATCGACACAAAATAAGTTACACGGGGACGTCAGTGGGCGTTCGATGGGATACCAGGTATGTCGCAGTGATATTTATCTTTATTGAACCATTGAATAAAATGTCTATTACATCGCTAGAACAGGTACTGCACCTCTTTGTAGGGTTCTGAGCGCGTCCTGCGGAGGCATGATTCGATGCCTTGCTGGATCCGAAACGTTCGGTTTGTTTTACGTCATCGTCCACGGCCACCTTTCCATTTTTTTTTGTTTTTCCGAAAAGTAACGTCACGATCCCGAATCTCTACTCGATCAAGGATTTTCCACCAAAGAAAAATTCTATCTAAAAAGTTGGCCAATCAGAAAGTTACGCGCCTGAAAGGGTTTTATGTCGACCGGACACGATTACGGAGATATTCGTAGCCCCCCCCGCTCGCCTGTACCTCCTTGTACCCGCCCCCCCCCCCATGAGTAATGAGAACACCCCGTCCCAATCCCGTGCTCCCTCCCACGCATGATGCTCTAGGTGGAAATTCTCAAGCAACAACTGGCGATGGTCGGTGTGCAGCAATTAGCTCTGACGGGCGTTCCGACCGGTGCTGCCCTTTATACTCGGCAACGGCAAGGGCGAGATCTCCCGTTCGACGACGCCGCGGATGCCGGCGAAGGCCCCAGCTACGTTCGCGACGGAGTCGTTCAGGGTGTTGGTGGTGTTGGTGTTGGTGTTGGTGGTGTTGGTGTTGGTGGTGTTAGTGGTGTTGGTGTTGGTGGTGGTAATGGTGGTGGTGGTGGTAGTAGTGGTGGTGGTAGTGATGGCGGTGATGTTGGTAGTGTTATGGTTGGTGTTGAAGTTGTTGGTGTTGGTGGTGATGGTGTTGGTGGTGTAGCGGTCGCAAGAGACATGCCGGCAAAGGCGAGGTCTGGTAACGGTCCATCCATCGAATCAGATGCTGTGTTTAACAGCTGGTCGGCGAAACAGGCCCCGAAGAAAGGGGGCGGGGAGTCAGGGGGGGTGCAACAAGAAGGAGACGCTAGTGGAGACGCTAGCGGAGGGGCTCGTGGGGGAGTGCAAGAAAAAGAGGTCTTGGACACGGGAGGTTTTGGTGCGGTTGACAGGCGGGAAGGAGGGGATGGGAAGGGACAGGCGCGTGGTTTTGGAGGCAGAGGTAGAAGATCGAATCGTGTGGTGGGAGAGGACGAGGAGGAGCAAGAGGAAGGGAGTGAGGGCAGGCGGGGGCCTGCAGTCTCTTTGGACGGCGAAGAGGGGGTTGGTTGGTGGGCAAAATCTGCCGACGAGCTGTTGCTTGCTTCGGGAGGAGGAGGAGGAAGACGAGGGGGGAATGGAGGAGGAGGCGGAGGAGGAAGGGGAGGAAGAAGAAGAGGAAGAGGAGGAGGGGGGGAAGAGGAAGGCGCGAGAGAGGACGGACTGGACGGGGTCCGACGAGGCGAGAGCATTAGAAGCAGCATTAGCAGCAGCTGTAGCAGCACTAGTGTCGGCGGCGGCGGCAACGATAGCCGAAAAAGCAGGAGTGTACGTACAAGTTCAGGTGGTAACGCTCGAGGTAGTAGCCGAGGGGAGGTTTCGGTCGCGACAGTCGCTACCGACGGGGAGATCAAGAATCCTGGCAGACGCATCGCGCGGCGGGGTGACGATGACGGGTTCGACCAGCCGCCGCCACCGCTATGGCCCGCGCCACCACCACCACCCCCGCCATCGCAGCCGCCTCCACCATCGCATGGACCGCTGACGAGTAACCGGAGGTTCGTGGGAAACCGCGCGGCTGCCCGTACGACGACTACGGCCAGACGCCCGCATACTTGGTTCGAAGATGACTCGGGTGGTGTACATGGACGAGCGGCGCCCCCCCCCGATCGAGGAGGTTTGGACGGAGTCTACGGAAACACGGAGGTGTTCCCCGACCGAGTTTTTACTGAACAGCGAGGTTTGACTGACCAGCGAAGGTCAACTGAACGGCGACATATGACTGAGCGGAATAGACGAATCGGGACGAGGGAGGAGCACCTCCCCCGCATATTTCGGGACGGGGAAGAGTGTAGAGGAGGAGGTCGGGGGGTCATTGTCTCCCCCGGCCGTACCGCTGTTGGCGCTGTTGCTGGTCGAGGTGCCGCACGGGAGGACGGGGGGGCTGGGGGGGAGGGGGGCGAGGGCGGAGTAAGGAAACTTCGGGTGAGCTGGAGCTCCGTGAGCGACGTGTGGTCGTCGTCCGCTAACGGTGATATCGGGCAGGGGAAGCCCGCCGCTAGGAACCGCGTCAGCCGTGGTGGTAGTGCCGGTGGGGGTCGCCGTGGCGATGGTGGTGGTAGTGGTGGTGGTGGTGGCGGCGGCGGCGGTATCAGCAGCAGCATAAAAATTCCCAGCGGAAGACCCGAAAGTGAGTCGGGTGCAACCTGGCACGTGCAGCAGCTGCAGCGGCAGCAGCAGCAGCAGAAAAAACAGCGAAAACAGCAACAATTTCAGCAGAGACCGCAACAACACCAACGACAACAACAACAACAACAGCAGCAGCGTCATTATAATCAGGATCAGCAACAACAACAACGTAATCCGGACCCGTGTCGGTTCCGGGATCAGGCGTCGGCGTCTGGGGCAGGCGAGAGCATCTTCGATGGGTCCCTGCTGGATTTGATCGACGACCTAGAGGTGGGGGAGTGCCGTCCCTGAGCAGTCGTACATGTAGTTTCCCCCGCTAGCGATACAACCACAAGAGGGCTGTGCCAGCAAGGCTCTCCGCCTTATCGCTTCTCGGTTCACCTTGCGCCTCCCTGCCGGCGTTTCGGTTCCCAGCTACTCCTGACTCCTCCCCCCACCCCCACATCTCTGCCATCCCCGAGCCCCTCCCGTGCGAGGATGGAAAACCTCGATCCCCTCCCCCCCCCCCGCTCCTCCTACCCGAAACAGGAAGAGGATAAGATCAACAAAACAGTTTCATGCAATAGATATATGGAAAAAACGTAATACGCGCCCAGATGTTGGAGTTTGTCTCTGTTGGGAGCAGGAGTGGCGTTCCGTCTCGAAGGGGTGCGTGGTCAAAAACCAACAGCTGAAGGCAATTGAACCATTGATAACGCCCCCCCCCCTTCTCGTGTCCTTTCCTGCCGTTTCCGAACCCTTCGCTTTGCTTTTTACCTTCACCTTCACGCCTTAGCTGATGGACACCCTCCCTTCCTCCCAATCGGAACATTTTTTTTCTTGCTGGTGCCTCCCCCCATGCCTTTACCACGCCCTCAACCAACGACCACGATGGTTGGTAACTAACTCAGGAGGAAAAAGGAGACGGAATTGCCGTTTCAAGAAGAGAGAGAAGGGGAGGAGGAGGAAGAAAAGGAGGAGAACGTCGACGAGGAGGAGGAGAAGGAGACGGAGGAGTAGGCTATGAGTACCACGCAAAATTTTCCACCCTTGCTTCCCCACCCCAGCAAACACAGCAACCGCAACGACGTCGGCAACGACAGGTGCCAGCCGGAAGCATCACCGAGGCAGTAGTGTCCCCGTACGACAGGAGTGGGGAGTTCGATCGCGAGGGATCGTCGTGGAGGGGGATAGGGGGGGGTGGTAGGGGGAATTCGGGTATTATCCGACAGTGGCGGTAGCGGTAGTCACGGTACTCGTGGTAGCGGTGGTAGAGGTGACACGGTCCGGCAAGTCTCGTCAGCGGGGGCGGTGGTACCCCCGTACGACAGGAGCGGAGAGTTCGATCGCGAGGGATCGTCGTGGAAGGGGCCGAGCGGGGGTGGGCAAGGGTCAATCGGGCCATACCCGACAGTGGCCGTAGCGGTAGCTGTGGTAGAGGTAGCACAGTCCAGCACTTCTCGGCAGCGTCGGAAGGGTCCCACGATGACAAGAGCGGGGAAGTCCATCGTGAAGGACCGATGTGGAGGGGGACGGGGAGAGTGCGGGGAAATGTGACCTTAACTGACAGAGGCGTTGGCGGCGGTAGCAATGGTAGCGGCGGTAGCGGTAGCCGCGGTAGGGTTGGTAGAGGTGGCAGATATGTCGGGGGTGGAAACGGCGGTTGAGGTCGCACGGTCCGGCAATTCTAGGCAGCGCAAGCGGGAGAAGAGCGTGCCAGAGGGTGGCTCCGGGCAGCGTGGTTTTTAGAGGGAGGGATATTGTAAGAAAGACGTGTGTGCGCAACGATTGTTGTTGGGCCGAGACGGCGTGGATGCGAATGGAAGGAGGGGACTGTTGATGGCGTGTGCTGTTGTTGTAAATAGTAAATAAAATATTTTTATGGCGCTGGAGATGGTCTAACAAAACACAGGCCCAGATGACAAGCTCACGAGAGAAGCGTAAATAAATTAAGTCAACTCTTGAGAGAGACGGCGAGTGACCGCTGTGCGACCGTAGCTTTGTCCGTTACCCGCTATAAGATTACATATCCAATCCACCTAGAAATGGGAAACCCGGGGATATGCCCAGGATATCCCCTGACGACCACAGGGACCAACCAGTTCCCCCTCGATGAAGGGTTCGCCACCCTTGCTACTTGCTACTGTTGCCGCTGCTTGTGGCGTCTTTCAGCAGTTGATCAACGTCTAGCTGGTATACAACGTGTGGAGGTAGAGCTATACATTTCTTGTTTTTCAAGTACTATAAAAACATGCGTCAGCAGCGGTGAGTTCGACCAGATTGGTCAACACCCACTCAGCTTTGCGAGCTGCCTTTGCAATGTTAGCTTGACATCCACCCAGTTGCCCATTTATCATTCCGTCACTTCACGTACGTACCCGGTCCTCAATTCCCGGCTATTTTCTAGAGTCGCCGCAAGGTTCATCACACAGCGAAGCACGACGACCGGTCTTGACCTCAATCCACCAACCAGCAAGTCCCTCGATACGAAAAGACAACTAAAACGAAGCAAACCAACACTGAAACAGCCCGGTAAAAGGTAGCCCACAACCAACGCCACCAACGCGGCTCAACGCCACCAACGCGGCTCAAGGCCTCCCCACTCCCCGCCCCCCCCCCCCCCCCCCCCCTCACTACCTCCACTCCACACACACGCCCTCTGCATTCCGCCCCCCGCCCCAACACCACTCTCCACCCCCCCGAAACCCCTCCCCGATCACGCACGTTGCCTCTTCGAACCCCCACTGAGGCCCCGACACGTCCGAACGCGCCACGTCTTCCCTTAGCGGCGTCCTTGTGCTCCCGCTTGAAGTCCTGGGGCAACGCCCACCTATCCCCTAGCCACAGCCCCCTCAGCACTTCTCCCCCTCGCTACCCCCCAAACCCCTCCCCGATCACGCTCGTCGCCTCTTCGAACTCCCCCCACCGCCGCTCCCACCACGCCCGGATCCACCACCCCGTCTCCCCTTAACGGCGTCCTTGTGCTTCCGCTTGAAGTCCTGGGTTAATGCCCGCCTATTGCCTAGCCAGGCGGCCTCTACATCTTTCCTCGTGCCTACTCTCAGGAAGCGGGCCCCAATCGCGACGACCTCGCCCAGGGGACGCCACAGCTTCGTCTCTTGAGGAGCGGCGGCGGCAGCGGCAGCGACGCTCTCCTGTCCAGCAGCAGCGGCAGCGTCTCCAGCTGCTGCGGCAGCAGCAGCAGCAGAAGCAGCAGAAGAAGCGGTGTCCCCCTCCCCCGCCGCTGCAGCCGCCGGAGGCAGCAACGCTCCACCACCAGAACCGGAACCATCGGCCGACGACAAACTGGTGTGTTTGTTGTCGCCGCCTAGTACTGACAGTTCCTTCCCTTGCCCCTCCCCCCCGCCCCCGCCGCCTCCACCAGCACCCTCACCCCCAAAGGCAAAGGAGAAACCCCCACCCGTGGGCGCCGCTCCCGCTCCCCCCCCCTCAAAGACACCGCCTCCGCCGAAAAGAGACGCAACTTTAAACCCCTTGTCCTTATCCTTCTCCTGCTTGTTTTTCTTGGTGCTAACCTTGTCCTGCACCTTGAAGATATCGGTCAGCTTAGGAATGTGCGCCATGAACCGCTGCGCGGCGCCCGCTAGCTCTCCCCCCGCCTTCCCCCCCCCCCCCCTCCTCCTCCTCCTCCTCCTCCTCCTCCTCCTCCTCCTCCTCCTCCTCCCCATCTCTCCCCTCCTCCTTCTCGTCCTCCTCCTTTGCCTGCTCCTCCTCCTTCTTTTCTCCTTTCTCCTCAAGTTTCTCTGTTCCGTTTTCCACAGACGCCGTACCAGCGGCACCGCTGCTGCTGCTGCCGCCGCCGCCACCGCCAAACATCGCGGCTAAAACACTCAGGGAGCGCTAAACCCCGAGCCGAACAAACACATGTGTGAAAATGAGCGCGTGTGCATGAGCGCGCGCGCAGGGGGGGGGGGGGGGGGGGGGGGTGGGGCCAAGACCAGTCGGTTATGAATAGACGCACGCTAAGGTGGGATTGCACCTATAAACAGGTCTGAGGCCGAAAATGCAAGCCAATGAGCTATCCCATGGCCAAGATAGTATGACGAACACTGGTAAAAAACACGTACCAGGGTAAGGTATTCGAAGGATATTAGGTGAGTCCTAAGTTGAGGAACTCCAAAAAGTGCCACCCCAGTTGCAGCACGTGTCAACAGTTGCAGTTTTAGCTTGGGCTGCCATTGCCACGGGAACCGAAAGGCGCGCGCAGCTAGCGCTGGATTGCGAATACAATGGAGTAAAAATTGACACATGACATGTGTGGCGATGGGTGGAAGTGTGGTGGAGCTTATGCTATATTTTCACCCATCTGCCGGAGGATAACAACAACAGCAACAACAACAACAACGACAACGACAACGACAACAACAACAAAAACAACAACAACAACAACAACAACAACAACAACAACAACAACAACAACAACAACAACAACAACAACAACAACAACAACAACAACAACAACAAATAAATACAAATAAACAGCCAAAGTTCTTCCGAAGACTAGACACGTCGGTCAGACAATCAATTCCTGCTTGATGATTTTGATTATCTACTAAACATTGGGGGAGCACATGTAATAGTAAACCTTCAAAACCATACGCATAGCCTAAAATCTTTCATAGAAGATCTGTACGGTCTAGCTCACATGCACACCCCAACATATTTCAGGGAAGATCTGTACGGTCTAGCTCATACCATCGGGTGGGAGCCGTACGATCTGCATGGTCTAACAAAAAAGGTTCCGGGACTGGACCTGTGCTATCTATATACGGATCCAGCACAACGTTTCATAACGGCAGATACAGGATCTACTCTAGATGATCTAGATCGTGATCTGTCCGACTAGATTATCTAGATCGTGATCTGTTCGAGTTAGACCATCAATACACGTTCATTATGCTTAGAATGGTGCGGTAGAAGGGTCATTTTGAGTGCAGTACAAGAAGGGCTTTTCACCGGATAGATCGTGATCTCTCCGACTAGATGATATAGATCGGGATCTGTCCGAGGTAGACAATCAATACACGTTCATTATGCTTAGAATGACGTGGTAGAGGGGGCACTTTTGAGTGTAATACAATAAGGGTTTTCACGGGATAGATCGTGATCTGTCCGACTAGATTATCTAGATCGTGATCTGTATGAGACAGACAACCAATACACGTTTATTGTGCGTAGAATGGCGCGGTAGAGGGGGTACTTTTGAGTGCACTGCAAATAGATCTTTTCACGGGATAGATCGTGATCTGTCCGACTAGATGATCTAGATCGTGATCTGTCCGAGAAAAACAATGAATACAGGTTTATTATGCTCAAAATGGTGCGGTAGAGGAGGTACTTTTGAATGCAATACAAGGGTTTTTGACCGGCTAGATCGTGATCTGTCCGAGTAGATGATCTAGATCGTGATCTGTCCAAGGAAAACAATGAATACAGATGCATCATGCTTAGAATGGCGGGGTAGAGGGGGGACTTTTAAGCGCAATTTAAGCGGGGATTTTCACGGGCCGGGTCAATCCTCACGGGTCAGGTCGGGCCAGGGTGTCAGTTCTCGCGAGTCGGGCCGGGTCAACGTGACACCGGCGCGGTTCGCGATATTCCGAACACCTCGTGAACCGACCAGACTCGACAAGCGAGATTTTGAAAACTTTCGGACCCGGCCTTAGAGTCGGATCGTCACCAGTGAAAGCCCTGAATAGTACAAAAACTATTTTGGGGCTTCAGAGGGAAAAATTCAGGGCTTTTCACGGGTCAGGTCGAGTCAGGGTGACCCGTCCCGACCCGCGAGATTTGAAAACCTCCTGACCCGACCCGTCCCGTCCCGTGATATTCCAAACACCTCCTGATCCAACCCCACTAGATCCGCGAGATTTGATGACCTCCTGACGTGATTGCGGGTCGGGTCATGACCCGTGAGAAGCCCTGGATCAAATGTACGAATAAAACTGGCGAGGGCGCAGCATCGTTTCACACGAAGCAATCCGGGCGGCTATATTATTAGCTGACGAAAATTTTACTGTAAAACCCTCACGCAAGTACCCCTCAAAGACACGCGCAAAGCCTGCACTGCCGTGTGCTGCATGCTGGCACCACGATAAGAACCGCGCTGGTATTATACTTTGTTTATTTGTCGCTGTATCATGTAATACATCAATCAAGTAATTCATGGGTCCCAAAGGGGATAAGCACAGCTATACAACAGTCGATGTGGAATAAAAACTAATCAGAACTCTAGCAAGGGCCCACCCAGTATCCCGGTTTCTCGTCGCCGGGCCGGTGCTGATGTTCTCTACTAGGTGTATACTCCGGAGTCCTTGTCTACCAGGCATAGACTTGATGAAATACCTCGGTCTCCGCTTGCAGCCTCTCCCCCAGATTCTCCTCAGTATCCTTCGCATTCCCCCCCCCCGCTGCCGCTGCCGCCTCCTGGGAGCCCCCGGCAGCTCCAGCCCTCTTGGCCGTCTCTAGCTCGTAATCGTAGCCGCCCCTTCCCAACCCGGCGTCTCTGTTGTTGTGGTCGTCGTATTCATCGTCATCGCTGCCGTCACTGTTTCGGCACCACACAAAGGGAAGAACAGGGCAATTCAAAACAATGGAACCAGCAATGAACAGCAAACAAAATAAGAACTCAAGAACAATGGAACCAACGAAAAACAAACGGAGAAAGTAGTCGTCACATTCATCGTCGCTGTCATCGCTGTTTTTTTGCCACAATACACAAAGGCGGAGCACGGGAGAAATTTAACGCAACTAGGCTGGCAACAAAACAAACAAAAAGGATCATTCCAGAGAGCGAAAGAGAACAGAACCAAAAAAGAAGAAAAAAAAAAAGAGGACTTTCCTCCTCGCAAAGATGAAAAAACGACCTTGGTCGCTCAGCTCCCTCGGCTTTGTCTCATGAAAATAAAATATGCATATACACAAGAGAGCCGTCACAAGTGTGAGGCGTGTCGGGACCGGGGTTAGGGAATGGGAATAAGGGAGGGGAGGGAAAGGGAGGGGAGGGGAGAAGAGGGGTATATACATACAGAGAAAGCCGCGTTCTATATGCCACCGGGGTATTCTCTCTTGACGCCTCCCCCCTCGCCCCCAAGAATGCTGCACAAGGTACCGAAGTCTGCCTCACAAGCAGTTCCTAGTAGGATGCAGCTCACCCTTCACGCCCCCCGCCGAACACCTCGCGGCGCTTTGCGCTGGGTGCACACGGTGTCTACCTGGTCCGTGAAAACCCAACCCCCGATGTATTACGGCCATGCACAATACGACGATAACCCCCCCCCCCAGCCCCCCCCCCGCACGTGCGTTCTTGTCACTGCATAACCCCGCTTAGACCCACCACCCCCTGGCGCTAATGTCCTAAATTCCTCTTCACATACCTCTCTCCCCTCCACTCAAACCTATTTCGAAATCTCACCACCCTCACCGAATCTTACTCCCTCTACCGCCCTCCTATATGCCCCTAACCTGAGCAGCGCGGCGAGACGGTCGTCGAGCTCTATCCCGAGCTTGTCCCCCAGCCGCTTTCGCCTCCTAGCCTCCCCCCCCTCCCCCGCCACCGCCGCTCCTAACTCTTCCATGCCCGCCGCTGTCGTCGCCGTCACCTTCTCCTCCCCTACCTCCTCCTGCTCTTCTACCTCTTGCTGCTCTTCCACCTCCTCTACCTCTTCCCGCTCCTCCTCCTTCTCTTCCTCCTTCAGCCACGCACTGCCCTCTGGCTCTGCCTCCACCTCCCCCATCTCCTCGTCTTCTTCGTCTTCGTCCTCCTCCTCTCCCTCTTCCTATCGGCCACAGGACAGGACAGAACACGTCAGGACAGGACAGGACAGGACAGGGCGTACCAAGGGGCGGGAACAAAACAAAATTAGCTGAGTCCTTCGCTCCCAATTTCAACATCCACAGGATACATGGTTAATGATCAAATGACTAAGGCAGGCAACAAATGAGCGACCCCCCCCCCTCCACCCTCCCTCCCTGCACTAATCTAAAACCCCTGTTTTGCTCTGTTGCGCAGTGCTCCACTGTTGTTCTCCTATACCTTAACTCCGATGCTGCTTCGCTGCCCGATCGCCCCCCTCCCCGCTCCCTCCCTTCTCGACATGAACCAATCGAAACCCATTATCTGCTGTAATGAAATATGCTGTTGCTCTCCAATTTCCTGCCCCGGAGGCTGCGTCGCTGGTGCTGCCCGATCACTACCCCCCCCCCCCCCCCCCCCCCTCACTCCCTACGTGAACCAATCGAAACCTCGTCTCTGCAGTACCGAAATGTACTGTTGCTCTCCTGTTTTCTAGCTCCGAGACTCCTTCGCTGACAAATCGTAGCCTCACCAAAACAAGAACACCCACTTGCCAGCCAGCTTCCCTGCCCTTTCTGCTCCCTCGTAAGACTACGAACATGCATTATATGAGTACCCCCCCCCGCCGGCCCCCAATCCCCGGTTCCCTACATCATTAGATACCCCTTCCTGTTGCGCTGTTGCTCGCTTGTTCTTACCTCCGAGGGTGCTTCTTCGCTGGCCGAACGCTCCTTGTTTTCACTAGCGTTAGCATCGTCGTCCCATTCGAACTCGATACCGTCCTGCCAAGTGGCAAGCGAGCAGCGTATCGAATTTTCGGTATCTCGTATCGAACGTCTTTAGCCCTTCATCCATTTCACGCCTACGCGCAAGCATGCACCTCTTGGTGTAACAACAAACATAAACAACAAAACAACACAACAAAACAACACAACAAAACAGCAGCAAGAACAAAACACACCAAACCAAGTCCAACCCGTTACACGCCGCGATATCACACAAACCCACCCCCCGCCCCTCCCTCTCACCAATCAAACTCGAGAAAAAAATCACCCGTCCATCAATCAACACCCACACCAAACACACTAACGCCACCAACACCAACATCAACATCGCCGACACCCTCACCACCAACATCAACACCAACACCAACATCACGGGCACCAATACCACCAACACCAATACCACCAACACCAACACCAACACCAACGACACCACCAACACAAACACCAACACCGACACCAACACCACTAGCAGCTACACCACCCTCCCTCACAAATGTACTTACCGCAGCGGGAGGCTCCTCCGGGGCGATATCTGCTTCCCCCAAATCTTCAACCGGCAACAATTCCGCCGCACGCAGGAGTTTCGCTGCACGTCGTTCCCGCTTGCCCCTCTTCCTCGGCTCATCATCGTCGTACACCGATAATTCTGCCGACGATTCCTTGCCAGATATCCGGCGCTCTACGGAGCGCAACCTCGCGGCACTAGCTTCGGCAGCTCTCTCCTGAAGAAAAAAGAAGAAAAGAAGAAAAGAAGAAAAGAAAAAGAAAAACGTAAACATACTGCAGAAGTAAGAACAATCAGATACGAACAGGCCCTGCAATTAACCAGGTCTCCAGAAAAAGAGAAAAAAAAAAAAGAAAAAGCATATACCAGGTATAGATATCGTAACAAGTATCCTCGTAGGGCGGTGCGCTGGCTTACTTAAAGTCGTGGTGCTAGCCGCTGCAGCTCTCTTCTGAAAAAATATAAATCAAGAAATGGAAAATAAGATAACTAATCATATGAAAGGAAGAGAACAAGAGCGGTGGGAGGCGTCAGTCGCTGGGGAGGGGGAAGGGAGGACAGGGGCTGGGGCAGGGGGTAGCGATACAATCAATTTTATTTACCTTCAAGTGCCCCCGCCAGAGGTCCCGGACCTTGGTCGAGCACGTCGCCTCCCTTCCCGGGAAAACCAAACGCTGCCGGCATCCTAAGACCCCCCTTTTCCTGCGATGCCCTTCGGGCACGCCCCCCTCCCCCCCGTCCCCACCCCCCTCCCCTTTCCTCCCCACCCCCGCCGACGCCGCTGCCAACTTTTTCTCCTCCTTTTCCTTCTGCCAACCCGCTAGGGGCCGCTGCGGCTTCCGCCAAGGGATCGGCGTCGGGTCTACAAGGATAATTCTCTCTCCTGTCGCGCATGGTTACAGGGCACGGGTGCGGCAGGCGCATGGTTACAGGGCACGGGCGCGGCAGGCGCACGATTTGATACACGTTATTTTCTTGCACGGGTTCAGTTTTTGTTCTAGTTTTCTTTCTTGTGTGCTGGGGTTCTGTTCGTTATGTTCCTTTCGTCCTTTATCGTGAACACTGGTAGCAGCACGGTTGTTTTCTTGCTGTATTATGTATTTTACTAGGTCTGATCCTTTTCTTAATATTTTTTTGGATTATAGTCATTTTTGGTCTTGCTCTTGTTTTCGTTTTCGCGTTTTTCTGCGTTTTCTGCTGTGGGCTTTTCGTGCTGCTTGGCTTTTTCCAGCTTTCGCGACCACTACGGGCGGCGACACACCCCCACCTCTCCTTTCATGCCCGCACACTCAAAACCTGTCCCTTAATCGAATCCCAACCATAAACCTTACCCGGTCTCCCCCGAAGCCGCAGCGATCGCCGCGCCTTATACAGTACCGGACACCATTTTTGTTTTTTCTTGTAAAACAAAAAAAATTGGCTCAATCTGAATCCCACATTTTGAGAATGGGTGCGTTCTACACAAACTTCAGCATAACGAATCCCGAATTTCATACCTGGTATTATTCTGCAAATGTTAAGTCTGGATTTCTTGCTGCTTGTCTTCTTCGTATGGCTATTAACAGGTGCCATGTACTGTACGCCTGAATGCAATACTAAAATCCTCACCGGGCCACCGGCCGAAGCCGCAGCGCGAATGGCCGTGCCCGATAAGCCGCTTGCCCCGCCGATTCCGTTTTGTTTTTATAAAGAACCGTTTCTTGTAGTGGTAGTTTCGTGTTGCTTTGCTTTTTTCAGCCTTCTCCACGGCGACGGGCGGCGATACAACCCCCTCTTTCCATTCCTAGTCGCGCAATCCAAAACCTAAAACACAATCCGATTTCTGAGCCTCACCTGGCCTTCGCCGAAGCCGCAGCGACGGCGGTGCCTTATAGGCCGCATGCCCCGCCGCCTCCCCCACCCTCGCCTCGCCCGCCACCCTCACCCCCACGGTACTCGAAGAGACATTATTCCCCCCTCCCCCCCTACCCTTCTTTACCGCCACCGCTGCCGCTGCTGCTTCCTCCCATTCCCCTTTAAGCCTCTGCATGTAGTCCCCCTTTGCGATGCTGACCTTAATCCTATTCCCCTTCCACCTTCACGGGGGCGCAAAACGAGATGGTTCAGAAAGCGGCGATAATTTTGTTGGGGGGATAAAAGGCGGGCGGTGATGGTGATAAGGTGGTGGCGGTGGCGGCGGCGGTGGTGGTGGTGGCGGTGGTGGTGGTGGCGATGGTGGTGGTGGCGATGGTGGTGGTGGCGATGGTGGTGGTGGCGGTGGTGGTGGTACAAAAAAAAGGTTAATTCCAGGTGCTTTAGTTTGTGTCCGCAGCTCTAAGGGCTGTGTACTTGTCAAAATCTGCTGGACGAGTAATCCTCGTTCTTCGTGTTATTATATTTGCGGTGGTGGTGGTTGGGGTGGCGGTGGTGGTGGTGGTTGTGGTGGCGGTGGTGGTGGTGGTGTGGTGTCGCAAAAAAAAAAAACTGCGCTAATTTCAAGTACTTTAGTGTGTCTCCGCAGCCCCAAAGGGTCTGTCCTTCACCAAATATCCTGGACGAGCAATCGTCATTCTTGTCATTCTTCGTGCTATCATAAAAAGAAAAGTGAACGATGGCTGCCGACGTATAGTCAACTAACTGAAGGCCGTTTACACCACCGACCGCTCGCAACACAAAGCACTACCAGATCTCCACCGGGGATACAAAAACCAGCATAAGACCGATGCAACACAAAACGGTCTTACGTCTATGGTAGATATCGGCAATTTCAAAGCCAGAAAAGTCAAACCGTGTATCATACTTGTACTCCCCTTCCCCTTGTTGAACGGCGTTCCTGCCCAAAAAAAGGAACAACAACCGCCTAAAGTCATATTATACACAATCTGAACAAAACAATATAATGTTGGATCTAGCTCAAAATTCGCCACCTAGAACGAAAATACCAACACCAGCCATTGTAGTAGAGAACAAACAAAAAACTCACCTACATAGTATATTACAAGTACCAACAACGCAGCTTGCAAAGATGAGTATTGACCCGACATTCGTCGAACTCACGGCTGGCGTCCTTGAAATATTTTTATAAAACATATTATATGCTGCATGTACAAAAAACAAAAAACAAGAAATAAAATAACAGTTAAGAGAAAAAACTCTCCCATATAATATATAAGTACCAACAACGCAGCTTGCAAAGATGAGTATCGATCCTAAATTCGTCAAACTCATAGCTGCCGTCGTTAGAATAAAATAATCAGTTCGTCTAGAGTACCAGACTTTTGTATCAATGACTCGCCAGTACCAGTCGTTTCGAACGACTCAGTGCCTGGAGTACCTACAACGAAAAACGATTGAGTACCCGCCAGCACCTAGGGTACTTGAATCTATACCTAGGGTACTTGAATCTGAAAATGACTTGAGTACTTGCCAGTACCTGTAGTACTTGAATCTGAAAATGACTGAGTACTTGCCAGTACCTGGAGTACTTGAAGCTGGAAATGGCCGAGTACCCGCCAGTAACTGGAGTACTTGAAGCTGAAAATGACGAGTACTTGCCAGTACCTGGAGCGCTTCAACCTGAAAACGACTGACTACTTGCCAGTACCTGCGGTACTTGAAGAGTAGCTGCCAGTACCTGGAGTACTCGAGGCCAAAAATGACTGCTTATGTACCTGCTAATACCTGGAGTACTTCAAGCTGACAATGACTGAGTACCTGTCAGTACCTGGAGCTCTTCAAGCTGAAAATGACTGAGTACTTGCCAGTACCTGCAGTACTCGAAGCAGAAAATGCCTGAGTACCTGCCAGTACCTGGAGTATCAAGACCCGAAATGAATGGAACTGCTTGGTAGTACTGGTGCTCTCACGACCTTCGAAGAACTGTAACGAATATACACCAGAAACGATTAGGGGGGGGGGCAAAATATCTGATAAAACAAACCCGTATCCTCGAAAAGGCAGACAGAACGTTGGCGTCGTCGTCGTCCAGTTCCTTGAACCTTCTCCAACTCCTGACCGTGTTAAAGACAAATACTCCAGGCTGCATACTCGTTCGTAGCATTATTTTTTTCTTTTTTTTTTCGTTAATTTTTCTCCTCTCACCTGGTTCCATTGAACGTCGCGATAGCCCGCCGGGCCGCTTCCCCGACTCCCTCCCCCCCCAGAACGCTCACGTACCCGAAACCCCGCTCGATCCCCGTCGTGGCGTCACGCATGATCTCGGCACGCGGCTTGGCCCCAGCAGGGAGGGCTCGGGTGAAGAGCTCCTCGAGGTCCTTTGGGTCGATCCCGCGTGCCAATCCACCAACTTGTTTTTTTCGTTATGGCAGGAGTTTGGTGGTGGGGGTGGGGGTTGGAGGGTGGCGGGGGTGGGGGGAGGGCGGGGAAGGGGTGGGGGCGGGGGAGGCAGGGGGTGAGGCGTGTAGCGTTAGGATACGGGTTGAGACGGCGGAGGGGGGGGAGGGATTGGTTGCTGGGGCAAAAGCGGACAAAAAGGAGAGGCGAGGGGGATACACAAGCAGCAACGGCAAGTGTAATGTCCACGACTACTTTTTTTTTTATCAAAGCGCAAGCACGTCATCACACTTCCACGTACATACTTGCACACACATGCCGTGTGTCAATGTAACTCAATTGCATTCGCAATCCAGCTGGTTTGCTAGCGTATCCTTCAGTATCCTTCAGTTCCCGTGGTACAGGGTATCGGTAGCGCGAGCTGCCCCTGTCCCTAACGGCGGTCACCGCTACTACTTCAGCAGCGCAAGCTGCCGTTGTACCCGGATGCGTTATCCAGAAGGGTTTGGAAGTAACATCAGCCATCGACGCACATCGTGGTCAACTCACTGAGGGTTTGTTTTCGGATCACCCCGCAATAAAAACGCCGTCTTTTCTTGGTCGTGGGTAGGGTTACACCCAAGTCGTGGTGGGGATACATGATACCGGCAGACTGCTGCTGGGTACGACGATAATACTGACTGCTCGTGTTGACAAGTGCTCGAATGCACCAGTGTACCGGATTGCTACAACGACACACGGCAGCAACAGCTAGGAATATAGTCTAGGGGACAAGCTACTTGGAAATAGACGTCCAATTATCACACTGCTGCTTGAAGCCGTCTCCGTTTGTAGTCAAGCTGATAGATTGGAGACTGGTCAATGTGTTCGTATGATACGAGTTGCCTCGCTGATATCGTGGTGAACTGCACTGCTACCGCTTGCAGCGGATCTGCTCCTGCTCCTGCTGCTGTGCTGCTGCTGCTGCTGCTTGCTGCTGCTGCTGCTTGCTGCTGGTGTTGTGCGTAGTTTTCCAGGGGGAAATGAGAGGTGACTAACTTGCTTGCTGCAACAATTGATAGTTCCGGTCAGAAAGATCATTCCAGGCTGCAATTCGGAGGCTGGTGGTCAACATGTACTCACCGTGGAGTCTGATCCCATCGCTATCTCCTCGGTCCACCGCCATCGGTGCTCAATCGCAGAGTGCTGGGTGGCGGAGCTACACCGCATGTCGCATTTTTCATTTTTCTCTTTAGCTTTAAGACAAGGGAGTTCAAAAGGTTCTAGTAGCGGGTGAGACTGGGTGCGGGGGGATTGCGTTTTTACTTGGATTTAGTGTTTTATGTTGGGGTATGTTTGATCCAGAACACAACGATGCGGCACCGCAGCACCGCAGCACAGCAGCACAGCAGCACAGCGCAGCCCAGCAGCGCCGCAACACAGTGCAGCAGGATATTGAGTGGCCGTCTCGATTGTGCCAGGAACCCCTCTCGCGATGAAGTTCGTCGCCCTCGTGAGCGGGGGTAAGGACAGCTGCTACAACACCATGGAGGTAAGCTGCGATGTGCTGCTGCTTCGCTGCTGTGTTGCTGTCCGTTGTTGCGCGTTGCTGTGCGTCGTTGCTGTGCATTGCTTTGCGTTGCTGTGTTGCTACCAGGTACTGGTACCCTGCTGGCTGTTCTGTGCTGTGCTGTGCTGCTATCGTGCTGTGCTGTGCTGCTATCGTCCTGTGCTGGGCGGCTGTCCTGCAGTGCTGTGCTGTGCCGTGCTGCTGATGCGTTGTGCTGTGCTACTTGCTATGTTGCTGTGGTGCTGCTGGGCTGTCCTTTGCTGTGCTCCTGTGTTCTTGTGTTGCTTGCCGTGCTGTGTGGTGTGGTGCTGCTGTGTTGCTGTGGTGCTGTGCGGTGCTTTCTGTTGATGTGCTGTGCTGCTGTATTGCCGTACTGTGCGGAGCTGTGCTGAGTGTTGTTGCTGTTGTGCTGTTGTGCTGTTTTGTATTGTGATCTGTGCTGTTGTGTGTCTGAGCTTTGCTGTGCTGCTGTGTTTTCTGGGCTGCTGCTGGGCTTGCTGGACTGCACGGCGTTGCTGCTGTTGTGCTTGTGTGGTGTGACGCCGTGTTGCCGTGTTCTGTTGCTGCTGCTGTGCTGCTATTGGTTTTGCTGCTGCTGTCCTGTTCCTATATTGTTGCTGTGCTGCTGTGTGCTGCTGTTGTATCGCCCCTGCTCCAATGCTACTGCTACGCTACTGCTGCTATGCTGGTGCTGTGCTGCTGAGCTACTTGCTGCCTTGCGCACTCATTATTTGTGTCGTACCTGGTAGGTGCGAGCTGGTCCGGCGGAAGCCGTAACAGCTCAATCGCGCGGTACATTTTATATCTACGGGCTGGGCACCGTCTATTACTGCTGATGTAGTCTAATAACTTACTGGTTCAATTTCTGCTCTCACGAGTAAGCAGTATATATCGTACAGGTTACAAGATTCCCTTCCGAGCGTCGTGTTACCATAATAACGAGGACGACGCAAGCAATAAGAAGGCCCAGATCAACCTGACGGAATTGTCTACTCGTGTACGTACATATTTCGTATTTGGTTCGTGTAAGACAATGCTTACCTGGTAACGCTGGGGACCTGTGTTGATAATTGTGGTTACACAGAACCTCAAAAACTGTGAGTAGAAGAAGAGCAGCTGGCGAGAGCAATACAAATCTCCAAACAAATTAGCTTAGCACACTTTGTTCCAGCTACAGGCAGACCACAGCAGCAGCAGCGAAACAGCGCCGAAAAAGAAAAAAACTACGAGTACAGCGTTTTCGCCAATGGAGCGGGAACGTAGTCGTTTAGCTAGCATTCGTACGGCAGCAAAAATGCATCCTGCGGAGAGCAGAAGAAGCAGTTAGCGCGTGATGCTGCGGTAAGCCACAAACAAAACGAAAAGGAGGCAAGGAGTAAACATTTAAATATGGCAACTCTTTACGGTCAAACGGCGACATATAATATAATACATACTCATACAATACTACGTTGAGTACGAGTCCATAGTGCGGGCTGAATAGTGCCCCTGCTCTCTATAATGCCTGCAAATCTCTAGGCGCGACAACAGCTCTCAATGACAGTAACTATTTACGTATGGCAATCATCTCCCAATAGTGCCGGTGTCCTGCTCAAAGCCGGTATTCTTGGGCTGGCGCATATCGGCGTTTGTGGGAGCCCCATGCAGATAAGGTACGGGAAGTACATGCGTAAAGCCCACACGCATACCACATCAGAGCAGCAGACAGAGTCGCAGACACACTCGTACAGTAGTAGAGCAGCAGTAGCAGCAGTAGCAGCAGCAGTAGCACAACAGTAGCAGCAGCAGGCAGGCAGAGTAGATCAGAGCAGGATATTTCCCCGTTCTGTTGTGTGGCGAGCTGGGTGTTATGGGAGGTGTCGCATGCCGTCAGTTGACATAAATTGCTGACGATACCCGTACATACGTTTTCTGCCGTGTGTTGTCAATACTACGTGCTAGTCCCGCCGAAATTGCAGACGCGTAAGTCACCTGCTTTGGGCCATTCGTCCGTTGCGTACGTCACCTGCTGTCGCCTGCTGCCAGCCAGAAGCAAGCCTGCTTGGGCTAGTCGGGCTAAAAAGTGTGCAGAAGCAAGCCTGCTTGGGCTGGTCCTAGGGGCCACTCCGGACTTGATTTTAATTGTTTCTATATATAGCTCAAACATACATGTTTCGCCCACCCCATCGCCTTATAATCTATAATCTACACTAACACACCTTGTACTGCTGAAGTTTGTGCCCCCCCTCCCCCCCCCCCCCCTTCCCACTCCTACCTCGTACTGCCTTCCAAGTGCGCTCGTCACGGGCACGAGCTGGTCTGCCTCGCAAACCTCTCCCCTCTTTCCTCCCCGAATTATGCACGTTAGGCTTGAAACAATAGCCCAATTATGCTATTCCTTGAGTATCTTAAAAATCGCCCAATCATGCCAAAATAATTTCCACGAAGCGTGGTGGATATGAGCCTCACTCCCCGAGCTCTCGTTCGTACTGCCTTCCAAGTGTGTTCGTCACGGGCACAAGCTGGTCTGCCTCGCGAACCTCTTCCCTCTTTTCCCCTAATTGTGTTCGTTATATGAAGAAAAACGCCTAATTTCGCTACTTTTTTGTGTCTTTGTTGTTGTTGTTCTCACATTAACTCGCGTAATCAAGTCCGTGGTCACAGGACAGGCTCCTGTCACTCTGGAGCTTAGGAATCCCGAGAGAAAAACACAAAAAACCAAAGGTGGTACACGCATAAATCACAGCTGACGCAATTCATGTCTTTTTTTTTTTTCAAATAACTTTCGCACACTTTCCAGCTTCTGGACAAGCCGTGGTCACAGGTGTCGTCCCTTCTCCCCCCCGGTTCTTGTCTTCAATTTTTTATCGCGCATAGGGTCCAGCAATCCCACTGCTCGTCGATTTTTTAGCGAGTGTTGCTAGCTCACGCTCTCGCGTTGTCCGCAAGTCAATTTGTGCGCCAGAGAAGTCCCCACGAATTTATACGAGTATGCACTCGGGGGGATTCGAACTCACGAAACTGACCTATACCAGGCTCGAGGATAACCTGATACGCCACCGAGGCGACCGGCTTTATAACGCCCCAACTATGCCCCAAAACAAATGCCAGCAAAATGGATACCAGATGTAAGCTTAACCCCCCCCCCCCCCTATTCCTCGTACCACCTTCCAAGTGTGTTCGCCACGGGCACGAGCTGGTTTGCCTCGCGAACCTCTTCCCTCCGGTGGCAGCGTCAGACGAGGCTGATAGCTTCATGTACCAGTCTGCGGCCCACACAGCTATTGAGGCTCAAGCGGAGTGTTTTGGGAAGCCGCTCATTCGCAGGTGGGGTGGGTTGGGATGGGTTGGGGTGGGTTGGGGTGGTTGCTTGGTTTTGGTTGGTTGGGTTGGCTGGGTTTGGGTTTCGGTTATTGGTTGTTGGTTTGGTTAGTTGATGTGGCTTTTGATTTATTGATTTGGTGGGGTGGTTTGGTAGGGTGGGTTTTGGTAGGTTGCTTTGGTTGGCTTTGGTTGGTTTGAGAGGGTGGTTTGGCTGATTGGCTTGGTTTGTTGAGTTGGCGCGTCGATGATCTTTTTTGTATTACGCCCTGTTGCTTAATGACAGTAAAGTAGGCAGCAACGTTTTCCAACTTGTCCACAGTTCCCAGTAGTTGTCGCGGGTTTGACACGAACGACGCGTGCCACGATAGAGGTTCATCACTTTTTTTCGGAGGTTCTTCACTTGAGGAGCTTGAGACACGTCCTTCTTAGCCCAGAAAATGATTTGGAGCAAAATAAAACTGCTATCGGATGAAAATGCTATTACATACCGGATTAACAGATCCCATGGCCTAGGTACTCAAAGAGAATCATGCAAAAAAACCATGAATGTGCCATTATTTATTTTTTTTCCGACGATTTTGGGTTAAGGAGCCCCGTTATTTCATCAGAAAACATTTTTATGTCAGACCAAAACTGCTACCTCCATCGTAGCACACGTCTTTTTCCATCTATGCGTCCAATGCGAGTAATCACATTATACCTTTTGATCAAATTGCAGTGGAAGCTTTTGTCATTTTCTGAACTTTATTGATCCCAGTTGGTAGGGTAAAGAAATTGCGGATTGTAAACAGGGCTACGAGTTTATTATAGCAATGTTCTGGATGTGGGTTGCCTGCGTCTCTTCTTGCATCGTACAACATCACCGCTCAGGGCCGTTGCCGATTCTTGCCCACACTTCGCCCGTCCCGCTTCTCTTTCCCCAGTTTCTCGCTGAAACGGTGAAAAGCATGCAACTCGAAAATGAAAAAAATGAACTGAAATTGAAAAGATGTAATTGAAAATTGAACATAAAAATTGGAAAATGAGATTGAAATTGAACCCTAAAAATGGCAGGGAGCTGGTAGGCCGAGCGGTGAACCAGTCCCTGCAGTACCTTCGAACAGACGACGATGAAGTGGAAGATCTGTTCCTTCTCCTCAAAGAGGTCAAGGTGAGCATACTAATATTACACGCGCGCAAAACGAAAATGAGAACGAAATCAAGTCGAAATCGAAAACGAACACGAAATCGAAAACGAAAACGAAAACCAACCAACAAACTAACTAACTCGCTAACACGCAAAGAAAAAAACGATATATAATACATACTTCGTACCAGATAGAGTAAAATTCACTATTAATGCGTATACTACTGTTAACTACTGAGCCAGGGCAAGGTGCCAGGTGTATGGAACAGTATGTGAGAAGAGTATGGCAGAGTACACGCCCAACTCCGCCTGGACGAAACCGCCAGTGCATCATAGTCGAAACCCGCCTGCCCAGGCTCCCCTACGGCGTCGAATGCACACACTCAACTTGCTCTCTTGCTGCGCTGTACTGCGTGTGGTGTTCTTTACACAAAAATTATATTTCCACCCATCTGCATCCAGCCCAACCAGTATGCCGACGTCCTCCTGGAGAGACGAGCTCACTGTGCGGTGTATCTGCATAGGAAGGATTTCCAGACGAAGTACGGGTGGGGTCCGGAGCGATCCTATCAAACTTCGCACAAACTGAGCTTGCTACTCCCCGCTCCCCCCGCCGCCTCGAGGGTCTATGATCTCCTTAGCGCCTCTACAACTGGAAATCGTTTAAAGTACTTGGATTTAGTATAGGGAGGGGTTTTGGGGCTCTAAAGGGGTTAAGACTACAGCGATTGCGCGATAATGAGTACACCCTGCCCCCCCCCTCCCCCCCTTGCGCTCTGCGGTGTACACAGGCACGGTTTCCGGACGTGGTAGGCGTGGGGTCAGGAGCAATCCTGTCAAACTATCAGAGGACACGCGTGGAGAATGTGTGCGGGCGGCTGGGGCTGACCTCGCTGGCCTACCTGTGGCGGCGGCCCCAGTCGGAGCTGCTGAATGAGATGGTGGACGCGGGTGTCGACGCCGTCTTAGTCAAGGTACGTCTTTTTTAGTTTGTAATTTTGTGTGTGTTATGGTGTTTTTTATGTGTGTTTTCGTGTGTTTTTTGTGTATTTGTGTGTGTTGTTGCAGTTCGGTGATTTGGTGATTGTGCGTTGTTGTTTCTGGTGTTGATTTTTCGGAGTTTGTGGTTTATTTACTTATTCTTTTGGCCAACTTACACGCCCGCCCTACTCGTAGGTAGCCTCCTTCGGCCTTACGCGTTCCAAGTCCCCCTCACCCCCCCTCCCCCCCCCCCCCTCAGCGTACTCCCGGCCCGTCAACCCCCCTCCGAACCCCTCCCATCCACCGCCCCAATCCCCCCCCCCCCCCCCCAACTCCCTCCCCCCCCCGCCATCACTCCACCCCCCCCCCCCCTGCGCCTATCAGGTGGCGTCGTTCGGGTTGGAGCCCTCGAAGCACCTCGGCAAATCTCTTGCCCGACTTCGACCATTTTTCGAATCGCTGCACGCGCGGTGTGGTTTTCATGTGTGTGGGGAGGGGGGAGAGTACGAGACGCTGACGCTCGACTGCCCCCTCTTTGTGAAGCGGCTGGTGAGTTTTGAACGAGATGTGTTGGTAGCACCTGCTGGTAACAGCTGCTGGTAACATCTCCTGGTAGTGTGCTGTACAATGATGCGTGTCGAGGCGCTGTCTCTGTGATAAGAGCTGCAGAGGTGGCACCGAAGTGTCTGTGAAGATAGATCACTTGTGATGAGAAGGAAATTATAGAATAGTTGGAAAGTGGCGCTTACGGCCAAAAGGTGAACCCCAAAAGAGGAGAAAGAAGAGAAATGGAGAAAGAAGGAGAGGCAAGGAGAGAGAGGGAGGATCGAGGTGAGGCTGGCGGTCACCTTACCCTTACGGCATGATGCCCATGCTACGGGCAGATGTACTCTACGGGTTGTCGTACTGGCCGACAGTTCGTCCTAGAGTAACGTTCCTTGCAACGTTCCCTGCAACAGTCCCTGCAACATTCCCCGATACTTAGGGTGGTAAGCTACTCCTAGTTACAACTTGCATATACAATACATCGGCGAGGTGTAACCAACCTAGTTTCCCCGTGTATTGCATTTCCCTCCATCTAGAATATGATACTTAGGTTACTCAGCGTAGTAGCTACGAATCAACTAGCTACAATTTATATTGGTCTGCAGAGTCCATGTTCCAATAGTATGTACTGGTAATGTATGCTGGTAATGTCTACTGGTCATACCTCGTGGTGTATCTACGGGTAAGATCTACTGGTAAGATCTACCAGTAAGATTTACTGGTAAGGCCTGCTGGTAATTTAGTCTATACCGATACTGGTAATGCATGCTGGTGAGATCTACATGGTATTGGCAACATCTATGGGTAAGATCTACTCGTAAGATCTACCAGTAAGATCTACTGGTAAGGTATGCTGGTAAGATAGTCTATACCGATACTGGTAATATCTACTGGTATGGTCTACTGGTAAGATCTACTGGCAAGATCTACTGGGACATCTACTGGTAAGGTATACGGGAAAGCTATACGGGTAAGATGCAAAGTACACAAAGCCTGCTAAAAATCTGGCAGACCGGTATAAAATACGAAACGTACAACAATATGTAATAAGCTTGCGGTTTTCACGTGTGTGCGGGAGGAGAGCACGAGACTCTAATTCTCGACGGCCCCTTCTTCGTCAAACGCCTGGTAAGCTTAAAAGATATCGTAATGATACACCTTAACTGTGAGATCGACGATTTTGTTGAAAGTCACATTTGACAATCTTTTGAGCTGTTGGTTGGCTTAAAGTCATTGATGGCGGTGGCGGTACAAGCTGGGCCGGCCAAGACGCTCAAAACAAACCAATATCGCTGTGCCCCGCTCAGTTTTCCGAGTTCGGACCTGAAATTTTGACACGCAATTTAGAACAGGCTCGCCGAGACATTACCTGGCGAGCTCAAAAAACAAAATGAAAATCCGTTGACTTTTCGTCCATTTCATGACCATGGAAAACTTTTAGCAGGCCGTATGTCGGCAGTTTTTTTTTTTTTTTTGGGCTCGCCAAGTGCTGTTTTGGTGAGCTCGGTCCAAATCACGTGTCAAAGTTTCAGGTCCTAACTTCAAAAATTGAGAGGTGCATGGCCAAGTTTCCACCGGAGTGCCTCTGCATACAAATTTACACATAATTCAGGGATTCCTTCACATCTTTCGAACGGAAATGACCCATGAAATGAAAAGCATATGTCCCTACTCCTCGTCCGAAGATGTACATGCCCAGAAAAATTAAGCCAATCCCATCCATTTTGTATTTCGAGCAATTTAAAAAAAGCAACACAAACGAATCACGAAAAAAAATTCTCAAACTAGGAAACATGAGTGGCAAACACTTTTTTCGGCGCCAACTTCGCAGATTCTCAAGCTGGAGGGCTTGAAATGACCACCGCATCTATCTGATTACGAGGATATGCTCAGTTTGCAGTGGGTCACTGTCGTTCAAAAGATATGCCCGACTGACGGATTATGGGTTTCTTGGCCTGCCCAGCTTGTAGCTGTGGTGGGAAACCATCTAGTGCTAGTATCGTTTACTGGTGACGTCTACGGGTAACGTCTACCGACATATTTACCGGCAACATCTACTGGTAACATTTGCTTGTAAGATTCAAAACGCACGCAACCATCCTATGCACAAGTACGACCAGTGCATATATATACCATAAAATGTATTGATGTAAATTTTTGTTTATTTTCTCTCTCGTCCTTCATCCGGGTAGGTGCTCGACGAGACCGTGATCGTCAACCATTCGGACGACATGTTCGCACCCGTGGGGCTCCTTAGGGTCGCCAAGTGCCACACCGAGCCCAAGGACCCCACCCCCGCCGCCGCCGCCGCCGCCGCCTCCGCCTCCCCCCCCACCGCTGCCACCACCACCGCCGCCTCCACCACCAACAACCCTACCACCAACCCGACCACCGACATTGACATCGACATCGTTCCCGGCCTTGGGGAGGGTAGGATTCAGGAGGTGGGTGGGTGGTGGTAGGGAGTTGTAGGGTAGTACGGGGCTGATGAATGACTGGGGGGGGGGGGGGGGGGGGGTAGACGTGGTCGTAGTAGTGGTAGTGGTGGTGAGGAGGGAGGGGAAGAACAGGGGGCAGAAGAGGGTAGGGCTCGGAAGGTACGTGGCGGTGACACAGGTACCGGTCGTCCAAGAAACAACCGGGATACTGGCCTAGGCTATGTTTCTTACTTGAAAACCAGGTAAAGGGAACCGCTCTGTCGAGAGCTGTAATGGGGATGCTTTTTTTCGTTTCAGTACGTGGAAACGTCCTTGTATTTCTGGATGTAGTGGTGTGTTTCACACTATCTCTAGTATAACCGCTCCCAAATTACCCTTTGGCGGTTGCACGGTCACAAGACGCCAATGAAGTACGCCAGTTTTTTTTTTGTCTCCCCGGAAATTTCCAGGGGTCGGGGTCGGGTTGCCTCAGGGTGACTCGATCCGACCTGACCCGACCCATGAAGTTCGGAAAACCTCCTGACCCGATCAGACCCGACCCGCGAGGCCTCCTGACCGGACCCGGCTCGACCCGCGAAAGATTAGAAACCTCCTGAACCGGTCCGCGGGTTGGGTCATGACCCGTGAAAAGCCAACGGCAATTCAGGCTTGAGTTTCCTGGGGGGCTTTCTTGTTTATCGGAAAACTGGCGGTTTAGTGGTAAGTGGTGGTTGGTGCCGAAGAAGTGTCAGGGCTCTTGAATGAATGGGGTGGTGGTAGTGGTGGCGGTATGGGAGGGCAGGTGTAGTTATTGTTGGTGGTGGGGAGGAAGGGGGTGGTGTCAGCGGTTGCGGTGGGTGGTGGTGGGGGTGGTGGGTTAGCGGTTGTGAAAGGTGTTGGGGGTAGAGGGGTTGGTGCCATCGGTGTCCGTGTTGGCGTTTTTTTGCCTCGTGCCATGTCGCGTACTACCCCCTCCCCCGCCCCCCGCTAACCAACGAACCCCCAACCCTACCTTTACCCCCTATACGTGTAGCACTTAGCTGTCGTCATAACACCTCCTTAAGTGGTCTTTGTTTTTTTTTTGTCTCGCTCTTTCTCCCTCCCTCCCTTCTCTCCCTCTCCCTCCCTGTGTCGCTCTCTCTTCCCCCTCTAATTATGTCTCTTTTTTTCCGTCTCTCCTTCTCTCTCCCGAACGATAAGGTTGTAAGGGCGGCGAGTTTCTTGCCCCACGTGCACGAGGGTTCGGGGGGTTTGCTCTACCTCTCCGGCGTTCGCTGCCCCGGCCCAACGTTTATCCCTACCCCCCCCCCGTCCTGCGCCTCCGGAGTCACCGATCCTTCCCAGCAGCAGCAGCTGCAGCACCAGGATATTCACCACCACCACCACCAGCAACAGCAACAACACCACCAACAGCACCTACGACGGCACCACCAGCAACTGCAGCAGCAGCAGCCGGGCATAGACATCACAGCAGCACCAACAGTAGAAGAGGCAGCAGAAGTAGCAGAAACAGTAGCAGCAGCATCAGCACCACCACCACCACCACCAGCAGCATCAACATCAGCACCGCCACCACCACCACCACCACCAGCAACAACAGCAAAACCAGCAGCAGCAGCAGCAGCAGCAGCAGCAAGGCAGGCGGCAGAATGCTTGGCAGCTGCGCGGGCGGCCCTTGACTCAGCGGGGGCCTCCTTCGGCGACGTCTGCTTCGTGCACCTTTACCTGCTTGACATGTCGCACTTCAAAGCTGTCAACGAAGAGTATTGCAAGTGAGAATGTGGGGTTGGGGCGGGGACGGGGGAGGGGTTGTACTCTTTTCATGCATAGCCATAGTCTTAGGGCCATTGACCCTCGCATCCGGGGGGGGGAGCTAAGGGGGTTGGGGGGGCTGGAGGGTTGGGGGTTGGGGGGGGTGAACGCGTTATGGGAGTGGGCTGTGTATTTGCAGGGGAAGCATAGGGAAACGGAGGGGGGGGGGGGGTCGGGCGGGAGGGAGTGGAGGTTCGCTAGTCAGCGGGGGGCTGTTAACGAAGAGTATTGCAGGTGACACAGAGGCGGGAAAAAAGGGGGGCGGGGGGGGAGGGCGGAGTTATACCGTGCATGGCCGCAGTCTTCAGGACCATAGATCAGGAGGTGAGGGGCGTGGGGGTTGGAGGGGATGGGGAGGTTTTGTGGGACTTTTAACGAAGAGTGCTGCAAGTGAGACAGGCGCGAAAGGAAGGGGAAGGGGGTGAGGAGGGGACGAGCAGACGGGGGGGTTGGAGGGGGGTGTGTACTCATTTGTTTATTTCTTTTTGTCTTTTGATCATTGATCACGCACCTCTTTTTGGACGGAACACAGTTTCTACTCCTTATGAAGGGGAGGGAGGGGGGGGGCGTACTCATTTGTTGCTTGCCTTAGTCATTTGACCATTGACCACGCATCCCTTTCGAGACGGAGCACCGTTCCTACTCCCAATAGAGACGCTTCCAACATCTGGGCGCTCATTGCGCTTCTTCCATATACTACATAGAAACTATTTGCTTATCCTGTCCCCGTCCTGCTTCGCCGTCTGCGGCCACCATCTATCTCCTAGGATAGCGATCGTTTTCTCGCTACTCTCTAGTCTGTCAAACTCTTCAATGTCATAAACGTCTAATTTCCTCATCTTCTCCTCTAAGCCACCCCGTTCCTTCTTGTATATTTCATATTCTCCTACTCTGTGGGTCCTACTTTCCTTTGTTGTGCCACACGGGCACATAGAGCAGTGGGGGATTAAGTGGGGGATTGGTTATATTAAAGTCTCTTTCTCGTTACACATACCATACCGCCTCGCTGACGCAGGTGGTTCAAGGGGGAAAACCCACCGTCTAGGAGCTGCGTTTCCGTTGCCCTTCCGTCGTCCTGTCTGGTCATGCTGGACGCGGTGGCCCTGAGGGGGAGCGGGGAGGCGTTATCTAAAGAGGGGGCGGCATGCACGCAGCGGCAGGTTAGAACAAGTGTATTATTTATCTTGGAGTTTGTGCGGATTTCTTTGTCTTGGAGTCAATGCTGGAGAGCTTATCTTGAACGTAGTGTGGGCGTGGTCCCGCAGAACACGGAGAAGACGAAGAAAGCAAGAAACGCAAAGAAAGCCGGGAAGCTTCTGCGAGAAGAAGGTTTAGGAAGGCGTGTTCCGGGTGGGAGTACTGAGGGTGAAGCAGGGCCTTTTAAACCAGTGATCCAAAGACGAATTACTTGCCCAGACAAGTGCATGTATGTTTGTGGCATGTGATAAATCCTCAGTCCCTTCCTCATTTCTTCCTATTCCCCGTTCAAATAACGCCTCTCTCGCCCCCCCCCCCCCCGTTTCTGTTTCCCTGGTTGTCTCCCCCCCCCATCCCAACATATGCATTATGATGAATGTGGTTGTACCGAAGCTGAGAGTACGCAGAAGTATGGAAACGAAACACGAAATTCGTAAAACACCTTGAAACGGCACAGATGGCGGCAGCTGAAAAAATTGCTAAGATGCCCAAATACGACGAGTAATGCAGTGAGCAAAACTGAGAATGTACCCATTTTACAACAAGTGAGGGGTAACAACGTTGAAATGACAATACAAATAAACGAGTTCATGGACCGATTTTACAACAAGTGAGGGGTAACAACGTTGAAACCGCAATACAAATCAACGAGTACATGGACAAAAAGGAGGTTGCCGGTGACAGTTGATAGGGCTGGAGATGGGAGAAAGCAACAAAATGGTGAGCTACTAGTAGAGTAAGGTGGGATAGCGTAGTCGAGAACGTATCGAAGGATTTAAGCAGCAAACCAAGGAGATATACTGCCCATAGAGAATTTTGGGGGGTACAGGACAGAAGTAAAAGAAAGGCTAAACGTAGGAGAGACGCTAGCCCTAGGATTTAAGGTAAACGAGGAAAACATTTTGAGATATACGGGGGGTCCGGGGAAGAGGTAGGAATGCAAACGTATTTGCACGGCCCAATGGACACACGCGAAAATGCCGAAGCTTCGATTTCGTGTGTAAGGGATCTGGACCTGCCAGAAAGAAGAAACAGGTATACCAGTAGTCGGGTGGAGGCAAAAGGCGCACTAAGGTGCCCGTGTGGCAATGCAGACGAAAGTAGAACTCATATGGTAGAAGAATGTGACTGTACAAGGAGGAACGGGATATGTTAGAGGAGGACACGAATAAAATAGACGAAGGGGACACGGCAAATTTTTGGTGCACCAGATAGTAGGGAGAAAACCATCGCTATCATAGGGGATAGATGGTGGCCATAGACGGTCAAACAGGAAGGAGATGCGTGATCAATGGTCAAATTACTAAAGCAACCAACCAATGGGTACGCTCTCTCCCCCCCCCCCCCCGCCCCCCCCTGATTCATCAACACCCCCCCCCCTACCGCGCTAAAAGTTCCTCCACGGGCTACCATGTTACGCTCTCAAAATCTCCCAGTTTTACTGAACATTCACCTTTACAATGGGTATATGCCTACCGCTCACCTCCCCCCACCCCGTTACCGCGCTTGAAGGCCCTCCGCGTACACAGCCTCTCATTGTGGACCCCTGTCTGCATAGGCCCCTACTCCCTCCCTCCCTCCCCCCTTATTTCTCTCTCTACCCCCCTTCAGTAGCTTCTCTCTCTGCCTCCTATTTCTCCTCTTATCTCCTCACCAATCCCCACCACCCTTACCGCGCTAACAGGTCCTTCACGTCCGTAGCATCTCATCTTGGGCCCCTGTCTGCATAGGCCCCTACTCCCAAGCGAACACCCTCGGGCCCTCCAACGCTCTCGGGCTTATCGCCGGCCAAATAGGCCTGCAGCCCGCCTCTATGGTTCTCCCCAAGAAAGGAGTTGGGCAGGAATCGATGGAGGAGGAGGTGGAAAAAAGTGTAGCGTGCGGCGCATCCCGCAGAACCCTTGTGCACGACACCCCCCGGCCGAGATCGTCCTTCCACGGTGCCGAGATGGACCTGTGCACGGCGCACGCCTCCTCCGTAGCTTCGGCCGTGGGTGGTAGCCTGTCTCGAGGGTGCGTATTTGCCACACTTTATGTCAGTGAGGAGGCAGCTGCGGCGGCGGCAGCTCAGTCCCAGACCTTGACCCTAACCCACACCTCGGCTAAGGCCAAGGGGGGTGGTGCTACGGCCAAGGGGGGGTGGCTGCAGGCTATGGTTGACGGGTGCAGGGTGAGTATGGAAAATAGGTTTCCGTATGAGAGGGCGGAGGCTACGGCGGAGGCGGCGGGGCGTAGCGGCGGCGGCGGCGGTGGTGGTGGAGATGGGATGGGAGATGAGGAGGAGGACAGCGCGGAAGAGGGCTGGACAAGCGATCTGGAAGAGCTTGCCAAGGAGGCCGCGCGAAAAGCGGTGAGCAACGAAGCGGAACCGTAGTCTCAAGACCATAGACCCTCGCATCCCCACGGTAATTATTTGCTGCTTGCGTTGGTCATTTGACGATTGACCACGGATCCCTTTCGAGGCGGAGGAGGGGGGGGGGGGGGGTTATCACGAACCACCCCTATGCCAGCTACCATTCTGACTGGAAACGTAAAAAACGTCAGGATATTGCTAGGGATGACGCGTGCTACGCTAGAGGTAACACGGAGGCCTACAGTAAGTCGGACCCGCGATATACACAAAAACCTCTATATTCTTCTGTTTTTTCTAAACACATCTGGTCATGATTACTATATTCCACCGTAATAGCACGTTTTGGCCAATTTTCTTTCAGAACGACGACGCTACTAAACTCAAAATTGTGGTAATACCATTGTTGTTTAGCACTTTTTTTGTTTTTTTGCATACCTGGGCCACGGGTTTGTGCATCGGATCGCATTTTTCGAATTTTGCTCACAATCGTTTTTTTGGGTAAAGGTATAGAGCTCCTCAAGCGATCACCCTCAGAAGGCAGACAAAAAAAAAATGACAAAAAGAAAAATGGTTTGCACCTCCGCCGGAGCATGCGTCGAATACGCGAACGGTCCTTGCGTTTCATCAAGAGTAGTACACCGAGCTTAACGCTTACAACTCGACAGCCTTTTTGGGGACAAATTTATTTGAAGTTAGCATAGGGAGGGATTTGGAGGCTCTAAAGGGGTTATAACCCTTTTGGCCCCCATCGATACAAAAACCAAAAAGCGACGAGCGCGATATAGTCAAGCGTCTAGGGAACAAGAGCCCGAGGCAATCCGGGCATCGTCGTGCCTCACGCTTTTGCCTCACAGCGCTTCCAGCGTTGCGGTTCGAACACCTCTCCCACACCAGCAGCGGGTCGGATTCTTGCTTTCATGTGGCCGGTGCCGTCCTTGGCCATGTTTTCCTCGTTTTTATTTTGTTTGCGTCTGAAGCTCCAAAGGGGTTAAATCCTCCCGAGGGCGGTGACGGGTTGCTTTCATTTCCGGATTTGTTGACCGTGCCAACAGGTCGGATAGTGTCCTCGCTTCCTGTCGAGCATCGCGGCACCTCTGCCACGACAGGCGACGCTGTTGCAGAGGATAATGGAAAGAGAAGCTTGTGTCAGTGCTGGACGTTTGTTCATTATTATTTATTTTATCCTCCGGCGGATGGTTAACATGAGGCTTAAGGTCGCGTCCCTCCTTCCCTCCCTCCCTCCTCCCTCCCTCCCTCCCTCCCTCCCTCCCTCCCTCCCTCCCTCCCTCCCTCCCTCCCTCCCTCCCTCCCTCCCTCCCTCCCTCCCTCCCTCCCTCCCTCCCTCCCTCCCTCCTCCCTCCCTCCCTCCCTCCCTCCCTCCCTCCCTCCCTCCCTCCCTCCCTCCCTCCCTCCCTCCCTCCCTCCCTCCCTCCCTCCCTCCCTCCCTCCCTCCCTCCCTCCCTCCCTCCCTCCCTCCCTCCCTCCCTCCCTCCCTCCCTCCCTCCCTCCCTCCCTCCCTCCCTCCTCCCTCCCTCCCTCCCTCCCTCCCTCCCTCCCTCCCTCCCTCCCTCCCTCCCTCCCTCCCTCCCTCCCTCCCTCCCTCCCTCCCTCCCTCCCTCCCTCCCTCCCTCCCTCCCTCCCTCCCTCCCTCCCTCCCTCCCTCCCTCCCTCCCTCCCTCCCTCCCTCCCTCCCTCCCTCCCTCCCTCCTCCCTCCCTCCCTCCCTCCCTCCCTCCCTCCCTCCCTCCCTCCCTCCCTCCCTCCCTCCCTCCCTCCCTCCCTCCCTCCCTCCCTCCCTCCCTCCTTCCCTCCCTCCCTCCCTCCCTCCCTCCCTCCCTCCCTCCCTCCCTCCCTCCCTCCCTCCCTCCCTCCCCTCCTCCCCCCCTCCCTCCTCCCCCCCTCGCTCCCCCCTTCTCTTCCTCCCTCTTTGACGCCTCCCCCCCTCCCTCCTTTTCTCTTCTCATATCTTGCGATTTTTTTCAGAAAAAACGGACAATTCGTCGATTTCCTATCCTTTCAATCGTTGTCCCATCTCTACCTAGGGGGGCCGCCGTGGAGCTGGAGGTAAGCTTTGGTGGAGCATAGATGACTTTATGCAGTACTAGTACGGTAGTGGCCCCTCTACAGTGCCGGAATGTGCACTATAGAGGGAAATACCGGCACTATAACGGCAAGCGGCACTCATCCGCATAATGCCACTACTGGTTGTTCCCATGTGTCCCAAGCGAAATCACAGGCACTATAGGCAACCGGCACTACACAACCTGCACTATGGAGGGACCTCTACAGTGTAAGCTTGTTGTATCGATGCTCCGTTGAATTAGACGTACCTCTATACAGCGGTAGGCTGTCGTATCGATGCTTGGCAGCAGACTTCCTGTGGCAAGTCGCTTTGTATATGTTTTTTGTTATGATAAATTATTGTCGTTTTGAGCCGCTAGACCCGTTCTGAGCAGGTAGGCCCGTTCTGAGATGTGTAGCACTCTACCAGGTATTAGTTATGGGAAGCCAAGACACATTCTACCACAGCAATTAATCGTTTTGAGAACTCAGACGCGTTTTGAAAAGTTTAAACTGTTCTTTGGATGTCATATGCAGCCATTTTGAACAATCGTGTTCATCGTGAGAGGTCAAACTTCTTCTGGGTGGTCACACTTATTTGGACCAAGTAAGACTCACTTGAACACTTGAACCTCCTTTGGGGAAAATCAGTATTTTCGACAATTCAGACTGATTTTGACTAGTCAAACTCGTTTTGAGAAGTCGTGTTCGTCGCGATAAGCGCCCGTATGATCTAGACTCACTTGAACACTTGAACCTCCTTTGGGGAAAATCAGTATTTTCGACAATTCAGACTGATTTTGACTAGTCAAACTTATTCTGAGGAGTCGTGTTCGTCCCGAGAAGCGCCCGTCTGGTTTAGTCTAGTCCTTTCGCGGGGCAGCATGTACAAATCGTGCAGGAATGTGCTACGTACTAGCATTAGATACAAAAAAACAACGGGCGACGGGAGGGTGGGGTGGGGCACGATGGGGGGGGAAGAATCTTGCCCCCTTGCGTCTATGCCCGCCGCTAACCAAGCTAGCTAGCTGCCCGCACGAGTCATTCTAGAGATCAGCTGTACCATTGCTCCCTTCCTGTTTACATATGATTTTCGTGACTGCTGAGGGGTGCTCCCTCCCACGTATGCTCCGTCAACCCCTCTCCACACTCACCGCCCCTCCCACCCCGCGCGCTACCCCCCCGCCCCCTCGCCCCTCCCACGCTACGCCGTCCGTACCCCTCGTCGCTCATCCCTTTCCTCGTCTTTCTCCCCGCCTCTTTGCGCTTTGCTGCTCGTGTTGTCCCTCCTTTTCCTACTTCTGCTGCTCCTGCAACTGATACTGCAACTGTTCATACTCCTGCCACAACTGCTACTACGACTGCTACTACTACTGTTACTACTACTACTACTACTACTACTACTACTACTACTACTACTACTACTACTACTACTACTACTACTACTACTACTACTGCTATTACTACTACTACCACTACTACTACTAATACTACTTCTACTACTACTACTACTACTACTACTACTACTACTACTACTACTACTACTACTACTACTACTACTACTACTACTATTATCACCGTCACTACTATCAACACCTACACCACCACCGCCACCACCACTACAGGTGGTGTGTCTCTCGCGGTCAGCGCTGGCGCTCTTCCCCTGCAGGCACTACCCGCCTTCCGCCCGGCGCGAAACCCTCACAACAACCGCGCCGTACCAAACGGCGGCAGCGGCGGTGACGACGAAAACCACAAACTGCCCTGTTCCACCAAGATTCAGACCGATTTTTTCCCATCCCCGCACCCCCCCGCAACCCGACTCGCTGGGACAAGAGGGCAGTATCCTATCCCCGCCCACCACCGCCCCTATCCCTTCATCCGCCACCGCCACCACCACCACCGCCACCCCCGCTGCTGATTCTACTGCGGCTGCGGCTGTTACTGCTGCTTCTTTTGGTGGTGGTGGTGGTGGTGGTGGTGGTGCTGCCGATACGACGTTGTGGGTGACTACGACAGGGTCCTCGGTGGATCGAATCCTTTGCGTCGTGGTGTCTTCGCTGAGTTTGACCATTGGTGAGGTGGACAGTGGAAGAAGAAATGGCGGCGGTGGTGGCGGTGGTGATGGCAGCAGCACCAACACCAATACCGCCACCAACACCACAACTACCACCACTACCACCACCACCCCTACCGTCACCAACACCACCACCGCCACCAACACCACCACCACTACCAACACCAGCACCCACACCAACATCATTACCGACTCTGCCGCTAAGACCACCAAGACCACCAACACCAACACCACCTTCGTCCGTCTCCCGACCACCCCCCCCCCCCCAACCATCAACACCAAAACCACCACTACCACTACATCTACCACCACCACCGCTACCATCGCCACTCTCTCCTCCCTGTCGGGGGTGCAATTGGAGCAAGCCGCTCGGCTAACCCTCGCGGGGCTCCATGACGCGGTGAAATCCTCCCGCCTGAGATGGAGCGACGTAGCGCACCTCCGCGTCTACTACCTCGGAGTGGCGGGGGTGGGAAGGGGGGTGGAGGGGGGAGAAGGAGGAGAGGAGTGGCTAAAGAGGGCGTTTTTTCTTGCGTTGGCGGCGGCGACGTCAGAGCGGCCGGCGGTAACGTTTGTGCCCGTCAGCGGGCTTTCGGCTCCTGCTTCTACTTGTGATGCTGCTGCTGCTTCTTCTGCTGCTGCTTCTGCAACTGATGCTTCATCTGATACTGGTGCTGCTGCTGCGGGCAATAGTAGCGCGGGGGCGGGGGCGGCGGCGGTTATGAGCGTTCACGCGACTGCGTGGAATCTCGACCGCCTGAGGACGGAGATGTGGGTCCGTGGGCAAGCTTGAGGTTGGTCATTTTTTGCGCTGACGGCCGCAGACACATTGGCGGCAGCAGCGGCAGTAGCAGGGGCAGCGGCAGCAGCGGTAGCAGCAGTAGCAGCAGTAGCTCGCACCATCAGGAAGAATATATTGTTTGAGGCCCGCAGGCGAGCGCTAGCACTGATAATGTGTTGGAAATATTTAATATCGTACGTTGCTTGTGTGTGCTTAAGGACGGAGGAAAACCTGCGGCTGGGAGGGCGCGGAGGGTGTGCGGGTGTAGGCTCCGCGACGAACCGCGCTAATAAATGGATGTAATTCCTTTTGGGATGGTGGTGTGTCTGTAGTCAGTCCGCCGGCAGGAGCAGCGCCAAGAAGAGAAGAGCTGTTGTTGTTGCGTTTTTACGACGAAGTTGTGGGGCCAGACTCTTCACGCGGATGATTACAGTAATGGGTAGCCTTTCGTAGTTTGTCGGAATGGCAGGGTTCCTTATATACCCATGCCCCTTAACACGGTTGGACACTCTTATCGTTTCTAGCTCTCTGTGGAGCTTTTCGAACGGGATACTCTGTGGTGGCCCCTTAAAAGTGACTTGGGGGTACCTTATTGAGTGTTTGGTCCACTTCAAAGGACGACGAGGTCCCTTAAAGTGAAAAAAATCGGTAGGCGGAGAAGTTTGAGGTCCCATGTGTACGGATTTTTCTCATCGCTGGGTCCCTTAGAGGGGAACCACTAAATATATATATATATAGATATACCGGGGATCTATCTATATGTGGATCATAGAACCAGAGATCTATCTATCTGCTCTACCGGACGTATATGATGATATCATACGGGGATCCGATCCGTCAGGTTTGTGAGGCATTCGGTTTTGCGCGGGTCAGGACTCCGTTCGTAGGCGTGGACATGTGGGGGGGTTCAACGCAAATGAATCTCCATTGGCTTTCGCCCCGTCTTGGCCACCCTCTCATTTGCCGTGGAATCGCACATCAACAAGACGCGTAGGGTCCGCACCAGACACGTGGGATTCGCACAGGTCGCGAGAGATGGAACATCTTCCGTCGTCGAGCTTTTTATCAGGACGGAAACGTGGGACCTTCAACAATTGGACTCGCGAGCGGTGTTTTGCGTTTGGGACCGTGGCTATCGATGTGGATCCCGGTACCTTTGTGTAACGGTAAAGAAGGCGCTTTTGACCCTTGTGGTATTTCAGAACCGTTAACAGCAGGTTTTTTACGGGTCCTGACCGGCCCGACGGGTCGGGTCAGGATTTTTCCCGAAAACTCACGGTTTGGGTCGGGTTGATTCAGGTCGGTTCGGGTCGGATCGAGTCGGGTCGGTTCGGGTTGGGTCGAATCATCCTGAACCGACCCGACCCGAGCTGCGAGTTAGCGATCCGACCCGTGAGAGCTCATAGGAAAAAGTGACGATTAGAGTATCGCCCGCATCAAGCAGCAAAGCTAGCTGCTGGGCTGGGTTGTTGTTTTTGGCAACAACAATTTAAATCCATTTCATTCAGCTGTGAGGTCGGGGGGATTTCGTCGAAATTCGTTCGTAGTTGCAAGAAGTGTGTGATAATTCGATCGCGCGTGTCACGGTTTTTGTTTCGCCAACTGTACTCTAACAAACCTGCAAGGTGTTGTTTGTATACCAGGTACACGACACGCACGCACGCAAGCACGCACGCAAACATGCAGCAACGCAGATATCGGCACTCGTACGACTGCGCGCTGGCACCGCCAGGAGCTGTGCGACGCTCGCGCAGAAACATGCTACTCGAAAAACTACTGCTGCTTCTGCGCCCTCGGACGGCAAGCCGTACGACACGTGCGCAGCGACATACTACACCGAGACTACGGTATTTTCCACGATTGACAGCCAATGGCGCGAGTGACTGTTTTGTCTATGCGCGGTTTGGTTTCGCGACATGCAGCAACATGCAACACCACCATGGCGTTTTGTTGATAGCTTAGTTTTTTGGGTCGCTCCTCCGTTACAGTAGGAATCCCCCAATAAGACGGTCTGAGTAAAAGGCGGTATTCGGACATAACGCAGTCAAAATCGCATGGATGGCGCGACTGGGGAATTGGGCTCATAACCTGGAACGAAAAAGACGGATTCCCCCAATCAGGCGGTCATATTGCTTTGGAACACCAGCGCCTTACCGGGGGATCCCTACTGTAATTGATTGCCACTATATTGATAGCTGCTGTACGCTGCGCCAACAACTTCAGAGCCGGAAAACCCCTTACTATACTAATTTCAAGTAACTTTGTCCCAAAAATGTGTTTCCAGCTGTAAAGGCGTCAAGTGACTGATTTTACGATAGCCCCTCCCCAAAAAAAAAACAGCGATTTTCTTTCACGAACGTTTCATATGGCTGCTCGACACGAGGAAGGATGCGATGGAAAAACATCTTCATGTTATTTACTTAACCTGTTGTTTGCGAAGGTCTACTTTATCTAACGATGACGTCGAGGTGGCAAAAGGGCACCGTGTTTCAGGAAACATACTGCCGGGAGCTGATTTCAAAACCGACGGTTTCGTTGAAGAAAAGGTTGTTCGGGGGGGCTTCCATCGTAGAACGGTCCAAGTCTGTTTTGGAGGTGAGACACTTGAGTCTTTAGCGCCAGACGAGTGCTACGACAGAGGTGCAGCACCACTTTTTTTCTCAACACTACCCATCACTTTAGAAGCATTAGTAAAACCTCTCCCAATAGCTGATTTGGAGCAAAATAAAGCCGCCTACGGATGAAAACTCCCATGGCCTAAGTATAGCAACAAGAATCATGCAAAAAAAAATCCGAAATTTCCGACGGTTTTGGGTTAAGGAGCCCCTTTATTCAGAGAACGTGTTCGCCAAAAAAAGGTATACCTCTATCGTAGCACGGGATAATATAGCACTGGCCCGTGCATGTGGTCTAAACCCAGTGGAGAAAACGGAGGTATGATACCTGCCGGGTTACCTGGCGCGGTGGCTATATGTATGGCTAATTATGTTTTCTCTAGTTTTCAAGACTTTTTCTTCCCCCCTTCGTTTCAACCTGCAACGCCCCCCGGGATTTCAAACTCCAAACCACATCCCCTTCCGAGGGAAAAGCTTGGAAATAGTACACTCGTTTGGGCTGTGGTCGGTGTTGCGGCTTGCCGGGTTGGCCTTGGTTTTTCTCAAGTCTTTCAACATTTTTCTTTCTCCCTTCGTTTCAACTTGCGACACCCCCGGGACTTCAAGCCAACTCCATTCCAAACGGGGGAAGGTTCTAAAGTACATACATACCAGGTATAATACCCTAGCCTCCGTCACTACTCGAGTTGCTGCTGCGCGCTCACATAAAATGGCCAAGAATACCGAGCTTGTAACGGTTGTGGTCGCTTTGCGAGGGTCCCAATAGAGACATAACCCTATCGGAGACAAAATAACAAAAAGAAAACGCAACGCAAAAACTAGCGAAACCACTGACGCCGCGTTCAACGGCATTAACGAGGTCATCCGCACACGCCTCGCTGTCCTGCACTCATCATTTTTGGCCTGTTCCTGTTTTTTCAATCACGAGGTATATTTCAGGGAAAATAGAAACATGAGTAAATGTGAGAGTATCGTTATCATTATATGCGCCGTTTCAGCCTGTTTTATTGTGGCCACGGGCTAGATTCGGAAAATGAGCGTCGCAATGTGCGGACATTATCATCATTATCATCATCACCAACATCACATCACCATTGCACCTACAGCAAAACGCCCCGCCCCCTCCCCAACGCATCCGCCTCGGCGGCATCAAACGAAAACCACCCCCCGACCGCCCCCACCAAAGAAAGCCCACACAAGTTTCGCACACCCACCCGAAAAGCGGGAACTTATCGGCTAGAGTCAACCCGTTCCCGTTCCTACTCCGCCTGCCAGGAGTACATCAGAAGGTGGAGGCATGTATCCAGAGAGGGGGCGGTGGGGGGAGCTACAACCCTGAAACCCCAAACCACACCATAACATCGGTACAGGGAGCTGGGGGGTGGGGGCGGGCGGTAAAAAGTAGAACTCGGCAACTCTAGCGCAAGGCTTGGTGAAAACGTGCGTGACTGGATGCGCCCATATTAACGGGCGCAGCTAACAACAGCCCGAGACAGCGGCGACAGCCGTTACGCGACAGAAAGGAGATAGCAAAACCATTTGGGGCAGTTAGGGGCCCCCTCTCCGCACCCCCTCACCTCCTCCCTCCCTATCCTTGGCCCTGATAGCGCTGCACCCACGATTTCGAAGACAACCTGCTCGGAAATAGTGTAGGATTTTGTTTCCTGTAGTAAACGGGTTATAACCCCTTTAAAGCCCCAAGACCGCTCCCTACACTAATTCCAAGTAACTTCGTGAAAAAAATGGGTTTCCAGCTGTAGAGGCGTTAAGACGCATGCTACGGAAGAGGTCCATTATTTTTTTTCGTCTGAGAACCAAGGCTACGGTAAAAAGAAGGTACCCCCCATTTGCCCTTCCGGGTGTTCACCACTAGCACGACTGACTCTGTACCTCACCAGCAAAAATACTTTTTATGCGATTCTTTTTTGGCGCAGCGTAGCTTACGCATTCCGTTGCGGACTATACCCGCAAGATTACAACAGCACCAAACCATAACACCGCGGAATAAGAACAAGGGGGGGGGGGGGGAGGGGTCACTCGCGCGAGCGACCCCGAGCCACGAAAAAAAAAAGGCCCAAAACATGACCCCCATTCCGTAGCCTCGGTCTAAGGCCCGTTCCTCACTTGCAGACCTGTACCCCCCCCACCCCAAAAGCTGATTCGGAGAAAAAGAAAAGTGCTATTTAATAAAAGAGTAGGACATACCCGATGATGAGCAATCTCATGGCCTACTATTTATAGGTACACGACGAAAAAATGGTGCAAAAAAAAATAATAATGAAATTCCGATCAATTTGGGGTAAGGTGGGAGCCCCGTCACACACACACAAAAAAATCACGGCAGACAAAAAAGCGCCACCTTGATATTGTAGTGCACGCCCGACCCCTTGGCTATGATTTTCTTCGGACACTCTACGAGCACTTTGTTACCAGATCCCCCCCCCCCCCGGCCCCGTATCGTCCCTCCCACCAAACGCTTGCCCTCCGCTACCCTGGATCAACCATTTCTACCCCCCCGTTACAGCCCTCTCCCCCACACCCTCCAAGAAGGAATACACAGCACACAGGACCACGGATCGAACTTGAACAAATTTTCGAAGAGTTGGCATTCTTGGACGGTGTCGTTCGAATCTCGGACGTCCCCCTCCCGCCATCCCTCTCGGAAAAAAAAGGCAACAAACTGACCACACAAGTTGGAAGAAAAAAAAAAAAAATCTGGAAAAAGCACAAGACAAAACAAAACTGGAAATACGTAAAGCATTGTTCTTGCGGATTTCGGTTCTTTTTGGTCGTTTTTTCGCTTCAATTAATCTCTTCGTGGAGCATGTGCCCTGTTCACTGGTGCTGGTCCGTCAGGGCTTGGAAGTGGTCGATCAGCTCCGAAACCTTGCGCTGCCCTTCCCCTCTTAGGTTGACTTCGTCGGCAGCCTGCGAGACCGAAAACAAACGAGGAAATGCGCAATAACAGTAAACAAAACACAACACGAAAAACATTGACAAACACCCTTAACTGAACAAGAAAAAAGGACCAAAAGGAAAAAATGCACCAGTAGAAAATTACTAGCAGAAAGAATGCACACGAAGAAAACAACGTGAAATGACAATCAATACAAAAAAAAGAGGAAAAATAAAAAGGAGACCACGAAGAAAAACAGAAGGACATCGGGATATTTTCCTGTGTAGAAAGACGCAGAAGAAGAAAAATAAAAGGAACACAGTAACAGAAGAAGCTAAACACAAGAGCACAAAGAACGAGAAGAAATCAGTGTCCAGCAACAAGCAAAATAGTACCAGGCAAGGAAAAAAAAGCGCAACGCCCCAAACTTCAAAATCAAACCCACCTCCGCCTCCCTCGCCCACGACGTAAATAAAAGCTGTACTTGGTCTTGCCCTGCACAATCTTGGAAAAAGACAAAAACCAAATCCCATTCTTAACCCCCTCCCAAAAACAACTAAACGGGACACAAGCAAACACGCAAACACGCACAAAGCACATTCTTTAAAAGCAATCTTGAAACCACGGGAACCCCCCCCCCCGAACCCCCCCGAAAACAAGCACCATATCATACCGATCATACCGATCATACCGATCATGCCGGTACAACATTTAAAAAAACTAAAATCACCCACCTCCTCCGCCTCTCCCACAACGAGGATGAAGCTGTACTTGGCCTTGACCCCCTCGAGCACCTTCTTGTTCATGGTCTTGTTGCTGATTTCAGCGTCCACAAAGAACCCGGCCGCGTGCAGTCGCTCCTAAGCATGCCAAGAAACAACAAAACGAGAAAAATGACGAATGAAACAACAAAAATAAGCAGGCGTTGACGCGGTCAGACAACTAGACAAGACACAACGCCCTTTCCCTCCCTCTCCCTTTGAAACACAGAGAAAAGACAAACGGACAGACAGACAAACCGACAGAGAGACAGACAGACAGACCGATCGACCGACCGACCGACAGACAGACAGACAGACAGACCGACCGACCGACAGACCGACCGACCGACCGACCGACCGACCGACAGACGGACAGACAGACAGACAGACAGACAGACAGACAGATAGACAGACAGACAGACAGACAGACAGACAGACAGACAGACAAGAAGAGTAGAGAAACGCACACAGAGAAAAGAGCACACACAAAAAAAAAGGAAAAAAAAACAAACAAAAGCATCCCACCTTAACGCTGATGGCGTATTCGATGTACCGCTGGGCCACGGGAACGATAAGGGCCTGCCGCGGAGACAGCCAGAACGGCCTAAGGGACGGTCGGAGAGCGAGGGGGGGGGGGGGAAAGCAATTATCATGCGCGGCCATAGTCTTATGACCATAGACCCTCGCACTCCCCCCAGATCTGGGATCGATTTTATCTTTTTTCATATCTGGATTTATTAATACACCAGTATTTTCGAGCCAGTTCTTCTCCTCAGATAGTATGGGATATGTACACTGGCATCACCTCCCACGGTTGGTGTAGCCACTTCTTCCTATACTTTTATTAATATTTCATCTTGGAGCACGTCGCGGGGGGGGGGGGGCTTACTCATTTGTTTGCCTTACGGCCGTTCCTAACGAACACAAAAAAAGGCCACGAATCGTATAGGTCAGGAATCCGGATTTTTTTAATCGAGTTGACATTTTCCATAAAAATTGGTGTCAGGATTCCTAAAAACAAAAAACATAATATTGTTTTGGAAACCCTGACATTTCATAATTTTAAATGCCGGGAATCGTCACATTTTGTCAGCATTTCGCGATTTTTTTCAAGTTCGCTAGGAGCAACCCGCAATCACTTGATAATTTGACCATTGACCACGCATCCATTTCGAGACGGAGAACCGTTTCTACTCAGGGACACCTTCAACATTTGCGACTTTATCTCGTTTTTCGATTAGCCATGTATAATTTGTTTCTTGTATCGTGGCGCGCGCGCGGGGGAATGCACTCAGTTCATGCACAGTCGTAGTTTCACCTTCGCATCTCTGCTATGCCGGGAAGGAGCACGGCCGTTTTTCATCGATCAGGCACACATCGCGTGCACCAAGCGCGAATTGCCGGGAGGTGTTCGGCGAGTCGCACGAAGGGGTGAGCTGCATCTTACTAAGAAATCCTCGTGAGGCGGACTTCCGCACCTTGTGCGTACTTTCTCGCATATGGATGACAGCTTCGAATGAATAAGTAACTTAGTGGGTGATCAATCCGCTCACCGTTTCCTCCCGCCGTGCTCGTTAAGGACGGAGATCATCCTCTCCACGAATCTCAGCTTTGCGCGTTGGAACATAACCGGTAACACCTGGCTGACTAGAAACCTAGTTGGCGACTTCCAGTAACAAATCCCAGCCAACCAATAAATAAGTTGGCGACTTATAGTCAGTCAACTCACGATATTTCCCCCGTAGTACTCGGCAAGGACGGCGGTCGTCTAAAATATCTTGCCAATGAAGATAGTAGTTGGTGACGTAGACTATAGTTGTACTACGTAACCAACTAATAATTGAGTCGGCCGATCTACTCACCATTCCCCCCCATATTCGTAATACCTTACCAACTAATAACTTAGTTGGCGACTAATAGTTATAATACACAAACAACGTATAATTTTCGTTGGTGACCGATCTGCTCACCATTTCCCCCCGTAGTGCTCGGTAAGGACGGCGATCATCCTCTCCACCGACCCCAGCATTGCGCGGTGGATCATCACCGGCCGCTTCATCTCCCCCATCTCGGCCTTGCCCTTCCATCACAACCACAAAAAAGAAGAAAAACAAGAAGAATGAGTCAATGAATGCATGACTGGCCGACTGACTGACTGACTGACTGATTGAATGGATATAGGGATGCAGGGATGGGGTCTAGGCAGACAGGCAAGCAGGCAGCACAGATACATCAACCATACAAACGAGCAATCAACGCATCCATCGAACCAGCCAACCAACCAGCCAACCAAACCAACCGAACCAACCAAACCAACCAAACCAACCAAACCAACCAAACCAACCAAACCAACCAAACCAACCAAACCAACCAAACCAACCAAACCAACCAACCAGCCAACCAGCCAACCAACCAACCGACCAGCCAACCAACCATCCAACCAGCCAACCAACCAACCAAAGCGAACAAACCAACCAACCAACCAGTCAACCAACCGACCAGCCAACCAACCAAAGCAAACAAACCAACCAAGCCAACCAAACCAACCAACCAATCAACCCCACCAATCAACCACAAAAAATTTTTAGAGACCGAGCAGCTACCGACTAGTAGGTATACCTTGCCGCCGCCCTTGCTGGCACCGCCATCACCGCCACCCTCTGCCTTGGTCGGTGCGCCGCCTTCAACCTTAGCAGCGGGAGCAGGTGAGGCGCCTTCCTTAGCCGGGGTCGCCGCACCGTCCTCCGCCTGCCCCTCCATGCCCGCGCTGTACCTGGATTAGCGTTAGCGTAAGGATGAGGATAACAGTGTAACAGCAGAGGTAGGGTAACGGTATGGTAACGGTATGGTAACGGTATGGTAGCGGTATGGTAACGGTATGGTAACGGTATGATTGCTCATGGAGTTAAGGTAGGAGCGTTAGGGTGACAGCGTTAGAGGTGGCGGCTGTTAGACGCACACGCACTAACCAAATGGCTTCAAAATACTAGAGCATGAACGAAATCCCTCCCCCCCCCCCCCCGCTGCGCCTCCCCCCTCCCCCTTAAATACAAATAATAGTTGGCCTCGGTTGCCACCGACGCCGTAAAACGTTATATGTATACTGGGGTTGGCGTTGGTTGGCAACGGCGCTGTAAAACATGTTAATCCCTGCATGAACTAGACAACCAGCTACCGTTTTTTTTTGTTTCTTTTTTGGCGGTCACCACGAACGATGGTTATCGAGTTAGATCATATTGTGCGGGGTGGAGAACACTAACTCCGCACAAAGGGAACGATCGCATCACGTAGTGTGAATATGGCAAGGCACCCACGAGGCAGGTACATAGTAATGCCCATTGCTGTCTCTGGAATGACCACACCAGAAAACACAGAAACTCATTGGCGCTGTCATCCACAAGCAAGAAAGTAGGCACAAGGTGCCGAAGTCCGTCTTACGAGCGTTTCTTGGAAGGATGCAGTTCACCCTTCATGCGACTCGCCGAACACCTCACGGCGCTTCGTGCTTGGTGCAAGCAACGCCTGCCTGGTTGGTGAAAACCCGACGTGCTCCGTCCCGGGAAAGTAGGGAAGCGAGGGTCTATGGTCATACGACCACGGCCATGCACAAACTGATTACCCCCCACCCCACCCCCCGCTGGCACAAGCATGTATTTTTAACGTTCTCCGCCAAAACCGAACTAGAGGTTGAATCGGATGGCCAGCTGGGCGTCGAGCTAACGCCCCCATCCCTCCCATCCCAATCCCCCACCCAACCCCCCTCCCCTCTCTCCCTCCCCTCCCTCCAACCATTGAGAAAATTATCCCACACTAAACCAAAACGACTAGACTATAGTACCTGGTATTAAAAACTTGAGAGGTTGCACGACCCCCCTTAACACAAGCATGCAACTAACTCACGCACAAAAAACGAACCACCTCTGGCGTGAGGCGGAATCGGATGGCCAGCTAAGTCGAGCTACCCCCTCCCCCCCCCGCCCTACACGTCCCTTGAACTATTAATACCACAGAAATTATCTCACACTAAAACCAAAACCTCCAAAACCTTGCCAGCTAATAGTTGCTCACCTGAGGTTGAATCGGATGGGTAGCTGAAAGTCGAGCTGAACCGTCGCGCACTGATGAACCCTCTCCATCGCATCGAAAACCTGCACACATCGCACACCGCACATCGATCGACAGATCAGATCACATCAGATCCCTCGTTTAATGACCTACAGCACTTTCAGCCCTTGACCGACGGCAATTTTCCAATATTTTACCTTGACTGACGCCAAACTACTAGGTTTTAGTATGTACACGTAAGTATGACAGGATACGGCACTTTGAACTCTTGACCGACGGCAATTTTTCAATCATTGACCTTGACTGACGCCAAACTACTAGGTTTTAGTGTATACAAGCAAAGGTGTCAGGATACGGCACTTTCAGCCCTTGACCGACGGCAAGTGTCCAAGCGTACACCTGGACTGACGCAATATTGCCAAGTTTAAGTGTGTACAAGCAAAAAGGTCAGGATACGGCACTTTCACCCCTTGACCGACGCCAATTTTCCAAGCATACACATACCATGATTGAAACCAAACTATTAGATTTCAGTATGTACAAGCAAACTTGTCAGGAGACGGCATTTTCAGCCATTGCCCGACGGCAATTTTTTAAGCATTTACCTTGACTGACGCCAAATTATTAGGTTTTAGTATGTATACGCAAACGTTTCAGGAGACGGCACTTTCAGCCCTTGACCGACGGCAATTTTCGAACCGTTTACCTTGACCGACGCCAAAACTACTAGGTTCGAGTATGTACAGGCAAACTTTCAGCCCTTGACCGACGGCAATTTTCGAACCGTTTACCTTGACCGACGCCAAAACTACTAGGTTTGAGTATGTACAGGCAAAATTGTCAGGAGAGGGCACCTTCACCCCTCGACCGACGGCAATTTTCCAATGACGGGATGGATGGTTGAGAGAGTTTTTTCCTCTTTCTACCAAAATGCCGCGAACTCGCCACCGTCATCCGGACACGACGACAATTCGTCGTCTACCCATGCCGACCCCAAACCGTCTTCAGGGGCACCTGAGACGAACCACAGCCGGCCTCCAAACGGCTACCACCTTGAAGCCATGCGGGACTGCGGCTATAATCCTAGGCCTTCAAGCCATCGAGCTCCAGCGCATGGAGGAGGGCAAGATCGAGCAACTTTCGGACCAGCACAACAGCATGTTGCATCAACTGGCAACTTTAAAAGTGGGCTCTATTAATAGTATAAGTACTGCTGTCAAGTTGCACTTAATTTTCGTGGGACGTGCGTGACAGTGAAATCGTAAATTTGAAGTGCGATCGCCCAACGGGTGAGCAAGTTAGAGGTATCCTGCATTTCACACCGGCACGTAAGCGCTTGGGGTAGTCCTCTAGGCCGCCGTCTCCGAGACTTTTGTCATCTCCTCAGTTTGTCCAACTGAGCCCCTATAGTTCAATAGTGTACAATAACCCTAGCCGGTCGCCCCGGTGGCGTATCAGGTTATCCTCGAGCCTGGTAGAGGTCAGTTTCGTGAGTTCGAATCTCCCCGAGTGCATACGTACTCGTAGAAATTCGTGGAAACTTTTTCTTGTGCACGAATCGACATGCGGAAAGCGCGCGAACGTGAGTTAGCAAGCACTCGATGAAAAATCGACGAGCAGTGGGATTGCTGAACCCTATGCGCGATAAAAATTGAAGGCAAGAACCGGGGGGGAGAAGGGACGACACCTGTGACCACGGCTTGTCCAGAACCTGGAAAGTAGATGTGTGTGAAAAAAAACAAAAAAAAAACTCAGAGCACTCCCGTGTCCTAGAGAGACGAGGGATAACGACCCTCTGGCCGTGAACGGTGGTGCCCTTAACGCCTCTACAACTGGAACCCTTTCTTGGAACAAATCTACTTGAAGTTAGTATAGAGACGGGTTTGGGGGCTCTAAAGGAGTTAAAAGCAAGGCAAACATAAGGAATCCAGAGCAAACCAAAAACCAAAACCAAAATACCAAAACAAACCCACACCAAAGAAAACAAAAGACTGAACAATAAAAACACCAAATCAGACACTCACCTTGATGTCGATCTTGGGTCCGTAGAAAGCACCGTCCCCCGCGTTCACCCGCCACTCCCCCTTGCCGGCGAACTCGTCGAGAGCTTCTCGGAGGGAGCCCTCCGCCATCTCCCACAGAGCCACGTCTCCCATCGCCTTCTTAGGCCTCGTTGACAGCTCCAACTGAAAAAAAAGCGAAAAAGCAAAACGACAAATTGAAAAAAACGCGAAAAAAAAATACAGGAGGGTTGTGGATACGAAAACGAAAAAGTCTAACATCGCTAGCCAATTAATCACGAGCCCCAACTAATCACTAGTTAGCGACTAACAGTCAGCGATCTCATAGCCAACTCCTTATCGTGTAGCCCACGCCCAAAATGCCTTAGTCACACTTCATGAACTCCAGCGCGTTGAAGATCTCTGCCTTGACACGATTCTCAAGCGACTACTACACACTGTAGCAGCTCGCCACAAGAACTAGTCTAGTATCACTAGCTGGCTAATAAAGTATCAAACTAAGCACTACACTGTACACTATTACACTAGACAGCCAGGCATTCACTAGTTTGTGACTTACGGTCACACTTCGAAGCGAGTCGACGAGGGAAGAAATAGCTGGAATCTTCCCAAGACAAAAATAAAGGCGCGTACGGTGGTGGGAAAGTGGTAAGAAGGGAGAGAAAAGCCTGCTTGGTGACCTTGGACAGATCTGAGTCACGCCTGGGGAGGGAGAAGGAGAAAGGAAAGTGCGAAGATAACAGAAGGGACGAGCAAAAAAAAAAAAGCCAGCCAAGTCGCACTGAACTCCCTACCTTATAGCTCATGCCGAAGATACCGTAGACGTACTTCATGAACTCCAGCGCGCTGATGATCTCGCCCTTGATCTGATCCTCGCGGCAGAAGATATGCGCGTCGTCTTGACAGAAACGCCTCACCCTAGTGAGACCCGTCAGGGCCCCGCTCAACTGCAAACAGACAGCAACAGCAAAAAAACTTTAAAGTAAAAAACACAAAAAAAAAACAGTAAACGTAAAAAAACGCCTCCTATCGGGATACCGCCTTATCGCCTTATTACTCAGACCGAGTTGTTGGGGGACCCTTGGGACCCTTGCTGTACGTGCTTTGAGGTGATCTTAACTTTTTTTTGTTTTCAGATTATCCAAAACGAGCGATGAAGCTGCGCTCTCACGTCGGAGACTCAAGCCTCCCCCCGAGAAGCTCGCACAGAAATAACACAGTCTGGCCTTTCGCTTGGGCGCCGGACAGCAACCATCCCTGGCCGGTTTGATTGTGCGGCTTACTCGGCAGCCATCCCTTGCCCTTCGGCGTGTACCTACCTGCCTAGCTGCCCGCGGAAAACGCCTCCAAGCAGTGTTCCCCGCCACCAGTGGTGTGCTCTTAAGATAATGTACTACAATATCATGGAACAGGATCATAACTATGTATGCAACGGATGCTGCATCCGTAGGACAAAAGAGCGGCCGGGGTATCACGCGGCTTGCAAAGATGAGTATCGATCCCAAATTTATCGAACTCGCAGCTGACGAGTTTACAATATTTCTTTCTAGATAACCCCAAACAGTCCCTCTCGTATGCAAGTAACTAGCCTACAGGTTGCTCCGCTCTCGGTTCCCCAGGCGGTGCAATATTCACCACTATCCAAAACCAGCAAAAAACCGAGGGGCGAAGCCGCGATCGGGTCGGAGCCTTAGCCTTAGCCCTAGCCTTAGCCATGGGGGTCGGGGTCACGGCTAAGGTCAGGGTCAGGGTTGGGCCGATGCCCTCTCGAGATTTACGAAAAAAATATATCCAACAAAAGCAAAACAACATTAAAAAAACCGTACCAGCGTTATGTTTGTTTTTTCATCTCTTGTGTTTCGTGCGCCAAGGCCGGCAAAGGCCCCTCTCCATGTGATGCCAGCCATCAATAATTTACCTCGTTGCGATGCAGGACGCCGAAATCAGCGTAGCGCAGGGGCAGCTCGCGGTACGATTTCACCCCCTGGGAGAACATGAGGCAGTGCCCCGGGCAGTTCATCGGCTTCAGACCTGGCAAAGTAGCAGAGGCGGCGGCAGCGGCGGCGGCGACGGCGAGGGGGGTGAGGGGGGAGGGGATTAAGGATGGCAGGGAGGCTGTTTTGCGTACCTCGCCCCCCCCGCAAACCACGGCGCTTCGCGCTTGGTGCACGCCATGTCTGCTTGATCGGAAAACCCGACGTGCTCCGTCGCCCCATTGTAGGAATGCGAGGGTCGATGGTTCCTACTGACTACGGCGGGTTCACCATGTGACTAATGCTACCACTCCATGCTACCACTCCATGCTACCACTCCATGCTACCACTCCATGCTACCACTCCATGCTACCACTCCATGCTCCTCCGATGCCTGGGATGGCGGAAACGGAAGCGCGACGACCACACCCTATCGTACGCCGACGCGATTGCCCAGACAGATTCCGAGAGCGTTGAGGCGATAGTGCGCAAACGGAGGATATTGTTTGCGGGATTCGTGGCACGTATGGGGGAGGAGCGTCTGCCACAGAGGGTGATGTTTGGGGAGTTTGTTGGGGGTAAGGGCTACTCAGGGGGGCAAGAGAAAGACTGGATGGCTCATCTGAAGGAGGATATGTCGGTCTTTGGTATGAAATTCGAAGGATGGCGTAAGGCTGCTCAGAACGCTGGCAGATGGTTTCGAAGAGTAGAGGAGGGAGCCGAGTTGTTCATGCGGAATTGGCATGAAACGGAGAGACGCAAAGCTGCAGAGCGACGCGCAAAGGCTGCGGCAGGGCCATCCACCGTTGGCATCTCTAAGCGGCCGGGGGGAGGGGGAAAGGGGGGGGGGGGCGGGGAGGGGACTGGGGGAGGGGGGGGGGGGGGGAGGGGGGGGAGGGGGGAGGGGGAAAGGGAGAAAGGGGGGTGGGGGGGAAGGGGGAGCGTCATGCCCAAGAGACTGAAGTCTGGGTTCGGCCATCATCGTATTGAAAGTTGTGGGCCTTCTAATGGCCGTCACAAGAGAGCATAAGACCGCCCTAACTTCTTCGCCATGTTGCGTTCTCTCCCAGGTGCCATTGATGATCGACGTGATACCCTCTGTTAGCCCAATGTCATCCTTAGCCAGTTCCTAGGGTCTGCTAGTATGACATTTTTCTTTCTTTTATTCTTCTTTTTCTTTTTTCTTTTTTTTTTCTTCTTCTTTCCTTGCTTTCTTGTCTTGTCTTTTCTTTCTTTTCTTGTCTTTTTCTTCTCTTTGCTTGCCTTTTTCGTTTTGTTTCGTTTTTCTTCTCTTTTCTTTCCTTTCCTTTATCTTCTCTTCTTTTCTTTGTTTTTTTTTCCTCCAATTGACTTGTGCCTGTCGTGCGTATGCGGAGTGATAGATACTACGTGTAATATATACGTGGTAGTCTTCCTTGGGTGGCAATCGGAATATTTGGTTTCTCCAGGCGTGAGTAGTGAGACGTATGCACCGGCCTGGACCTGGCACATCGTAGACTGACTCCCGATTTCACTTTTATATGTTTCTGGTGAAGGCGTGAATTGCGTCAGATGTGATATATGCGTGTACCACCTTGGGTTGTGTGTGTTTTATCCTGGGGTATTTCTCAGCTCCAGAGTGACTGGAGCCTGTCCTGTGACCACGGACTTGATTATGCGAGTTAATGTGAGAACAACAACAACAACTGACTGCGGCCGTGGGTGATACCATGATTACCCCCCCCCCCCCCCCCCCAACCAAAAAGCCACGTTACGTTCTCTCTTTCACATACGTACCAATTCCAGCTCCCTCTACGGGAAATATCAACATGCCGCCTCCCCCCCCCAAAAAAAAGCAGCCTGTGATTCCTCTCTGTCCTCTCTCACGTACGCCCCGCCCCACCCCCCGCCCCCCCCCAAAAAAAAAATGCCAACTCGATTTCCCCTCTTAACTACGTAGCATACCCGGCTCTATCCACGGCGATTCTGAACATGCTGAAATTGTAGTGCACAGCAGTGTGTAACCCGCACCCTCAACCCATCACATATAGTAGTTGGTCTAGGTTAGCACCGACGCTGTAAAAGAATGTATGTATATTGGGGTTGGCGTTGGTAGGCAACGACGCTGTAAAACATGCCAATCACTGCGTGAGCTAGACAACCAGGATACCGTTTTTTTTGTTTTCTTTCTTGGGCGGTCATCATGATGGTTATCGAGTTAGATCATATTGTGCGGGATGGAGAACCCTAACCCCGCACAAAGGGAATGATGGAATGATCGCATCACGTACTGTGCATATGGTAAGGCACCCACGAGGCAGTTACATGGTAATTAATACCCATTGTTGTCTCTGGAGTGGCCACACCAGAACACACAGAAACTCCTTGGCGCTGTCATCCATAAGCAAGAAATTAGGAACAAGGTTCCTACGTCCGTCTTACGGGCGGTTCTTGGAAGGATGCAGTTCACCCTTCATGCGACTCGCCGAACACCTCACGGCGCTTCGCGCTTGGTACAAGCAATGTCTACCTGGTTGGTGAAAACCCGACGTGCTCCGTCCCGGCATAGTAGGGGTGCGAGGATCTATGGACATAGGACTACGGCCATGCACAAACTGATTACTTCCCAAAACAAAAAAAAACTCAATCTCACTTTATCTCCCTCTCACGTACGCACCGAACTCAGCGCTCTGCACGCCAAATCTGAACATGCTGTAGTGCGCGGTGTGTACCCCACCCCAACAAAACGCCACCTTACGTTGTCTCTCTCACGTACGTACCGAACTCAGTGCCCTCCAAATCAAATCTGAACATGCCGGTCTTGTAGTGCACAGTGTGTACCCCCCCCCTCCCCAAACAACACGCCACCTTACTTTCTCTCTCTCACGTACGTACCGAACTCAGCGCCCTCCACGCCAAATCTGAACATGCTGTCCTTGTAGTGCGCGGCGTGTCCCGAAGTCTCCCACAAGGTCATGTTGAACATGTTTGGCGTCGTCACTTCCTCGTATCCTCGCGCCCAATACTCCTAAAATGGACATAATGAGGACGGAAAATCGACAAATTCACGATGGAGAAAGGAGAAATCCGGCAAAAAGAGGGCAGAATGAGTAGGGAGGAAGTGGAGAGGGGGGGGGGCTACATAAAAAAAGTATGTGTATTTTAATTTAAGTGAGCGGGGGGGGGTTAATTAAACATGTTTGGCGTCGTCACTCCCTTGTGTGCTTCCAACACTCCTAAAAGTGGACATGATGAGGATGAAGCATGGACCAAATTAGGATTGACAAAGGAGGAATCGGGCAAAAAAACGGCAGAACGAGTATACAAGACGGGCGGGGGGATTAGCTGAGCACGTTTTGGGCGTTGTCGCTTCCTCGTAACCTCCCGGAACTCCAGAAAATCGACATAATGAGGGTGGAGCTGGAGGTAATGGGGCGCCTATCAATCGGTCCACAACCAGAACAACCTCGATACTTGGATTTTACTTGATACACAAGCCGACATTATCGTCCTGGGAACACTCCTCACGCTTAGTGACAAGAAAAACACGTTACACAACATTCTCAATCAAAAACAAGAGCAAAAAAAAAAACCAGCATCACGTCATCATCGGCGAAAACAACACCAAGGCCACCAACAATCACCACCACCACCACTACCATCACTAGCGCCACCAACATACACAGCAAAACAATACAAAACAAAAAATACTACTAGGGTGCTACACCAAAAAAAAAATGCAATCAAAAAATAAAACCGCATACTAAGGTTAGTATACTAACGACGACAAAACCGTACCTTGCGGATGAAGTCCATGAGCCTGTTGTAGATCCTCGTGCCGTGCGGGAGGAAGAACGCCGAACCAGGGGACAGGGGATGGAAGAAGAACAGGTCCTGCTGGACCCCGACTCGCCGGTGATCCCGTTTTTTTGCCTGACAAAATTGAAGAAACACAAAAACAGTAGTATTATGCGGTTTACACAAGTCTGTGGGAGAAAATCACAGTTCAGACACTGTCTCACTTTACTGGTTAATCAGGGGAGAGGGGATGGAAGAACAGCTCCCCCCCCCTGCCTCTTCGCCTCATAAATATAGAGTACACTGCAGCATTGCCGTACTTTGTGTGGGCGCAAATGTTTGTAGATACTGTATGATAGTATACTTGTTGGCCAGGGGACAGGGGCTGGAAGAACAGCTCTTGCTGGTGTCCGACTCGTCGGTGATTCCTCTTTTTTGCCAAAGCAAAAGCATACAAAAGCAAGCAAAAGCAAGCAAAAGCAAAGCACAAGCAAGCAAAAGCAAGCAAAAGCAAGCAAAAGCAAGCAAAAGCAAGCAAAAGCGAGCAAAAGCAAGCACAAGCAAGCACAAGCAAGCAAAAGTAAACATAAGCAAGCAAAGCAAAGCAAAGAAAAGCAAGCAACCTTCCCGCCTCCGTCCCCCCACCCCTCCCCCGCCGACTTCCACATTTCCTTCCCATCCCAATCCCCCTCTCCCCCTACCCGTCACCATCTTTATCCTTTCTTCTGTCTTCTTCGGGAATTCCTAAGGAAAACAAAACAAAACAACACCAAAAAAGTTATTTGATTACAGAGTCGGCTAGACGAACCGGGTTTGATTACAGACTCATTCGGGTGAACGCGGCATGCCCGAACCGCCCAAACCATCCAAACCGACCAAACCGCACTGTAAAAAGGGAGCTGTGCGACTCGCGCACAGCATGGTGACACTTCGTTTCGCAGCCCGCCATTCCAACACGGCTTGATAAACATTGCACAATCGTCGTATTTTTAGGTCGCTATCGTACATCAAGGCGTTTTCACGGGTCTCCAACCGGCCCGCCGGCCGGATCAGGAGGCGTCTACACTCTTGCGGGCCGAGTAAGGCAGTGTCACGGGTCGGGTCGGGTCGGGTCGGGTCGGGTCGGGTCGGGTCGGGTCGGGTCGGGTCGGGTCGGGTCGGTTCGGGTCGGGTCGGGTCGGGTTAGAAGGCTTTCAAATCTCACGGGTCGGTTAAGATGGCGTCGGGTCACCCTGGTCGGACTCGATCCGCGACAAGTGACCCGTCCCTGTGAAACGGCCTGCTATGCATGGGTACCCAAAAAAGGGGTGGAATTTGACCCCTTTGAAGCCCCAAAACCCTTCTTTATACTAATTCCAAGTAACTTGTCCCCCCACAAGGGCTACCAGTTGCAAAAGGCGTTAAATTCCTCCCCATACACTAAATTCCAAGTAAATTGACACCCCCAAAAAACGGGTTTGACTTGTAATTGCGTTAACCCCTTTAGAGCCCTCGAACCCCTCCCTATACTAAATCCAAGTAATTTTGTCCCCAAAAAGGGTTTCAAGTTGCAAAGGGGTTAAACGCGCCGTACCTGCTCCTGAAACTCGTTGAACTTTTTCATCCTGTCCTTGGAAGGGAAGGAAACTCCGTACACACGCTGCAGGGGGTCGTTGTCCACCTGTAAATATTACCAAATTAACAGCATTTTCGGTTTTTGGTGTTGATTTTTGGTTTTGGTTTTGGACTTGATGTTGGCTTCGGTTTTGGTATGTACTTCGAATTGTTGGGTTTTGGGTTTGGTTGCAAGTGTAGGTGTAGGTTTGTTGTGTAGGTTTAGGTTTGTGTTTTGTTATCGGCTTTTGCGTAGGTTTCGGTTTTACATCGATGCGAGCCGATGAAGGAAGAAAGGGCTGGAATCGTCTCGCGATAAAAACGAAGGCCCTCGCGGGCCGTAGTGGGGAGGGGGGAGAAGAGCCGGATTAAGTGACCCCAGATCTGAGTTACATCTAGGGAGGGAGAAGGGAGAAGGAGAAAGAGAAAGTGCGAAGATAATAGAAGGGACGAGCGAACATAGATACTAACACGATAGCATGATAGCGTGACTTACACGATAACATGACAATACCAACACACGATAGAATGACATAGCACGACAACACGCTAAAATAGCATTCACACCAACATGACAACAATGTGACGACACAACACATCAACGGCGAACACGACAAGACGATACCTCTCTCTTGCCTTTCCAAGCACGGGTGGAGTTAAACGCCTCTTATCATGGTGGGATAGGTAGGGCACGTGAGGTCTCCTACAAAGGCCCACCACGGCAAGCAACGTTTCCCTGTCAACTTTGCGTGTCCAAACATATATATTTACGAGTACCTATACGTACAATTGTCATTTTGGCCTCTGTTTTCGGACATACCTCTTCGTACGGGCACTATATGATGAGTTATCTGAACCCTTTTACCATTTCGAAAAGTAAATAACATAATCCAGAAAATATGAATATGTAGGGAAAACGGCAATTTTCCTACTCTGAATTTAAACCACAAAATGCAGAAAACACATGTCGACAGTTCTAAAGTGGTCATAAGCCGTACCGCTCTGTCCGGAATTGTACATTTCAAAATATGTTGCCTTTCCAAGCCAAATTGTGGAGTAAGTACGCGTGGAGAAAAGGCGTCTATCATAGAGTAGAGGGCACGTGAGGTCTCCGGCAAAGGACCACCAAATCAACCACGTTTCCAAAGGTAAGCTTACGTCTCCATAAAACAAGGGGAAGAAGGAAAACACATATAGATATTGTGCCTCACGAAAGCTCTTTTAGATCTCAACCGACGTTTTAAGAGTGTTAAGTTTAAATTAAGAGCAAAAACAAGCGTAGTCTATGCTCATATCCGTACGCTGGCGAGTTTCGTCGAAGCGTTACAGGGCAACGCATCAGTCAAATAAGAGCAAAAACAAGCGTAGCCTATGCTCATGTCCGTACGCTGGCGAGTTTCGTCGAAGCGTTACAGGGCAACGCATCAGTGAGAAGGACAGTGACAGTAGTGGCAGTAGTGGCAGTAGTGGCAGTAGTGGCAATAGTGGCAGTAGTGGCAGTAGTGGCAGTAGTGGCAGTAGTGGCAGTAGTGGCAGTAGTGGCAGTAGTGCGGGACTCATCCCGCGGCAGAAGTGGAAGGTTTTAGGGCAAAATTTGGTGAGTAACCGGTTCAGCTCCTGAAAGTGGTCCAACTACCGGTTGTTATGGTGAAACATTTCAAGATTAACTTCATCACTTTTCGTAAGGATTAGCTCATAGAAATACGTACAAGCGTGGTGAGCTCAGGCTTTATTTTTCGACCCCATCCGCCGGAGGACTTGAAAAAGAAAAGAGAAAAAAAACTCATACAGCAGTACTTCGACCTACAAAGTCAGGTCGAATTTCGCGAACGAATGAATGCCTTCAAAGTGATGTTTCAGGTGGTGATGATGGATGTTGATGTTGATTTTGAGCTAGCTCCTTATGTTAGGAGCCCAGAAAAAATCTTAGAGTCTGCTGCACCCCTATCTAGCGTGGAGGGACCCGGGGATGCAGTGGTTTTGGTATATCATGGGAGGCATTCCACCGCACAGGCGCACCATTTCTTTTTTGAGCTTTTCACATGGGGAGCTTTTATACCTTTACAGTACCCCAAACCTGCTATTTGACGAAAAAACAAAACTGCCACGAGTATGACACCCGACGAGCACATCCCATGCCCCAATGTAGGAGTACCCAACGAAAATTCATGCAAAAAAAAGAAAAATGGACGAAATTCCGACGATTGTGGGTAAAAAGGTGAAAGGTTAACCACCACCACCCCATCATTCAAAAACCATCGTATTCACACCACACTACACCATACCACACCACACCCCACCACACCACACCACACCACACCACACCAAAAGTGCTTGCTACCTCTATGGTAGCACGCGTTTGTTTCCACACACGATACACGATGCACGATACACGATACACGATACACGATGCACGATGCACGATACACGATGCATGCACGATACACGATACACACTACACGATGCACGATACACGATACACACTACACGATACACGATACACGATACACGATACCCGACACAAGATGCACGATACACTATACATGATACACGATGCACGATACACGATACACGATACACGATACAATCAAAATGTGGGTTATTTTCGTATTGTTATTGGGGTTATAGAAACATTCCACTCTGTTCAGAAAGGAATCTGTCCCTTCCCTGTAGCCTTGTCAGTAGCCTTCCCTGTAGCCTTTCCAAAGGAGGTGCGAGCGTGGTTAACAGGTCCGGATCACGGCAACAATACAGCGTAGGCCGACAATAACAAAATGCCCAATAAGAAAATCATGCTCTCTCTTGGGCGGACGCTAAGAAACTTGGAAAAAAAAATCTGGGCTCAGAGGCGAGCGCAACACCAAATGCTACTGGTACCACCACGTACCAGGTATATAATAGCGTATGCTCAAGGTTGCTCAAGGGTGGTTCCGCAAAAAGAACCTAAGGGTCTCTCCAAATGGGAATTACTTTATGGCGAGCCTATACTGTACCACACAACCTAAAAACAACACAACACAAACAAGAAACATGGAACAACATCAACACCAACAAAAAACAAACAAAAAAACAGAACAAGAACAATAACTTTGGCGATGAGAAATCAACCACAACAAATCACTCTCTCGCCTTCCCAAGCCAGTTCGTCGAGGAAGTGCGCGTGGAGTTAAATGCCTGGATCATCGTAGAGTATGGCACGTGAGGTCCCCTGCACAGGTCCACAAAGTCGCCGTTACGATACACCGTCGTGCTGCCTCCGTCCGGTATTCTCGTCGTGATGTACTCCCTGGTAAGCATTACGAATGGGAGGGGGGGGGGGGGTCGTGATGTATACACTTAGCAACGTCATAAAGTATAACAAAGATAATACCTGGTAAGCGTTACGAGCGAGGGGGGGGGGGGGGGGGGGATAATGTACGTACTTGGCAATGGTATCATGTAAAACGAATGAAAATACGCGATACGGAATTGAAGTTACGGTACAACGTCTTGCATCACCCGTCCGGTATTCGCGTCGTGATGTACTTACTCCCTAGTAGGGGGGGGGGTCGGTATTCTAGGGGTTAAGTACTTGGCAATGGTATCATGTAAAACGAATGAAAATACCGGATGAAAATAGGCGTTACGAACAAGGGGGGGGGGGGGGGGGGGGGTCGTGACGTAAATACTTAGCAGCGTCATAAAATATAATCAAGAATAATAGGCGTTCCAAGCGGGGGAAGGAGGGGCGTGTGTATATACTTAGTAATGGTGTAATGAAAATGAAGGAATCGCCACCAACGCCATCACCATTTCCCACCACCAAACACGAACGTCAACACAAAACATCTCAACTAACGACTCACTTCTTGAAGGCGTTGTAGTGGAGCATATCCAGGGCTCTTCATTCGTGAGCAACAGGGGGTCGAACAAGATCAACACCGACACCAACACCAAACACCACCACAGGCAACGCCACCTCCAACACCAACACCACCAACACCAACCATGGCTCACTTCTTGAAGGCGTTGTAGTGGAACACGCCCAGGGCCTCTTCCTTGGTGAGCAGCAGCCCCCCCCCCCCCCCCCCCCCCCCCCCGCGCGCGCTATCCCGCCCCCACCCACCCACGAAACCCCCCACCGACACCAACACCAAACTGTTTGGTCTCGTATTAATAGTCAGTAACAAACACCAACATGGCTCACTTCTTGAAGGAGTTGTAGTCGAACATGTCCAGCGCTTCCTCCTTCGTGAGAACCAGGCGATCGAACGTCTGCTTGGCCTTGCAGCACCGCGAGACCTCCTTGTCGAGGTCCTTCAGGTCCTTCTCGCCGACAGAACTGCAGACCAACACCACCAAAACAAACAACACACAAGACACATGAACAGCACCAATCATCAGATCTGTTTCGTTCGCAAAAAACGTAAGGCTGGGAAGTGGCGCAATCTATACCGCCAGTCAAAATTCAATAAAAATCGACAACCGTAAAAACCTGAAAAGTGGGAATGCTTGACCCTATGCGCCATAAAAATGAAGGCAAGTGCTGGGGGGGGAGAAGGGAAGACACCTGTGACAACTGCTTGTTCAGAAGATAGACTGAGGGTAAAACACTCTTACGAGTTGAGCTGGAGAGTGAAAATTGGCTGCAAAAAAACAACAACTTGTCAGTACAAGCATATACCCCCGCGATTGTGAAGGCAAGTGAAGCGAGAAGGCGCAGAAAAAAAAAGGCTCGCGGCTCGCCGCAACGGTGTATACTGACAAAGTCTAGTAAACAAGCCGCTGGTTTTCCGGTATGTATCGTGTTGGCTGCGCTGGCCAGTGCCCAGCCCTACGACTAACAAAGAAAAAACACGAACAGCAAACTATAAAAAAAAGACCCGAAAAGAAACAAAAGACAAGAAAAGAAAAAAAGGCGCAATCACCGTATGTATCCTTTTCATTATCAAAACTGCTGAAAAACACGGATAATAAATCAACGAATCAATCAACCATTCTATTAATCAAGGCAGTCAACTCATGGCTGAATCATGAGCGGATGCGTTTACACAACAACACAAGTAAACAGGAGTAGTTTGCGGAGTCGAAGGATTCACTGCATGCAGACACACGACCGCACCGAGACCGACACGTGCTACGATAGGGTATACCATTTTTAGGCAAGCACATTTTTTTTCTGAATGACGGGACTCCTTAACGCCTTTACAACTGGAAAGCCGTTTTCAGGGACGAATTTACTTCGACTTCGTACACGCAGGGGTTTTGGGGCTCCAAAGGGGTTAAACCCTTTTCCCAGCTCCTAGCATATTCGTACTGTAGTCAAAGTCCAAGTGTTTTGTGCCCATGTCGGAAATGCTCCTAGCATATTCGTACTGTAGTCAAAGTTCAAGTGTTTTGGGCCCATGTCGAAAGTGCAGCCTCCTAGCATATCCGTACTGCAGTCTAAGTTCAAGTGTTTTGGGCCCATGTCGGAAGTGTAGCGCTAAAAGGCTTCACCGAAAATCGTCTGAATGTCATTCGTTTTATTTACACTATGAATACATTTATATATATATAATTCGACGCGAGTCGACGAGGGAAGAAAATGCTGTACTTTCCTCACGATAAAAAATGAAGGCGTTATTATACCGTAGTGGGGAGGGGAAAGGAGGGCCCGCTATGTGACCCCGGATCTGAGTTACTACTGGGAGGGAGGGCGAGAGTACGAATAGTGCGAGGATAATAGATGGGATGGAAAAAAAAAAAAAAACTAGGCCATGGGTTTGGTCGTCGGGTTGCAGTTCGAGCGTACATACCTGGTACATTAGTTTTATAATATATCCTCAAATAACCACCCTCAAAAGGCAAGCAAAAAAAAAAAAAGAAACGAAAAAAAAACAGAGCGCCTCTACCGCAAGGCATGTCGACTGAAACATTCATTCTCGAGGAGGAATTATCTTTTCTTCGCGCCGAACAACTGGATTTAGCAGGGAGGCTGTTGGTACTGGTACTTCGCTCTCGATTTTGACAAGTCTCTTATATATGACACAAGTATTTTAGTTTTAGCACTTGGTTCGTAAATTTGGTATTCTGGTATGATATTACGTGGTTCTTGAAAAATAAACGATTTCGCGTTTCAGCTTCAGGCATGATACGAGTATTAGCTCAGGTTGTGGGATCTTGAATCTGAGTGGCTTTCGTTACGATGTTTGGGTTTGTTGGCAAGCTGAAGAGTGAACGAGGACACCGGTTGCAACGACATTTTCACTACATACGCTTTGGTAGGTACAGTATTTGGTTGTGTTGGCCCCGTTGTATTTGAGAGGGTCGACGCAGAAATACGGTTGCTGTAACAGCCCTCTCCTGCCTCTCGTCCATGCAAAAACGAAGGATAAAAAACACCCGCGCCACAAAAGCTAAAGCTAACCCGAACACAACGCGCGGCGTGTCTGCTTTGCGTTTCCGTTGTACACAGTTATAGAGTACACAGTAGAAAGCGTTTTAAAACAACCAAAAATTGATATTGCTGTGTATTGTTTCGCTCGTCTTAAGTGTAATTTGTGTCTGTTTAAGTGGATATGTTCATCTTCTCTCCAGAACCCGCGTACCAGAGCGCTTGGGGGGCGTGAAAATGCCTTTTACAGCACACCAAATGCCTCATCAGCGAAACTTAGACTATTTTAGGCTTGTCATGCTCACGGTTATGCCCAAAATCATAGTAGCAAATTACAGTGCTTAAAAAAATCTTCTCTACGCTCAACAAGTCCAATCATGCCGAAATAATTGCGAGCACAATGGATGCTATCCTATTATTAGTGCATACAGAACAGAACACCAGACAAAAAAAACACGTGTAGGTGTGAACAACAATGAGTACCCGTCGTTTCGGACAAGCAACTTGAAAAAAACATGGGGATATAAATGAAGTCACGTTGCCATTGCTCATTTACCGGCATGCTGGAATATAAGTCGTTGAAATGTAGTAAAGACCGAGATCGTGATAATCGAGATCGGCCCCATAAGATCGAGATCGGCTTTTTTTCTGCCGATCTTTGAAAAAAATCGATCGCCATCAATTCAGAGACGACCACCAACACTGGTAAAAAGAAACATCCCAGCCTGCCGCAAACCTACCCAGTGTCGGACAAAACCAACGCTCATCCGAACCCCGCAGCTACATTTTTCGTTTGTTGGCCGTCTTCGTCTCACCTGCCTCCCATGTAGCAGTCGTAGAAAAAGCCGTTGTCCACCGGCGGGCCGTGCGTGAGGTGGCAGCCGTACTTCTTCTCCATCGCCAAGCCGAGGCAATGCGCCGAGGAGTGCCAGAATACCGTCTGTAGTAGAAGTAGCGTTAAACACATTCATGTGTAAGATTGAAAGTAGTAAATCTGGAGTTTGTGGATCGGGAATGGATCTTAATATATTTGGAAGGCATTTTTATTAGGGGATACGAGAGTACGTGAGAGCGAGTTTCGTGGAAATGAGCCAGCTGTCATTCAGGAGAGAGATAAGGGCACGGCGGGTAGTACAGGCTATAGCTGCCGCCAGAGGTTTCTCGCAGCAGGATATGTCATAAATGTAAGTGTCGCCAACGTGGGGGCGCTGTAAGGTTGGTAACCAACAAAAATAGTCATTATCATTAAATCATCATTAATCTCGTTTTCAAAATGATGATAATGTGGATACCAGTCCCTATTGCCTAAAATGCACCGCCTCCTTATCACTATAATCCTTCAAGATCATCCTGGCTCCTCGACGCAGACTCTGAGGTGTTTCCTCTATGTTGACCTCGAGCGTGCGGTTGCGCACATAACCCACCTCGGTGTGTCTTCACACTAATAACACTAACACTAACACTAACACTAACACCAACACCAACACCAACACTAACACCAACACCAACACCAACACCAACACCAACACCAACACCAACACTAACACCAACACTAACACTAACACTAACACTGACACTAACACTAACCCTAACACTAACACTAACACTAACACTAATACTAACACTAACACTAAAACTAACACTAACACTAACACTAACACTAACACTAACACTAACACTAACACTATCACTAACACTAACACCAACACCAACACCAACACTAACACCAACACTAACACTAACACTAACACTAACACTATCACTAACACTAACACTAACACTAACACCAACACTAACACTAACACTAACACTAACACTAACACTAACACTAACACCTCCATCAGAGAAAGAGAAACCTGCAAAGGGACTACCGTCTCACAATAATTTTGATGATAATCAAATCAACATGTCCTTGACTATTCGATTATTCTAGCTGTGTGGTTTTTAGTATGGGATGCTAAAACGCCATACAATCAATTTGTATGGCTTAACGCCAAACAATCAAATTGTATGTATGTCTTTCAGCATGGTATACTAATATGCTATACGAACAAAGTGCGTGGGCTTTAGAATGCTCATCATAAAAGCTTGTAAAGATGAGTATTGACCCGAAATTCGTCGAACTCACAGCTGACGTCCTGAAAATATTTTTATAAAAAATCTACACAACAAAAAAAAGGTATGCATTTTAGTGTACGAATGAATCGTATTGATTTCAGCATCACAATACTAAAGTACCATAAAATATATACGTAAGTATTTTGTATGCCATACTATTGATAAGCTCAACACAAAACAATACAATAATCATGGCTAATCAAACAAACATCAAAATAATTAAAAAAAATAGCTCAAGCCCGTTTTTCGGTTCATTACAACAGCACCACCCTAGGGCGCTGGCTAATAATTCGGAGAATCGCATATTCATACACATATGGATGACGAGCACCACCACTACCACAACTACCAACGCACCTGGGTCTCCTTGTTTTCCAACTTGAGCACCCTCCCGCACCTTCAAACACACAAATAACTGTCAACCCCACCCCACCCCACCCCCATCCCCCGTCCACCACCACAAACGACGCACATGGGCCTCCTTGCCTTCAAACTACAGCAGCCGCCCTCCTCCCACACACACAAAAAAACTGCCAACCCCCCCTCCCCCTTACTCCCACCCTACTATCCATCACCCCCCCTTACCTGGGCTTCCTTGTCCTCAAACTTGAGCAGCCCCATCAACCTCCCCCTTAAAACAACAATACTACCGTCACCCCCCACCCCGCTTCCCTCCACCCCGCCCCCTCCCTCCCATCCTCCCCTCCTCGCAACCTCGCACCCCATCGCCTACCCCTCACCCCCCCCCCCCAACACTTCTCTCACCCGCTCCCCTCATCTCCCGTCGTCCCACCCCCAAACCACAACAATAAGTAACCCACGTACCTGGGCTTCCTTGTCCTCAAACTTCAGCAGCCGCAGCTCACAGTTTCCGATGAGCGGTCGAAGCATATCCCACAGCTCCGCCGGGGCCGCCGCCGTCGCTTCCTCGACCCCCTCCTCCGGTTCATCGTCGTCTTCCTCCGCCTCAAGGCCGTCAGCGGAAGAGACGTTCTGCTCGTCGTCCTCGATGCGGGAGGAATACCTGGAAGGCGGCATAATAGGGAGTGGGAGGGGATTGGGGTGGAGATGTGTGCGGGGGTTGTAATGATATAATGCATGTCCGTAGTCTCTATATGACCAGGGGGGAGTGGGGCGGGGGAGGTGGTGGTTGTGGTGGTGGGAGGTGGTTGTGGGTGGTGGTAGCGGTGGTGGGTGGTGGTGGGTGGTGGTGGTGGCGGTGGGGGTAGTGGGCGGATTGTTGGCGGGGGTGGGGGTGGGAGGTGGGAGGTGGTGGTGGTGGTGGGGGGGGGGGGGGGGGGGGGGGGCGTACTCATTTGTTGCTTTCCTTGGTCATTTGACCATCGATTACGCACCTCTTTCAATTGGAGCACCGTTCCTACTTGTAACAGATATCTCGAACATCTTGGGCGTTCGTTACATTTAGGCGGGCGGAGTGAGGAAGGGGGGAGGTGATACGTGGGAGAGGGTCGAGGTCGTGGTGATGGGGGTGGGGGGGGGGGGGGGGGGGGGGCGAGGGCGGTGATCGTGGTAGGTGACACGCTCTGCTAGTCATTCTCGACCCGGAACGAGTACCTGGAAATCGCTATGTATGTTATACAGCAGGGGGATGGAGGGTGGTGGTGACGGTGGGGGGAGGGGTTGGTGATGGTGGGGTGGTGGGAGTGGTGGGGGTGGGGCCGGTGGTAGTGGAGGTTGGTGGGGGTGGGGGTGGTGGTGGTGTGGGAGCGGTAGTGGTGGAAGGTGGAGGGGGGGGGGGGAGAGGGGGGGGGGGGTACTCGATATTCATCCATAGCCTTTGTCGTATGACCATAGACCCTCGCAGCCCCACAATGCCGGGACGGAGCACGTCGGATTTTCACCGACCAGGCACACATTGCTTGCACCAAGCGCGAAGCGCCGTGAGGTGTTCGGCGAGTCGCATGAAGGGTGAGCTGCATCCTACTACGAACCGCTTGTGAGGCGGACTTGCATATAGATGACAGCTTCAACGGGATCATTTAAATTTCGGTATAGCCACTTCCAAAGACAGCAATGGGAGTATTACGTAACTGTAATTGCCTCGTGGGTGCCTTACCAAAAGCACTAGCAGATACATTATACATTATACATTATACGATAATTCCCCTTGAGCGGAGTAAAAGTCCTCCACCCCGCACGAATGATCTAACTCGACCGCCAGCTGTGATTGACCGCCAAGAAAAAAGAAAAAAGGGTACGCTGGTGGCTTAGCTCATTTAGTGCGCGACATATTTTACAGCGTCGTTGCCAACCGACGCCAGCCCAACCTGTATATAATATAGGTGGTGGTGGTGGTGGTGGTGGTGGTGGTGGTGGTGATAGGGTGGTGGTGGTGAAGCGGTGGTGAGGGGGGGGTAATGCGGGGTAGGCTGGGGGGGGGCATCTTCCGCTCACCTTACTTCTGCCACGACCACCTCTTTAGCTAGGTTCTTGCTGATCCCCTGGCCCCACCAAAAACAACCCGGTGATGACGGACATAGGGGGCGGGGCGAGCGCGGGGGGGAGGAACGGGACGGTTAGTCTTAGTCACTCATCAACCGTTAGCTGCCAGAAGTCACACGCACGATCGGCAGCGTGTACTTGTGTAAGTGCATGACGGCGTAAGCTCCGACGACCTTGATATATTTTTTATGCTTCCAGCCCACAGCAAGATCGAGAACCGCTATGCCCTCCGCGTCGCAGCCGCAATCACCGACCCCACCCCCCCCCTTCCCCCTTGCCTCGTCTACCAGCAACTGCTCCTAATCCTCGTCGCAGAAAAAGGCTTGCTGAATAGCGCATCAATCCCCCCCCCCCCCGCCCCGCCCTTCCAGCCCACCTTGGCGATGTCCATGGGAGTCGTCTCGTACGAGATCCCCTTCTTCTCCGTTCCATCGGGAAGCAGAACGGTGATCTCAATCTTAGGCTTTTGGGCAAGGCGTTCCTTCTGCTTTGCCGCGATCGCATCGAATTTAGATGCTCGTGCTCGCAAGAATGCGGGGTTGGCCTGTCGTGGGGGGGAAGTGGCGGGCGGCGAAGGAAGGCAATGGAAGGTAAGGAAACATAAAAGCGACGACGACAACCATCACAACAACAAATACAGCAGCTGTGCCGCCAACAGCACTAACAACAACAACACCGCCGCCAGCACCGCCACCAGCAACACCAAACAACAACACTTCCACCGTCACCTTCATCACAACCGCCAATCTACCTTTATCTATACCACTAACATTACCACCAACATCAACATCATGCACACCACCACCACCATCACCGACACCACCATTCCCATCCACCACCACCACCACCACCACCACCACCACCATCCCACCCACCACCACCGCCACCACCACCACCGACGCCACCATCCCCACTCACAACCACCACCACCACCGACACCACCACCCCCACCCACCACCACCACGACTAGTACGATACATGCTGCAGAAGAGGTGCACTGGCTCTTTTTTTCCCCTTCTGAGGGTGGTGGCTTGATAAACTACTCTATACCTCACCCACAATTTGACTTATTAATAGTATAGAGTAAACTGAAAGTACAACCCGATCACCAAACCCATAACAGCCTAGGTATACAACAAAAATCAGATTGAAAAACAAGCGAGACGTTCCGACGATTGATTAGGTCAAGGACGATTTGTTAGGTCAAGGACGATTTGCTAGGTCAAGGACGATTTGCTAGGTCAACGAGCCCCATCATTCAGACACGAAAAAAAAAAAAAAAGCGCTAGCGTTGGGCTGCGAAAGCAACTGAGTTAAATCGACACACGACGCGTATGAAAATACGTGGAAGTGTGGTGAGCTAAAGCTTTATTTTGCCCCATCCGCCGGAGGATAAAAAAAAGAAAAAAAAGAAAAACAAAAGCGCTACGTCTATCGTAGCACGCGTCCCGCCCTCCCCCCCTCCCCTCCTCTCCCCTGACGACCCTCATCGCCTCCCCCGCCCCAACCCCCACCCCGACCATTCCCACCATTCCCACAACCAAGAGCTGTACAGACCTTGGTTCAGCTTCGACAACAGGGTTGGCTTAGATTTAAGCTTTATTCCAACTATAAAAAACGTATCCCACTACGTACTACTACTGTAGTGTCTGATTCCAAGCGCTTTCCCCTTTACAACGGGAGTGCAGCGGTAAAAGGGCAACGCCTAACCCTTAGCCCTAACCCTTAGCCCTAACCCTAACCCCGACCGCCCCGGATAGAAAAAAAGTATCGGGCAGAAGATGCAAATGAGGGGTTTAAGAGTGTGGAACATCAATCATACCATTAATATAAAACTGTTTTCAAGACGCCAGCTGTGAGTTTGATAAAAAAAATAAGGGTCGATTCTGACCTGTTCAAGAAGAGCTGCGTGACACACCGGCCGCTCGTTTTTACACATGTACTATCCTATGAATATACTATAATATATGCACTAGTGTGGAGTATATTTTTTTTTTTATAATTTACACTACTGTTGTAGTTCTAAGGAGAGTCACCGACCTATATCCTCAACGAGGACACACACCCAGTAATACGCGCACTCGGACGATCACACACAGCCTGCTAAGACGAGTTTCGACGAAATCTTCGATTTCAGCTCGAGTGTATTTATATTTTTATAATGTAAACCAGGTATATATATATATATATTCAATAGTAGTATTTGACTCCTATGGATGTTGCCAGGGGCCAGGGTGAACATCAACCACAGCTTTCCTCGAAGCGGGGTTATAAAAACCCTTATTAGAAATGCAAAACGTACCATACACTAAATCCAAGTAGTGTGTCCTCCTAAAAAGTGGAAGCACTGAGCCTATTAGTCCAGGGGCGCTACTGCTGTACACCCGACCCACCCAAAAACTGATTTGTACGGAAAAAAGAAAGTATAACCCGGTGAACAACCCCATGGCCAACCAAGTCACATGGAAAACCACAATGGTACCCCGCAGATATTGGTTAGTCCCGCAATCAAGGAGCCAAAAATGCCAAAAAAAGATTATCGCCCACAAACGCAAGCTCTAACGCAGCGCAAGACCCAGTTCTAAATGGTTTAAGGATTTCGCGAACATTCCCGGAGGGTTTTCGTAAGAGACCTGGGTCCAATCTCCAAAAAAAAAGACTACGACATGTAGTTGTTCAAAACACCCCTTTAAAAAAGAACAATCTATTTGCTTGCCTGCTGGGTAAAGTCTCCGCCAATCCGACCCCTCCCCGCCCCAATCAGCTTCCCCGTCGATTCCGTCAGCCGCGTCTTATCTCGCTGCCCGTGCTGCTGTGCGCCTGGCATCGATAGATCGGCAGTCGATAGGGGTGGCGTTAGGGTAAGAGTTAGGGTAAGAGTTGGCGTTAGCTTAGGGTTGGGCTTTGGGTGAGTGTTAGGATAAGGCTTAGAGTTAGCATATCCTAGGGCGTGTGCTATGTGCCAACTTTGGCTGGGTAGTTGGGTAGGAAAATGTATTAAGGATGGTATTGAAACCGTGGAAAAGTGACAATCCAAGGCCTATCCAACCCGCGAAAAATCGGCGGCGAAAAACTTAGATTAAGAAATTGTATTAAGAACAGTGTTGAAACCGTCCAAGAGTCATAATCCAAGGCCAACTCAACCCACGAAAAATCGAAAATGCGAAAAAATTGGCTCACGAAATGCCTGGTGCTTGTTTTCCGACATACCATTTTATTTGTTTTCTAACCTATTTTGTTCGTGGGTTGGTTGGCTTTATCTCACAATATTCGTCGATTTCAATACTATTTTTTTCTATTTTTCCCATCCCTACAGAGGTTGGAAATCGCAAAGAAGCTAGCGTTAGTGTTCGTGGTAAATATAGGTGATAGTGCTATAATAGAGTTAGAATTAGGATTAGTGTTAGGGGAGGGAGGGAGGGAGGGGCGGGTGGATGGAATGAGGTCGAGCATCGAGTATCGAGCATCGAATATCAACCAAGTTTCGAGAATTGAGTACAGTATCAAGTATCAAGCATAATGTTATGAGTATCGAGTATCGAGCATCAATCATCGAATATCGAGCTCCAGTTTGGAGCATCGATCAACAACCATCAGACAAAGTGAGCATGAAAAACCTCGGTGAGTATTGAACATCGAATATCCAGCATCAAGTATCGAGTATACAGCATTAAGCATAACGTACCGAGAGTCCAAGAACGAGTGTCGATACTCGAACATCGAATATCGACTATAATAATCGATAATCGAACATCGGGTATCGGCAATCGAGCATCTTGTACGAATCAAGAGGCGATAGATCAAGAATCGACACTCAAGAATCGACAATCAAGAATCGACAATCAAGAATCGACAATCAAGAATCGACAATCAAGAATCGGACCTGAAGTACCGTACCGAGTGGTGCTGTGACTATGTTCTCACACTCGTTCATTTCCCGGAAATCTAGCGCACCAACGTGATGTTTGCTGTCGCATAACCTCATCATCGTCACAATACTCTGAGTGGAAGAATACCGCCGGAAAAAAGTGGTGCACGAACATGTCATAGCTGAAGCAAGCCGTGCATCATCCATAGAATAAATGTGAAGTCGGAAGTCATCGTATTGAGTATCGGGTGTCGAATATCGTCAAATCATGTTCCCCGATACATGGCGGATCAGGCAAGCTCACACCAACGTGGGGTACTCGTAGATTTTCCTGTACTACGGGACACAGAGCAACTTCGTTTTCCGGGAGTCGCAACAGCTTCGATGATAATGGGGATTCGCGTGCTCGCTGTCTTGGTCCTATTTTCCTTACGACTTAACAAAGGAGCGGCGGGATAGCACAATCATACGAGGACAGCGGCACGAGTAGGTCGTACGACGTCTCCGTCATGGCTGACGCTAAGGGCACGCCTCTACAAGTACATTTTCCACACAATCTCACTGGAGGATACCTATACAGCGCTCGATAGGCACATCACACGGATGCGATGTGTCTCCTATTTATACGTAAGAACCAGGTACGGCCTAGGGCCCCCCACTTGACTGCCAAAGGGCCCTGGCGGCGGCCGGCTATCCGATGCGCTGTACATCTGCGCACACACATAATGAACACGAGTTGCACCCGGCAGAGAAAGACGCCTGGGGCGCTTGGGTTTCAGGAAACGCTACGTACGCGCACCAACATGAAGGGGTTCAAACTCCCAATTAAAGTTTCGGTTTTATGTGCCTCGTGGTTATAGCTTCCCTGCTGTTGGTGCAAATAGCAGGTTATAAACAGCATACATGTACCGTAGAATAACTATTAATAGCATTGCGATCGACACGGGCCTACAGCACAGGACACCGAATAAGAAATGCGAAATAAAGGCGGGCTAATATTTACAGGAATGGAATAAATCTGGGAGCCGTCATACTGAAGTTAGTGGGGAAGCCCCCTCCCCTAAATTCGAAATCCAGCCTAGGCCAATATTTCTGTTTTTTAGTAGGAATAAGAAACCAACCCTGCAATTTTCCTGTACTGCTGTACTCTTAGACGGCAGCCGTGGAGCACGCCGCCTGCAAATGACGTCACCAGTATCGTTATATGATAGGTACTGCTTGGCCGCTGCTTCTTCTGTTTGAAGGCTACCATTGTGCGTCGAAGAGTCAACATCACCAGTACTATTTAATACTGCAGTAGCACCGACACCCACAGCAGTCGGTATCAACACACTCGCAACACAGCAAGCAGTACAGGACAGCTACGAACGCAATGAGAAACAGAAAATACTGACCCAGACTAAGTTTCTTTAGCGAGGCCGCGTTCTACACTACTGCTCTACCTTCAGTATCACGGCTCCCGATTTTTCTTATTTTCCTGGACATCTCGACTTTCCTTTCTTATTACAGTACCCTGTTTCTTATTAGGTGTCCTGTACCCTGGTACTGGTGAGCTGCTGCACGTGCAGCAGTCAGTTTAGTACTCTGTAGCACCAGAGCAGTGCGAGTGGTCGTACTGGATGCCAAGAAGTCTTCGTGGGTGCGTGCGGTTGTTCTTCTCAAAGCAAGACCGCCCAACAATTATACAACAGCAGTGCATTGTTCGTTGCCCATTGAGGTGTCCGTGCAGCAGCAACGCCAGCAGCAGCGGCAGCAGCAGCAGCAGCAGCAGCAGCAGCAGCAGCAGCAGCCTGCTGCGCAGTGCGAGCGTCCAAGCTTGCGGACAGATCGTACTCGCTTGTCGTAGGCCGCACGTACAACAGACGTAATCACCGATGTGCGGTCTTGCTTGACGGTACAGCGGCGCCATTCTGGGCTGAACATTATGGACTTAAATATAAAGTATGTTTGGATATTAAATACTTTCTACACGGTTCTTATATTTCAGCCCCTAATGGTTGTTTGATGTGTCTCTGCCAGGTCCAGTATGGGATCACACACAGCAGCACAGGTATCTCGGGTATACATACAGGTTGGGAACATCAGGCAGAGACAAAGGGACTATGAGTAGCAGTAGCACGCGACATGCAACGCACCTTCGTCGCCGACATCAGCAGCTGTAGCAGCAGCAGCCTTGATGGCTACGTGCTTGACTTTGCTCCCCTTGGCATCCAAAACGCTGAACTTCGACGTGTGGCCCACTTTGACCTTGCCTGCGGCCGGCTCCACCATGGTCAGGCTCTACCCTGATGCAGCTTCTGCTTGATGTGTTGGTTGCCTCCCTTGGCAGCTTAGCAGAGGGGAGAAAGCTCCGATTGCCGCAGATGCAATGGCTGTGTGGTGGTATGTTCTCAGCCAGAAGCACTGTTCTCTCGTCTCAAATGGTCTCTATACACGGAAAAGGTTTCAGTTCTACGTAGGCAGCTGATAAACGGGGGTGTTATATAAGTTTGGACGTAAACATAGTAACCGTATTACTATTAATATGAATATAAAACGGTCCTTATATATTATTTAAATCCAAACAGTGAAGGATGTTTTGCTCCGCGGTCCGCTGGTTGTGGCGGTTTGGGGTGTGGTGTCGTGGTGTTGCCAGCTCAGCCGATCTAGGATTCCAAGCCCGTACGAGTAACACAAACACCCCCGTACGAAAGATCACAGCATAAATACTGACTGGGCAAAGCGATGCGACATGGCGACGTTTTAGAGTGTGCTGAGTACTGGCACATGCTAAGATTCGAATTTCGACGACGAAAGTCGGCAAGGAAGGGCGAGACACACTCGTACCGCCGTACGTATGTTTTGTGTCACGCATGCACTATACTGGTAAAATCCAGTGCAATTGCTGGGAAAGGAGAAGGGCACCCACCCATTAAATGCCTAATCTAGGACACTTCCTCGAGTTCAAAGCTGAAAATATCAACAGCGGTGAGGGGTGCAAACGCCGAGCGATGCGTCGGCCCAGGAAAGATCTCGTCGTCTACTATTAATAGACTAGACCTTTCCAAAAACAACCATTATTTTCGCCGTTCGCCTTTTTCGAGGATGACACAGTTCGCCTCAACACGACCCGCCGACGGAGGCGTGCCGGGAGTCTGTGGTATTCTGTTTTTAGCATGCACTTTCAGCCAGCTCCCCCCGCGCTGAGGATGTGGCGGTATCTTGATGTGGTGTTCTGTTCGTTGAAGGATAGTCTAGACTAGACATTCATAATTTTTGCCCCCCCCGTCCCCCCCCCTCTTCGCTGGGGATACGGCGGTGTAGACTATTATATATACACGCAGCTCTGTTTTGGTGTTTGACGTTTTTCAAGCTCCTTGCGGGTGGGCTCCCTTTCCCGTTCCCATGTTGGCCCTCCGCGAGGCTTCGTAGCGTCGCAGAGGGAAGAGACGCAAGAAGAGCGGACTTTGAGGAGCTGCATCTTCGATTCATGCTAGAGTTCGTGGAGCTCGTTTTTCTCCGAGGACCCAAAATATTATTGCGGCTCGTCACGATGGGCTAGTGATTACTACACGTCCATCTGCTCTGAACGGCCTGTAAAAGCCTGTGATTAGGACTGCGGGACGAAAATGACGCATTGGTTAGGGTTAGGCCTCTATCTAGAAGAAGTATAGGGGTCAGGGGGGTAAGGGCGATCGAGGCAAAAAACGAGCCGAATCCCCTTGCTTCTCATCCCTTCACCATCGGAAGAAGGGAACTTGAATTATTGGAATAGACTATACAACAAAAAAAACACCAGGTATTTTCTAACAACCAACCAGCGTACAACACACACAGGAGTTCTACGACAACGTGGGTTACTACTGGTAAACAAATCCTACGAGCGAGTTCCAAGTGGAGTGTGTCCCCAAAAACGAGCGTGTAGTTCTAAAAGGGTTATAAATAGGTATACCCGGAAGTATCCTCTCAGTACAGTATAATAGGACACCCGGTATTGAAACCAAGAATGAGGCCGACGGGCTTGGTTTCTTTTTCGGCAGGCGGTGCCTTCTACAAGAGTAACGGCTCCCGGGTTTCTTAGTCTATACCCCTGCAACTATTAGCCCACCTTTATTTTAGCTCTAGTCTATTAATATTGACAGGTGCTCTGTCGTGTACTGATAACGTCTTGAATTAGCCGTTTTGAGCCAAGAGAGTGCAGGAACATCAGGACAGAAGCCGTCCCTTTCCTGGAGAGAGCGACGAACCATGCCCGCACCTCAGGTAAAAATTATACGGCAACCTGACCTATTATTTCTCTCCATCTCCATTGCCCGCACAAGCACCAGACTTACGCAAATCCTCAAGCTCTCGCCCTCCACGCGAGACAGCTAACACGCCAGGTACCTAGTAGAGATACTTGCAAGAGGGTGGCCTGCGTTATCAGGCCCCCATCTTGCAGCAATACACAAACCGGACAGATCACGATCTAGATCATCTAGATAATCTAGATGATCTAGATCCTTTTTAAACTAGTAATACGGAACCCCATTGTTGACAGGATGAAATTTCACACACACATAAAGGAAACCATCTCGCCACCTTCCAGGCAAGCTCTCGCTCTCACGCTACGACTACCGTGTCTTCGATCGAGGCTCTATTCGCCTGGTAAGACCAGCTAACGATATACCTGATAAACTTGAGTCAAAGGCCATTATACAAAGGCGGGCGTCCTGTTTGCCCCCATTTTTGTTTATTCTATAATTTCATCCTGCTAACAGAGTGGATATCTCCGTAAATAATAAGGTTAACGTATCGGACACATCACGATCTATATCCTGTAGGAGAAACAATAAACATATTCATGACGGTCGTCAGGCGCAGCTGAAATACATGCGGGTCCCTCTCCCGCGAGGCCGCCTTTGCGCGGGGTTTCTTCGCCGGGACGGGCCGTGCCCTTTCCCCGCGTGCACCCGTCGGCGACGCGGATCCGCCCGCACTACCCGCACGCGCCCCGTGCGTGGACTGGACTTCGGAGCCTCCGCGCAAAACACTGCCCTCTCCGTGACCGGCCTGGATGGTGGTTGCCTCGCGCGCGCCTGAAAATGGGTGCACTACGATAACGGTCACAGTTTTTGGCTCAAGCAATTGTGTCCGACGCGGTTCTTCCATTGATCAACCAAGTAACTACCCGAATCATGATTCGCAATTCACAATACTGCTGTTGTTTCGGTAAATGCCGTAGTCCACGGGCTCCTCCTATTCCGGAGAAGGAGAGCTTCCGATAAATAAACAAATAAAATAGCGGCGTCAACATTACACACACCGCGGACAGATCACGATCTACATCTTACAGATCATCTAGATCACCTAGATAATCTAGATAACCTAGACAATCTAGATAATATGTATGTTGTTATAATATGTTTTGCAAGATCTGTGGAGTTGGACGCGTGCTACGAGAGGGGTGCACCACACAAGTTTTCTGAGGTTCCTCCTCAATTTGGGATCTCAAGACCGCTCACAAAAAAACTGATTTGAAGACAGATAAAACTGCTACCGGAGGAAAACTCTCATGGTCTAGGTAGACAACTTGAACCATGAAACAAAAATGGCTTATTATTTCTTTTTTTCCCGAAAATCTTGGTTTAAGGAACCCCGTGATTCACAAATCATTCCGGACGAAAAGTGCTACCTATATCGTAGCATGCGTCGAAACATGAGCTAGATCATGCAGATCGTCCAGCTCTCACCCGGCAGCGTGAGCTATAGGCCACGCAGATCATACATACAGGCCAGGGATCTGTCTGTCCAGAAAGACATAGATCATATAGTCTAGATCATTGATGGGGATCGAGTCGGTCTGATATGAGCAACATTATTATTACGCCTGCTATCCAACCATCAATGCAAAGAGCAGATAAATAATCTCCAACAACGCAGTCTACCTCATAAACGCCTATCAGGGTACTTCGAAGCATAAATAACTGATAAATAATACGTAGAGAATCAAGAATAACAAAAACCAGGGAAACCAACCATTACGGAAGCTTATTTTGTCAACCTAACAAATACCGGATGAGTTCATCGTCCGACCGTACAACCTCATAAATAATTTACTGCAGCGCCAATACCATTAGGATCCTTTCCCCTAGGTGTCCTATTTCAAGATCGGATGGTGGTACAGTATGACAAGCGTGATCGGATGAGTTCCTCGTCCGCTCGTCCAACCTTAAAAGTACAATAGTACGCTGGGCAACAGAACACCAATGCCGTCAATTGGCGCTGCATTTCAATAAATGGCGGCTGACGCGCACATTTATGGTTACCTACAAGCCAGCGCACCCACGGCTTTGGTTCGAACGTAAAAACAGACGGAAAAAATAACAGCAACAACAACAAACACACAGACCGCCAACAGACGCGATGGTCGTATCTTCTGGCGGCGGAAGCGCGCTCAGCAGTAAAGAACAGAACAAACGGAGTATATATGTGTCACTCTGGACACAAATGTAAGGACCGTTTGGTATTCATTCCCTCCCTGGTCGCGCGCACGCCTCCGCGACACTGGCAAGTATTACCAGTACAACCCTGGGCTGGAATATAGAGAACGTTGTGGTATTAGTATAAATACCAAACCGTTCTTACATTTTCATCCGGAAGTGGTATATTGAAGGTACCCACCCTCCTCGTGAGAATAGGGAAAGCTTTAAGGCGGCCAGCTGAACACCCACCGGCATCCCATTTATTGCTCCCTCGACATATAAAAGAAAAGCACCGTGCTGGAAAAGACAAAAGCCTACGTACAAGCATTACATATTAGACTACGTGTTATATAAGAATACAACGTCACACCTGCAACAAGAAAAACATGCACAACCATTATAATATCGGACTACCCCCGAAGTCCAAGGGGTGCCATGCGGGCCGCCGGCAGAGTTCACTGCTGTGCCTCACACGCATTACGCTCTGTTTCATCCCGAGAACGAAAAAACCATACGCACTGACTTTCGGTCCTGCGCATTCACTTTTCGGTCCTGCGCGACAACGAATACACTTCTTCCTCGGCACCTCTCCTTGATTACCGTACTTTTGGTGTGACGACTTCGCCAGGAAGATTGCCTACAACGAGGAACCACTGCTGCTTCTCTGCTTAATGGCTCCCGCACTTACTTGTGCTTGCAGCGTTCTAACATGCCCCGCACACACAACGACAACCAACGAGACACGGGACAGGAAAACAAACACCAGAGTGATTAATGTGCTTGCCGAGTTGCACCGTGCCTATCCTACTCAAATCCTACGAGGCCAACAGCATCTTGTCCCGAACCCGGGTAGATATTTTTGCATCCTCTTTATGCGTCGAACCGGCCCAGGAAGGTTGCCTGTAATAGAAACTGCTGCTGCTCTTCTTAGTCTTCCACAAAACCAAAAATACAGGAGTGCAAGCCACCTACTGATGAAGAACCAGAAATACTGACCAAGGGTTGCTGGGGAGGGGGTCCGTTCTACACTAACTTCAGTACATCGGCTCCCGAGTTTCTTGTACCCCCGAGTCATTCTACGGTAGCCCCCCCCAACTTTTACTTGACGAAATGGCCGGTTTTGAAACCAGCCCACGGCCGTATCTCCTGAATTACGGTGCCCCTTGCCACCCTCCCCGACGTGATCGTTCGATAGAGTACTGGTCCTTCGCGAACAAGAAAATACCTGGTCCTCGTATGAAAATACGATTTTCATGGCATCTTTCTTGGTTTTGAGCAGCCGCGAACCTTCTTTACACGTTCGTTAAGCAACATCGCTAGTTTTTTTTGGGGGGGGAGGGTATCATAGAGCCAGTCCCCCGTAAATACCACCCTGACCTGTTTTTCACCCTGTTTCTTACTTAGGTGCCTCGAACAGTAGACTATGCTTGCAACATTCTAATACGGCCCGCATATAAAACAAAAAAACCCAATAGCGCCAAGCAAGAAGAACCGCTGCCGCTGCCGCTGCCGCTGCCGCTGCCGCTGCCGATGGTGCTGTTGTTAGACTCCCGCAAAAATTGCGTTGAGCATTTCTAGAATGCCCGGTGCGAACACACACAAAAAAGAACTAACGAACAGAAACACCAGCAGAAGAGTGGTTCATGTGTTTCCCGAGTTGCACACCGGCACACCGAAAACCCGGGTCATCCCTTTTATTGCCGGAAAAAACGCCACACTAATTCCAAGTTGTTTGTCCCCGCAAAAACGTACTTAACAGTTTTACAGGGGTTGATGACAAAAAAAGCGCGCGAGCGACCTACGGTAGGCTGCGACTACGCAGATCAGCAAGCGGGGCGGAAGGAGGTTATCCTCCGGCAGATAAGTAAGCAGAAGCCTTAAGGTCACCACACTTTCACTCATGTGTCGCGCGTCAACGAAACTCGGTTTTGCCGAAACAACGGCGTCGCCGTGGCAAAGGCAGCGCAAGCCGCCGCGACCTCCGGCGGCGGCCGTGGTAGTTGCTTCTACGTACTTCAGCTTCTGCTTCTGCGCCGAACGGTCCTCGAAAACCAACAACGGGAAAGCAGCGAAAAAAAACATCGCGTGAGCTTCATGTGCACGCCGCTCTGCAGGCAACCACAAGCCGCCTGTAACGAAAACACCGGTCAAACGGCAACCGCGCGAGCGACGGCGGCCAAGGCAGGGCGCTCAACGATACGCGCTGTAACACGCCACGCGTCGTATGTCAGTTTTAACACGGTTGCCGAACACAACGGCAGCGCAAAGCTGCCGCGCATGCTGCTGCGACCTCCGGCGGCCGTGAGAATTTATCCTTATGCCTGGCCGAGACTACGGTGCTCTATACCCTCATGTGCACTACCCAAGCTTGCGCACAAAAAAAAACGGGGCCACAAATTATTCTCGGTGTATTTTTTAGTTGACGCAGACGCAGCAGAATGACGCAGCAGAATAATCAACATGCGTTTCTTATCGTGATACTTTAAAAACCCAAAGCGGTGTACGCCCACTCGTGCTAGTGGCGCCTAAGTCGATGCAGAACGAAGCCCTGACAGCGACCAGTACAACAATAAGAAACCCTCGGTCGTCTGCTTCCTGCTTTTTTTTCTGTTTTTTTCCGCCTCTATCGGCCTCTTCAAAATTCTAACAGCAGTATCATTTCAGCGAAGAAACAAATGAACGTGCTTCTACATTTAATGGATCCTTCAACACCCCCAACAAAAACTGCGGCAAAGCAGTGGAAACAAACACGTAGCGTGAGCTCTAACAAAAAGAACGTGAGATTTTAAAATAACATCGTGAGCTCGAAGAAAAACAACGTGAGCTAAAAACACAACGACTACGTGAGCTCGAAAACAAAATCACGTGAGCTCGATATGCACTCCACTCGGAAGGAAACCCCCGGCCATCCGGGAAAACCGGTCGAACGACAAGTGCGTGAGCGAGGGCGGCCAGACCACGTGCTCCACGCTCTGCGTGAAAGCGTACCCGAAGGTCAGGCTCCGCAGAGACTCGGGCCACGCCACCCCCGCGATCGCGTGGTCGAAGCAGCCACCGAACTCAAGCCGCTGCAGTGAGGCCGGCCAGGAGACGCCCTCTATCGGACGGTTAAAGCAGTATCCGAAGGTGAGCTCCTGTAACGAGGGCGGCCAGGCAACGTCCGCGATGTCTTGGTCGAAGTCGTGTCCGAAGGAAACCCGCGTTAGCGTGCGCGGCCACGCCACCGCCGCCAAGGACCGGTTGAAGTTATACCCGAAGGACAATCTCTCCAGGTTGGGCGGGAGGGTCGACACGGCCTTCCCGAACATGGCCCCGAAGACCAACCGCTTCAGGCCAGGCGGCCACGCGACCCGATCAACATCTTGGTTAAACGAAAGCCCTAACACCAGCTCCTCCAGGCCGGCGGGAAGGGATTCGCCGACAAGAGGGTGGTTGAAGTTCCGGCCGAAAGTTAACCGCCGCAAGCCCGCCGGAAACCGCCGCCCATCCATTTCTCGATCGAGCGCATCACCGAACACAAGCTCTTCCAGGGACGTCGGCCAATTTTCGTCGAAACGTTCCGGGTTCCATTCCGATCCCAGCGTGAGTCGCCTAAGCGCCGGCGGCCAAACTACTCCCCGAAAAGTCTCTTTCACGGCTGGGCCCAATTTTATTGCCACCACATCGCGGAGGACGGTAAGGGTCGGCGCGAAATCTGTCAGTTCCCGATGCCAGTCCAATTCGGTGATCCGCATCCGCGGCAGGACATGTTTTTGCGGTACACTGTGTTGGCGGGTCTCTTTCCAGAGGTGGACCGGTGTTGTGTCGGACACGCGAAGGCGGAAGGGGACGAGATCGCGGCAGTCTCTGCAGGTTTCGAGGGAGACGCACTGGAGCTCTCGCGCTGACTCTAGCCACTTTCCCCCTTCCCGGCCTTCCAGCACCAGGCGGAGCACGGGAATGGAGAGGCTACTCAAACCGCCGCTTGCACCGCCGCTTGCGTTGCTTGCACTGCCGCCGCCGCCGAAGCACCCGCTGCTACCGCCGCTGCTGCTAGTGTCACTGTCGGCGGGTGTCGTCGCTAGAATCGCCGTGGTGGCCACGTGGTGCCGAATAACTGGTTTGGTTTGTATAAAAAAAAAATAAAAAAAAAAACGAAAAAGGAACGAGTTTGCGAAAACACATTAGATGTCCGAGGAGACAAGGGGCAGCAGCGGCGGCAGTCGGGGGGGGCGGGGGGCGGGTTGAGTGGGGGGGGCGTTGTCGCTTGCGTGCATGTGTGGGTTGTCGCTTCCGTGCATTTGTGGGTTATTGCGTCTGCAGAATATTGTCCAAAAAACGCTGCTTGTTGTGCTGCTGAACCAGCCGTGCTGGGAACCAAGTGAGGGCAGAACCGGGGCGGCGTCGCGGGTTGGGCATTTGAGAGGATGTGTTCACGACGCGTTTGACGGAAGAGCACGTGAGCCCGTTGTCGGCAACACGCCGGCAACCTCACCAACTAAGCCATGAATATGGCCAGTAAACAGTATCAAGCGTGGGCGTAGTCGTAAGAGCATGGACCCTCGCATCCCCACAGTGCCGGGAAGGAGCACACCCGGCATATCGTGGGGGGCAGGGGGTGTACTCGATATTCATGCATGGCCGTAGTCGTATGACCTTAGACCCTCGCATCCCAACAACGCCGGGACGGAGCATGTCGGGTTTTCAACGACCAGACAGACATTGCTTGCACCAAGCGTGAAGCGTCGTGAGGTGTTCGGCGAGTCGCTTGAAGGGTGAGCTGCATCCTACTACGAACCCCTTGTGAGGCGGACTTGCATAAGGATGACAGTCTCAATGAGTTAATTTTACTTCCGGTATGGCCACTTCCAGAGACAGCAATGGAAGTACTAGTAACTGTAATTGCCTCATGGGTGCCTTACCATAAACCCTAGGTGATACTATCTACTGACGTGATAATAGCACTCCTCTTGTGCGGAGTAAAAGTTCTCCACCCGCTTATCGTGTGTGTGGGGGTATTTTTGTGGGTCCAAACAAATTTGAGCGGCCGGGGCTTTCTCCTCATTAGAACTACCCACAACAGCGAAGAGCACGTAAACCCGTAAACCGAACAAAAGTGGAGAGAAAGACACCCTGACGCTAGAGAGCGGGCGGCGACGTGCGCGATAGAGACATGGTTGAAGACGGGAAGACGGTAGTACGGTCCGATCCAGTCGATGGCCGATCAGCCTGTTGGCCAATCAGCGGCTAGCGAATCAGAGGATAGCCGGCCAGCCCATGCGAATGGGGGGCACGCACTGCAAACTATGCCACGCCATGGCATACCACCACGCCCCGCCCTCGCCTCCCCCTGCTCTCTTTAAAAAAATAACACTTGAGTACTACTCTTTGCTGCGGTATCTTCCGGCAGCTATTAATAAAAACAAAAACCTTCCAGTAGTATGGATCGTGGACCCTGCTGACAGTGAAACAGCGGAACGTTATTTAGATATTATGTTACAGACAGAGTACATAACATTATTTTCCCTGAGCCTTTCGTATCATACGGCGTTGCGGTTCGACCGCCTCTCCTCCGTCGATGCTATTGCAGTCTTATACCACAGCAATACAACACGCAAAGAACAGCACGCGGATACAGCAACAATAAAACAAAACAACAAACAGCTGTTCTTGAGGCTGTACATGCGCTGCCTATGTGTTTAATAGTCCAATAGCTACTCGGGTAATGCAAAATTATTTTATGCGCGGAAATAGAGCCGCCTTTACCGCACCCGGGGACGGTTATCGGAAATACCGCAAGCTGAACATTGAAAGTTCTGTTACTCTTGGTGTTGTGGTCGCCCATGCGCCGTCTAATTTCCGCAGCATGCTTCCATTATCTATTGCCCGCAAGTGCAGCAACGAGGTGGACCAATGGCCACGTGCACTGCAACCGCACGGCTACAGCAACGAGCCATACCGAGCCACACGGGCGTGAAGAGGCGCGGAAGCCGCCGGCGGAAGGAATCCGACCCCTACGTAATAACTGCTGTGATAGTGATACGAGTGTTAACAGTAACCCATTTAAAAGTACGCACACGTTTTGGGGGGAACAAAGAACTTGAAAATAGACTAGTGTTACAACTTTTGCTGACGGTGAAAGGGGTCAACTGTTAAGGCAGAAGCTTTTGTATTATACTATACAACAAATAGCGAAGGAAAAAGCAGATCCAAAATAGGCGGGAGACAGGCTATAGAAAGCCAAAGCGTAAAACAACACTTCGTACAAGTTGAGTTATAAAGTAAGACAGGTCTTCCTTGTTTTTCAAGTTAGATTCAAGTGTAGCATTGCCTCCTTGTCTGATTTCCCTTTTTTTCGCATTTTCTTCTTGTCGTAGCTGGCCATGAGTGAGACATATCTGAGCTGGACAGTGTCGGAGGGTAACCACTGAAAAAATGGCCTCACCGCCAATATGGGCGCGTCGGCGGGGCCAGTATGCAGTACCTGGTACCTGGTATGTGATATTCGGGTTTTTGATTATACCATAGTGATCCCTCTATAGCACCGGTTGCCGCTACAGCGCCGAAAACACCGGGACTATAGCAGCAACCGACACTACTCCGCATACTGCCACTACTGTACGATGTAAAAGAAAAGAGGGTACGTACATATGCACACCCCGTCGGAGCAATCAATATGTGAGGTGAACAGGATCACACGTACGTGCAGAAACCACGAAACAACTACGCAGCAGACAGCCAAGGGTGCAACGTTCGCCACTGTTAGCTGCGGTAAGGTATCGACGATTGCTTTTTTTTACTCACTTGGCGTTGTACAGCTTTGTGTATGACTTTGGAAGCATCCGCACAACACAAGCTGTACTGTAGCGAAGGCATTGAAATATTATTTGCCCACGCTAACGCTCAAAGACAACACGACGGTCCTTCGCGGCCATTTTTAAGACTACGTACATACGCTTATACCAGGAACGAATTAGACTACTCGTAGACTAAACGATAAACATGTTCGGGCTGGTCGGTATCACTTGCCGGGTTGCTTGCGCGATGGCTAATTAATTTGAGTGTAGTTGAAAAAAAAAATCGTCCCTTTGTAGCTTGTGACACCCTCTTATATTCCAAGCCGACCGTATTCCGAAGGGTGAACTCGTGCACTAGATTGATACTCCGGAGTATTACACGATATACCTGGTAATGGTTGATATTTAACGGTGAAACTGCTCATGATGGTGGCTTTTTTTTTTTTTTTTTTTTATCCTCCGGCGGATGGGGAAAAATAAAGCTTTAGCTCACCACACTTCCACGTATTTTCATACGCGTCGTGTGTCGATTTAACTCAGTTGCTTTCGCAGCCCAACGCTAGCTGGCGCACCCTTCGGGTCCCATTGTAGGTATAGCGTAAGCTGTCCCTATCATGATGGTGGCATTTCTTGACCGTGCAGCCTAGCGATCCACGTCATTTCCTTGACAAGGACTTCCTGTCCGTTTCTCCCACGGCGACGCTCGCCGCCAGCTGGTCGATGCTTTTTTCGCCCTCCCTTTTCGAGGCCTCCAAAGTTTGCGCTCGTCTGACAGACCATGATCTTCCTTATCTAGATCGTACAGATTAGTGGGTTTGACGTATGCATAGATCATGCATATCTTCAGGCCATCCCTAGGAAACGTGTACAAACCACACAGATCGTACCAGATCAGATCGTACCAGATGAGAGTACAATGCGCTGACAATTCCGGGCTCGCGCATGATAAACAGAATCACACTGCTGTGTAGATCACTATCGCAAAAGCATGTACCTGGTGCAGTGCATTCAGATATACGTTAGCCCCCATGGAAGCTGGTACAAATTATGCAGATCCTTGAAAATGGTCTGTGGGATCTGCACCGCGATCTAATCTGCCGCTTGCATCATCACCGAACCACGCTACGGTACGTTATGTAGATCACTACTGCGGAAATAGGTAAAAGTCAATCATGTCCTATAGTTCAGCTCCGTCGAAAATGGTACAGGTGATGCAGATCAGTGAAAAATATAGGGGGAATCTGTACAGACAGTTATCTGATATTTCCGATGCGCGAAACGCCTTCCAGGGTAAAAATTCATGGCTTCGGTCGTCGAACGATACCCCCGTCCCGGACTACTAGCGTACCCGTGTACCTCTGTCCGAAAGTACGAGCAACATTCTACCAGGTATTTCATTATGAATTTCCAAAGGTTGCTTACATTTCCGGAGATAGTGGTACACTGTATGTACCACTACTACTTTGTGGCGATATGCGTATGGTTGGTACCGCGCTATTACTCTCGATAATGATTTACTACTACTACGGTATGTATTTAATATTTAATACTCAGTATTTAATATGTTGCTATAGCTATTACTCTCGATAATGATTTACTACTACGGTATGTATTTAATATTTAATATTTAATATGTTGCTATATATTAACACTGGCAATTTTTTATGAAAAACAAAATTACCCATGCTATTATAAAAAAAATAAAAGTATACTCCATCCAGCTGTGAGATCGAAGGTTTCGTCGAAAATCATCTTTCCAAGCTGTGTGTGATACTCCGATCGCGCGTATTACTGGGTGTGAGTCCTCATTAAGGATACAGGTCGGCGACTCCCCTTAGAACTACAGTGTAGCTTGTACCAGGGTCAACAGGGTGATGTTGATCAATCTGTGCGCGGAAACTATAAAACCCGTTTTTGAGGGGAACTATATATGACATGTATGGCGAATGCCGGCACCCATGCGGAGCCCTTGCATGTATGCATCATAACAACTTAATACCTTGGGACGAAGTAGGCATAGTTGCTACACACCATCATTATCATCGATAACAAAGTTGTTGTTGATGTTCACCCTCGCAGCATCCACAGGAGTCGTATATCCTGCATACAACAATACATCTCTGTCCAAACGAGCGGAGCGGTGTATCACGCAGCTTGCAAAGAGGAGTATCGATCCTGACGATGTATCTATAACTCACAGCTGACGTACGTATTTTAAAATAGTTCTACAACATGTAACGCGCAAAGACAACCACAAAGGCGATCTTCAAACTTGATTATCTCAACAACGAGATGAGAGCCGTCCCTCTATAGTGCGGCAAGGGTTGCACTTTTCGGGGTAAACTTTTTTTTCGTGTGAGCTCCTCAAGCGTGAAACTATCGGTTGGGACGGTATTCATTCGAGTACTTTCAGGAGTATGTTTAGATTAGGATAATCGCATAGAACTGTTCGTCGGGTTTCGCGAAGGAATGTTGCCGAAGTCATGTTTCGGGTGATGTTGATGGTGGTGATGATGATGTCGAGCTAGCTCCTCCTCATGTTAGGAGCTGAGAAAACTCTTAGACTCTTCTGCACCCCTAAGGTGGGATGACCCAGGAGCAAAATCAAACGCCGCGCGACGCGCGAGTGGGACACATCTCGACAAAAGGGGAGAGAGAGGGCTAAAGCCGAGCGACGTGTTTCTCGTAACACGCGACGAGGTCTTCCAAAAGGAAAACATATATTTTTTAAACTGTCACGAGTTCGGGAGCCGAACCAAGAACAATGTGTCTCTTATTGTGAGAAATAAGTACCAGGTACGTACTGTAGGTATCCCGACAATTTTTTGGCAAAGGAGCATCTACATTCACAACAAAAAATGTGTGGAAGGTGCTTGCTACCACTATCGTAGCACTTGGTCTTGCTCAACATTGCTTCCCATTTTACATCGTTTGTTCCGAAGCCGCACTACATCGTGTCTTATTAATGGCTTGCCAATTAATCCACAGATGCCCTTCCTTGCTCCACAATACCTTATCGTTACACCACTTGCTTGGATGCGTCGTTGCATCCTGTGTTCCTATGCTATTGAATATGTAGGAGGTATTGGTATTTCTCATTTTTGCGGTGCCCCGCCCCCAAGGTTTCGTGAAAGTCGGCGCTGCAGTTCATTTCACGGGATGAGCTATCTTGCGCATTTTACGGCGGTAGAGGTTAATACTTTGGCGCTTCGGAGTGGGGGTAGCTGATCCATCTCTCCATCAGCGCTGCTGACCCGCATATGCGAACCCTCGCCCGGGAGTAGTATCGCTTTGGTGCGGTATATGGACCCTTGCTCGTGGGTCTGCATGGCGTGGGTGGATGGACGCGTGGCGTCGAGGAGTAGTATCATTGCGCTTTGGTGTGGTACTTTGGCGGCGTATGTGCCTTTTTGAGGCCTCTCCTGTACCACAGCGATGTACGCATATGTTTTCCACAATTAGCATGCCTAGCTGACGCTTGCTGTTGCTGCTGCTGCTGCTTGCTGTTGTTGCTGCTGGTACTGCAAGCAGGAAAAAAAATGTTTTCGATGTCAAAAGTCGGCGCGTGCGTCGAATCTTCTTTTTATTCGATGCCGGAAGGCCATGTGCGCGTCACAGGCTACTTTCGAAAACCAAAAATTCGATGTGTTAAGGCATCGAGGGGCCGTGTTAGAGATGGTAACGAGTACATTATGGCATAGTTGAATTTTGACATTCAGTTGAATTGGAAGTGTTAACGCATCGAGGGGTTGTACACATTTTAGAAACGATATTTAGCTCGTACACAACAGGGTTTCGAGCCTTTGCTCAGAGTACTCATGTTGTCGGCGGGGCTATACTGCTGTACCAGGTAGATCAATTTTAGGCTGAAGGTGGGTAGATAAAGCCAACGTACGTAAGCTACGTGAAATAAGTCGAGATAACTCTGTTTTTTCGATTATGCCTTAACAAACGGCGGCATCGGCAAAACACGTGGGTTTCAGCAATCGTGAGCTCGATTCTCCCCGTCCACAACACCAAACCTAAGAACAGTAATCTCCATGTTGAACCTGAAACGTATCTGCCGGACCCCCCAGAAACAGGAACCGATTGCAGTCTTTCTATATATATCGGCGCACCGCGTCGGTGCGTGTCGCATGTTTCGACTTAATTGCAATACACGCACACGTGCACCTGGACGGCCTAAAACGAAGGGAGCTGGGGGCATCAGGAGGCTCTTGTCGGTACGTGTCGCTGTTTTGAATGAGATACGACAAGGGTTTGGAATGGACACCAGAGGCAGAAAGCGGGTCGCGTCAGCTGTCACACAGTAATGGCAGGTAGAGAACTCAAGGTAGCAGCAGCAGCAGCAGCAGCAGCAGCAGCAGAGGGGGCCGTAGCTAGTGACTAGCGACGCATTCATCCTTTTTTTCGTAGGGTTTGCATGCTAAAGATGGCGCGTGCGATAGGGGAAGCGCTTTTTTAGCCAAAAACGTTGATTGACCGACGATATTATCATTTTTGCCCTCGGACAATATAGGGTAGATATGCCGTTCCGATGAAAATCGCACACCGTTCTATAAAGCAGCAGTATCCATGAACCTTTGCCAACCATTTCCTCATTTCCCTTCCCCAAATATTTTCATTTAGCTACGACTATACTTCCTTTCCCCACACATTTTCATTTCAGCTATTACCGATGTAATCTTCTACCCTAATCCTCATCAACACTGCATTTCAGGTCATTGGCGGCAGTCCTCCGGCTTCTTCCTTCCCCTCGCGGCCTGGCGGTTCCTCAAGGCTAGTCTATACGAACTTTTTTGCTCTGCGCGAAATCGCGACCTGAAACATAGTTGGAATATAATTTGTATTTTACGATGTTACTCGATGCCTACCCAGGCCATGGGATTGAATATCGGGTTCATCGCACACGTTTTTCCATACAGAAGTAGTGGTCCCTATGTTGTTGTTGTTGTTTTCTCACATTAACTCTTGTCAAAAATCTAGAGTCCGTGGTCACACAAAGGTGCTGGAGCCCTAGGAAGATCCGAAAAACCAAGTGAAATCAAAAGTCGTCAGGGAAATACTACTCTTTCCCGCCTAAAAACGCACGATACGGAAAGAGGCGCACATTGTACAAGTGAAAAGGTCAAATGTGCAAACTTAACTCACATGGCCGCGGGTATCCACTCAACTACAGCATAGAGTTCCCCCGTCCCCACAACTAACCAACTCGCGGCTACAAACTACAGCGGTTGGGCTGCCTGCACCGTACGAACCGCGCGGTAATCGTGAGTATAGACGAACGCGCCTGCTGTCTGGAGTGCTGTCAGAGTGACGACCCGCGGGCATGCAGTGAAACAAGAGCAATGGAACCAAAAACCACAGTACAGATATCAATCATCGCCCCTCCTTCCCGAGTTATTTGACAGGTTGCAGCGCAGCTACGACGCCCGTGCCTGAAAATTGAAAATCGCGGCGGGTCGTTCCCCGTGAAGGGTATACAACTCTTCTACAAACTCTACAAAAATCAGTGACGTAAGTAACATGTTGTACTACTGCCTCGTAAAAATAACCCTTGAAAAAACGACGATCGCTGCTCTCATGATGATGATGTGCGTGCCGGTCGTGGGTCTCCGTGTGCCATCCTTCTGCTGTGGTTCTCCGTGGCCGCCTCATCGCCTTAGCTCACTCGGCCAGCTCCTTCGCACTTGCTCTCGTTCACACTCAATTTCAGCCGGTTCCCCTTCTCCCCCGTCCAAAAAAACAAAATGCTCCACGCAGTTTGCGGTGCTGATCTGAAAAACAAAATTCTCGTTCAGGGAGAGTTCAATCCGTCTCTTCCCCGCCCGTCGACGGCCAGTCGCCCTCCTCCTTCGTCGTCGAATCCAGCCTCCTGCCGGCGCAGTCCCCTCCACGCAAACCGATACTGTGCCGTAGCGTGGCTCGTGGTGGCGCCTGCCTCCGCGCACGAACATCCCGATTAAGCATTGCTGCTCCGCCGCTGCTGCCTAAAAAGACGCGCGAATCGTAGGTGACCATGCCAAACGCACCACGTACGACCCAACTCTACCGCCACGCCTAAGCCTCGCGGCCACACGCAGCAGCAAGAAGGTATCACTCCTTGAGGGTGAGTCCGGCCTTACACCCGCCAGAAAGACCCCCCCACTCTCGCTACAAGCCTGCTAGGGCATGCTTCGCAGCATGCCCTACCGAGGCGGCAAGGGGGAACGAAGTAAAAAAAAAAAAATATGTAGTGCCAGTTGAGTAGTGCCGGTTTCTAGCTATAGCGGCTGTGAAGTTGCTTGGCACAGATGGGAACAACAAGCAGGGGTGGTATGCGGAGTAGCGCCAGTTGCCGCAATAGTGCCGGTTTTTCCCTCTATAGTGCACATACCGGCACTATAGAGGGACCACTGCTGTGTTCCTTTTTGGTGTGCGATGTAGAGCTCAAGTGAGGAGCTTCAGAAAAATCGCGGCCTATCCCTACCGTAGAACGCGTCAAGTAACAAGAGACGTCACTTCAGGCTTGTGACCCCGATGGCCGTCTAGACGGAATACATTGTACCCGGTGTAGGGTTAATCGCAGTCTCCCCTAACGGCGTGACTGACGGAACCAGAAACTGCCGTCTCCTGCCATCATTGTCGAACACAACTTACCGTGGCACGCGTCAGATAACAGCATACGCCACTATAGGCCTGTGACGGACGGCCATCTAGACGGAATACATTGTACCCGGTTTAGGGTAAATCGCGGCCTCGCCTAACGGCGTGACCGACGGAACCAGAAACTGCCTTCTCCTGCCACCTTTGTCGCGCACAACCTACCGTAGCACGCGCCTGGTGACAAGAGACGTCACATTAGGCCTGTGACTGACGGCAGTCTAGACGGAATACATTGTACCCGGTGTAGTGTTAATCGCGGTCTCCTCTAACGACGTGACTGACGGAACCAGAAACTGCCGTCTCCTGCCATCATTGTTGAACACAACTTACCGTGGCACGCGTCAGATGACAACATACGCCACTATAGGCCTGTGACGGACGGCCGTCTAGACGGAATACATTGTACCCGGATTAGTGTTAATCGCGGTCTCGCCTAACGGCGTGACTGACGGAACCCGAAACTGCCGTCTCCTGCCATCTTTGTCGCGCACAACCTACCGTAGCACGCATCAGGTGACAAGAGACGTCACATTAGGCCTGTGACAGACGGCCGTCTAGATGGAATATTTTTTTATACCCGGTTTAGTCTATCCTGCCATATTTGTCGAACACATCAAAATCCGCACACAGACACAGAGCACAGCAAAGCAGCGATGAATACAGACAGTTGTTATCGGGGACCGAGAGCAGATATGAGAGCAGATATGGACAAGTAACCCCGACCCCGGGCTGACGCTTCATGTTGCGTAGCGCACGCACCTAGCGCACGCACGGAGTTGCGCCGCCGAATCCACCGTTTGATCGGTAGGAAAAGGGGGAAAGACACGCCGCCCCCGGGGACGAACGCGCGGAAAAAGCGTGAAAATATATTCTGTTCTCTACTTGTACCTGGTAGTTGTTTTTTCGTTTTGCGCCGCAAAAAAATTGCCCGCTTGGCTTTGACACGTTGATCCGTATATATATCCGGTCGAACTGGTTCTTCGAGAATATTCCGCCGTTCGAGGAGGAGGAGGAGAGAGTGCTCGTAACCGTGCACAGATTGAATAACACCACCCCGTTGACCCTGGTGCAAGCTACATTGTAGTTCCAAGGGGAGTCGCCGACCTACATCCTCAACGAGGACACAAACCCAGTAATACGCGCGATCGAAGTATCACACACAGCTTGCAAAAAATGAGTTTCAACGAAATACTCGATCTCACAGCTGGAGTGTTTTTTAATTTTCGTAACAAAACTCGTATAAGACCCGTGGTGTGATGTGCTATTAACCCTCTTATTTGCTACCGGTAAAATGACCCTATACTAATGCCAAGTAGTTTGTGCCCAAAATCGTAGTCGCAACTTTAAAGAGGTTTAGATGTTTTTTTATGCGCCGCAAAAAAAATGCCCGCTTGGCTTTGACACGTCGACCCGTATACATGTATACATACGGTCGAACGGCTTCTTTGAAAATGTTCCGCCGTTTGAGGAGAGAGTGCCACGCATATGTACATACTACCTACGCTATATACCTGGTACGAGGTATTTTTTTTCCATTAATAGTTATTTTATAAACAAATTTCAAGTACGTCAGCCGTGAGTTCGACGAATTTTAGGTCAATACTCATCTTTGCGAGCTGCGTTGTTGGTTCTTGTAATATACAATGTAGATGACTTTTTATTTGGAGGGTCGTATTTTTTGTCCACTATATATAATGGTAAGTGTTGGTATTTTTACTTTGGGTGGGGAATTTTATAAAAAATCAAAATACACTCCAGCTGTGAGATCGAAGATTTCGTCGAAACTCATCTTTGCAAGCTGTGTGTGATACTCCGATCGCGCGCATTACGAGTTGTGTGTCCTCATTAAGGATATAGGTCGGCGACTCCCCTTACAACTACAGTGTAGCTATCAGGGTCAACAGGGTGATTTTAGTCAGTCTGTGCGCGGAAACTATAAAACCCTTTTCTGAGGGGACAAAATCTGACAGCTGTGAAGGGAAATGTATCCTTTTATCAAGTGAATCTTGTAAGTCGAATAACCGGTGAGGGGGGGGGGCGGAGTTTTGAAGGACGTGGGGGCCTGGTTTTGATCAAAAGCGAGCGGGTTTGGAGGGGGGGGGGGGGGGGGAGGGGGGGCAATTTGTGCATGTAAGCTATAAATCCTTTCGAGGGGATAAATCTGACGGTTTTGGCACCAGTTTATTATTGGGGGGGGGGTGGGGGGGGTGGGGGCGGGGGGGGGGGGGGGGGGGGGGGTTGGGGCGGGGGGGGGGGCGTGTGGGGCAGCTCAATATGTGAGTGGAAACTATACATTATTTTGAGGGGATAAATGTGACGGAATTTTGAGCTAGATCTAACATCATATCTATTTTATAAATGTATTACTGTAGTTTCCACTGTACTGCTCTATCATATTATGTATGGTGAGCGGTTTATTTTGTTCTTTCTCTCCCCCGGGCTTTAATATCGGGAAGAGTACGATTACAGAATATTACTAGTCATCTTATAAATTACTCTCAATACAGCATTCGAGAATTAAAGTCGTTAACTCCCCCCCAAAAAAAATCTGTACGCTGTCACTCTCAACATTCTATATAAACAGTTATTTTTTAATTTGGGGTGGATGGAAAATAGGTTAACCCCTTTACAACTGGAAACCCGTTTTTGGGGACAAAATTACTTGGATTTAGTATAGGGAGGGGTTCGGGGGCTCAAAAGGGGTCAACCTTTGACCACAATAATACCACCCCAACCGAGAATTATCAGTCCAACAGTAGTGCAGCAGTAGTAGTACCGCAGTAGTCCAACAACAACAATACCTTAAAAGAGGCCGTCGTCGAGAGAGAACATTCAACTCTTATTAATAACAGTGATCGAGACGTACCGCTGTAGGTACGATATACCTGGTAGTTTACTGCATATCATGAAAAGTTACGAGTGGACTTCTTGCCCGTATACACCGCTTTTGGTTTGGCTGTTTTTATTTTCATCCGTGGGGTATTCTTCCACACTAATATTACTATAGAGTGACTGGAGCCTGTCCTGTGACCACGGACTTGACATGAAGCGAGTTAATGAGAGAAGATCGACAACAACAGCGTGTATCCTTTTTTCCGTTTCCGTCGGCTTTGTTTCTGGCTGTTGGTTTACGTTGGCAGCTCATTCATTCAGGCTGCACATCGTCGGACACCAAAAGCAATAATAATACCAGGTATTATAATAATCAGGGGAGTTGACCCTGGCATTAGCAGGGGTCACCGACCACGGTGGTATCCCTCACGAGGGTACACACACCCCGTAACACGCGCGATCGAAGTAAAGTATCACACACAAGCAGCTTTCAAAGCTGAGTGTTGACCAAAAAAACATAATTCTTGGTCGATCTCACAGCTGAAGTGTACTTTTCATTTTTTATAATAATCAGGGCTTTCGCGGATCGGGCCACTTCTTGCGGGTCGGGCCGGGCCAGAGTGACCCGCCCCGTCACCCGACACGACCCGTCAGCTTCGAAGTCCTCCAGAACGGACCCGACTCGATCCGTGAGATTTCGAAAACCTCCTGACCGGGACAGGGTGACCCACCCGCCCAGTGATCCGACCCGACCCGACCCGTCAGATTCGACACCCTCCCGAACCGATCCGACTCGACCCGTGAGATTTCGAAAAAACTCCTGACCGCACCGGACCTGACCCGCGAGGTTATGAACATTTCCCGGCCTGACCCGCGGGTCGGTTCATGACCCGAGGAAAACTCTGGTTACCGAAAACGATGTCGGGAATGGTACCCATGTTTAGGGCGACGAATTTGCCAAGAATTACGAGTAGTGTGGATGAATGTTTTTTTGCCGTGAGCGGCGAAAGGGCTAAGCTGAACGATGTCGGAGGGCAAATAAAGCAGTATATTAATAGATATAATAAACTACAAGGGCTCCGCTCCGCAGGCGGCGTCCGCTCCGCGGGCGTCTGACGCCGCCCACTACGCTCGCGCACACAAGGAAGAACACAGCACAACGTGAAGAGCTGCGCAAAATGTGTAACATCCTAAGGCAGCTGGCACCACGTATACAAGAGGATAAAAACGAGCGGGTTACACGCACGTTCTTGAGTGTATTGACGCTTATATGTTATAAAAAAACGGCCCGGCCCTTCGGGGGAGAAGAACTTCGCCTACGGCTCGTGGTGCTGGGCTGCACCACGGCCACCGGCTTGTGGCTACGCCTATTCTACGCCCTTGTACATGTGCTTAGAAAAATGCCGTCGGTCAAGGGCTGTAAGTGCGGTCTCCTGGCATCTTTGCTTACCGTCACCGCCGCTGTACAGAGGGCGCCCACTCTTGAGAAAATTCGGTTGTAGGCAATTCAGGCTCATTTTATTTTCTCACGGGTGAACACGAAATTTGACCGAACAAACGTTGTGCCACCGCGCTGCAGAGGGCGCCCACTGTTAAGAAATTCGATCGAAATAAATTGATTTCTCACCACACATAAATGTAATTTGACCGGAGGAACAACGACCTTGATGAGTGTGGAGAGTAGTAGGAGAGCGCATGCTCCCTCGCTTCCGCCCTCATGGTGGATAGGTAGACGCTTTGTTCTCTATTAATATTGTGCTTTGGGTCCAGTGCCATACCAAATCCCGCATTCGAAGCTTGTACGATACTATTGTAGCTCTCGAGAATTCGCTCTGGTGGACATTTGTAATCTGTTTACTGCGCACACGTTGGTGGGCAGCTTACCCACCGTACCTCTGTTGCTGCTGCAACTAACTGTGCTGCTTGTTGGAGTTTATAGTTCCCGAGGACGGTGTGTTTCAAACAACAAAGGCGGCCAGTTCTTCGGTCTGTTCTTTTTTTGAGATTGTGGTGGTCGGATGAGACGATACTACACGTAGAAACGGAGATTCGGGCATGCGAGACTGAAAAGGAGACCCTCTTCTTTTTGCGGGGCCGAAAATTAGGAACAATACGCTTCGCTCGTAAAAATAATAGCCTGTGCTCAATTCAACGGTGGTGAGGAAGACAGGGTCGTAGATATCTATCGTAGATCTCGTGCACGCATGCGCGAGAGGACACGTCACCGGTCAGGCAATACACGATCCCGGGTCGCGAGCGGTGTCACCCGTCATAGACAGGGTTGACCCGTCCCCGGAAGGTCAGCCACCGAAAGATGATCCCGCCGCATGAAGAGAGGGCATAAGCCCACCGTCACTCTATCTAGCTTTGGCATCTCCTTGCTACATCTAAGAAAGAAAGGTTTCAGCGTGCGTCCGCCGTGAAGACGATCGTCAAGGGACCTCAGCACCGCGACGCCCCCTCCGCTTCGACTTCAGCTCTGCGACGCCCTCTCCGCTTTGACTTCCGCTCCGCGACGAACACCAGACATCCGGGACCGCCCTCTCCACTTCGACACCGGGAGCCCGTGAGAGGCCAGGTTCCATAGTGAGTGGTGTGGCGACAAGAAAAAAAGAACAAGAAAATAGGCCTCGACGCCAAAATGACGTTTGTTTTTAATTTTATTTTTATTTTTATCAGTAGTATTTTTATTCTTGTTTTTATTTTTATCATTACTTTGTTCTTATTTTTATTTTTATTTTTATCATCATTTTCATATTGTTCCTGCGGATGGAGAAACGAAAACAAAAGCTGAAGAGCTCACCACATTTCCACGTATTTTCACGTACGTACTACGTCGTGTGTCCATGCAACTCAATTGTATTCGCAATCCAGCTGGTTTTCTGGCGTGTCCTCAGTTTCCGTGGTAGCGACATCTCAATCGAGCTGTCTCTACCGGCGGCGTCACCGTTGCTACTCCAGACGCTTATTACATCTATACATGCACTTATTAAGTCTTCATGGTGATGTGCTTACTGCTGCACAATCTTATTCCTTATTTCTCAGACGGTCGATAAGATCGCATTTGTTGTGCCCTTGGTCGATATAAATGCCCCCCAATATTACTCGCGCGTACAAGGTGGCTCTGGGCAAAACACTAACTTGCTCTTGTCTGATGGCTTGTGTTGTCGCACTCCGCTGTCTGGTCGACACGAACATAGAGCTGTGTATGCCGGTAGTAGTCCCTTTGCTGCTCTGTGCAGGGCCGTTTGCAGGCTGTTCTGCTGTGCTTGCGGTTCTACGTAGTAGGTTGTGTGGCAACCGGAGCTTATTTTGCGCCTTCACGTAGCGGTGTGCGCAGAAGAGATTCTGAAGAAGCAGCCTAAAAAAAGAAAAACAAGAAAAACAGGAAAAAGAAAAGAAGAAAAAACAGAACAGTCGTTCACGAGACCGGTCCGACAAACGTAATTTTATCGCCGGCAATTCAGAGCTGAGGGTAGGCTGACAGGCCAGAGACCTGCCGAATGCACCCACATTAGAGTGAGTCTACAGACGACAGCACAGGCCACCTATACATGAAAAAGAAACAGGACTTCTGACCCAGGGTGGGTTTGCTAGTGGGGAGAGGGCGCGTTCAACACAAGCTTCAGTATATCGGCATCCGGATTGTGATGGAAGGTCGAGCTACTGTAGCCCAACAGAGGATCACAACCTATCACGTCCCGGGACCCGAGTTAGGTGCTGTATCTGGTGTGAGATAAGTCGCTGGACACGAATTTCCAGTATTTCTGTAAATATCTTACGTGAGCTGAATCGCCAGACACGGATCTCCGGTATTTCTGAAAATAACTGCCTGCCTTTTCCTATCACGTCATTTTTTACTATTAATAGGTGTCCTGTACTGAACATCGGCCGCACGATTTATCATGCTCCCGTAAACATCAGCCTGCCTTTCTTATTACCCTGCTTGTAATCACCCTCTTACTTATCACCCGGTTACTTATTACCCTGTTTCTTATTACCCTTCTTCTTAATACCCTTCTTTTCATCACCCCGTTTCTTATCACCCTGCTTCTCATCATCTGTTTCTTAATACCCTGTTTCTTATCACCCTTGTTATCACCCTGCTTGTTGTCACCCCGTTTCTTGGTGGGTGTTTCCTATAACCCTGCTTCTCATCATCTGCTTATTAATGCACTGTTTCTTATTACAATGCCCTGTACCGAATATCGGCTGCCGGATTTATCGTGTTCCTGTAAACATCAGCCTACCTTTTCTTATTACCCTGCTTCTCATCACCCTGTTACTTATCACCCTGTTACTTATCAATCTGTTTCTTATCACCCTGTTACTTATCACCCTGTTTCTTATTACACCCTGTTTCATATTACCGTGTTCTTCGTTGTTCAGCAGCACATCGGTAGTGGCCCCCGAACAAGGGGGTAGTCTAATAGTCTAATGTGCCAGAGCCCTATACTACAGCCTGATCTGGGGAAAAAACGCCTCATTCGCCAACAGGGCGGATAGCGCCAAAGATGTCGGTTGACGGCACTCTTGACTTTTGACGGACAGCCGTCAAGGACCGCTTTATACTAACACCAGTATATTATACGTCTGATGAGGCCGGATGGGACAAAACTAGACCGTCAACCGACATATTTGCGTTACGAAGACGGCACTAACTATTGACTTTAATTTTTAGGGACCGTCAAGGACCGCTTCATACTAAAACTAGTATGATACGTTTAACGAGGAGGTTTTAACGGGACAAACCACGACCGAAATATTTGCGTTAGACGGCACTGCTGATTTTTTTTACGGACAGCCGTCAAGGACCGCTTCATACTAAAACTAGTATAACCGCCATCCGACATATTTGGATAGCGCATCACAGCAGTACTACTGGGCGTGATACAGATATGGAGGGCTCAACTGCCCTCGATAAGAGCGATAGACCGCCCTATTGAGGGGGCAGCCGCGAAAAAGGTGGTCACTACTCGTACCGTGTTGTGGGTTTCAGCCCTACCAAGCGATTTTATCCGCCTTAAGATATCATCGCCTCATTCGTTCCGCTTTATTCGTCAGCCACTACTACATTCTTCTGTTTATTATTGGGTGAATGTAGACTCACCGTGGTTGGAGTCCCTTAGGTCAAACTCGTTAACGTCTAGAAACCGCTTGTTGACGCAGTTCCCGTGAGCGCTTTGAGCTATTCGTCTCAATCTCGTCGACTCTCGCTGCAGCTGCTGCAGATGCTGCTCGCGCTGCTGCTGCTGCTGCTGCTGCTGCTCCTGCTGCTGCTCCTGCTGCTGCTGTTGCAACTGTCGTTGCTGTTGCTGCTGCTGCCGCTGTTGCTGCTGATGCTGCTGATAATACTGCTGCTGCTCCTGCCGATAATGCTCCCGCTGCTGGCGATACTGTAGTAGTTGTTCTCGCTGCTGCCGTTGCTGCTGCTGTTGCTGCTGCTGTTGCTGCTGCTGTTGTTGTCGACGTTGTTGTTGTTGTTGCTGCAGCAGCAGCTGCTGCTGTTGCTGTTGCTGCTGGCGCTGTTGTTGGAACTGCTGCCGCTGTTGCTCCTGCTGCTGCTGCTGCTGCTGCTGCTGTTCCTGCTGCAGCAGCCACCACCGCCCCTGTTGCTGCTCTTGCTGCTCCTGCTGCCGTTGTCGTTCTTCTTGCCACCCCCCGTCCATATCGAGGGCTGAGT